>VZRW01002697.1:19417-152750 GCA_013398125.1 Aegotheles bennettii
CCTGAGCCTGTTCTTCCTTGTTCCCCTTCTAATGTTCAGAGGGGAGTGATAGAAACAAAACTCTGTCTGGTTTGTGGCTTGCCCTGGCCATTTGCCAAACCAGTACACCCCCTTTAAAAGAGAAGGCAACACTGTGGTGTCTCCAGAGGAGGAATGCATCAAACAGTAATGGACTGTGTGACCTGGAGAAGAGAAGGCTCCAGGGAGACCTTAGAGCAGCCTTCCAGTACCGGAAGGGGCTACAGGAAAGCTGGAGAGGGACTTTTTACAAGGGCATGGAGTGATAGGACAAGGGGAAACTGGTTCAAACTAAAGGAAGGTAAATTTAGATTGAATATTAGGAAAAAATTCTTTCCTGTGAGGGTGGTGAGACACTGGCACAGGTTGCCCAGAGGAGTTGTGGATGTCCCTTCCCTGGAACTGTTCAAGGCCAGGTTGGATGGGGCTTGGAGCAACCTGGTCTAGTGGGAGGTGTCCCTGCCTGTGGCAGGGGGTTGGAACGAGAGGATCTTTAAGGTCCTTTCCAAACCAAAACATTCCATGATTCTATGATTCTATGATCCATCATCCATAAATGATACAACAGGCAAGAGTGTTAAAAAACAAATCTTAACTATGCTGAAATGTTATTTCACACTGAGACACTGATACGTACTACTTCTTGGACACCCCGTGCTTGTCCCTCCTGAACTGTCAGTCTTGCTCCACCCATGTCACTGTTGAGATGTACAACCTCATGGCACAATGCTGGTAGCACCTACACATCTGATAGAAGGGCAAACCTAACCCTGGCCTGCTGGCCACATGCAGAACTCCCAGCATAAAGAAGCATGACTGTCCACAGGTATTCATCATGTCTTTTTATCTCAGGAACACAAGAAGTCTGCTAAAGCAGTAAAGAAATGTGTGCAGAAAGAAAAGCAGTTTTTACAAATAACTTAAGAAAACTGATCACATTTGGGTGGTCTAAATTTCATCAAATTTCCTGTGCTACTCACAGGGGAGAGTTAGGTACCTGCGAAGAGCTCTAAGAAATTATTCTGTGGGCTTAAATAAAGTGTGGAGTGAGACCATAGTCAGCCAGCAACAGGAAGGACTAACCACAGGGAAGTATGTACCATTTAAGCCACCTGCCTCTGGCCAAGTGCAAGTCACACCCCATCCCAGAGATTTCAGCTCCACCCGAGCTTTGAGATGGCCCCTGATATGACCAAGGCAGTCACAACAAGATATTTAGCAAGGCAAGCTCAAAAGCTGAATGAACAGAAAGGCTTTCTTTGCACTGGCCTCTCTGTGTCAAGACTCAAGGCTCATCAAGGCATTATGCAAATCTCTGAGCTGAAGCCTGCCCAGAAATGCAGGGAGTGTCATTTCCATTGCTTCAGTCTAAGTGAGACCGATTTCATGCCACATTACCTTTTTACATGCTGCAAATGTAATTTTCAATAACCTGTGCCATTCACTTTGCACTACATGCCACACATGTGTATGGGAGGAGGTTATTTTGCTGGCAGTTTTGAGAACACTGAGGTTACAACAATGCTCCCATTTGAGTAGCACCTAGTGAATAGGGTACAATATACGATCAAACAGCCTTGGCAATCCCTTTTCATTAGTGGGAGTAAATGCTTGGCACTGCATCAATCTTCTTCTCCCTCTCCTCTCCCTCTAGGAGTGCCAAGTCATTTTAAAGACACATTAAATTGCCAGAAGACTCCCAAACAAAGCCAGTCAGCCTGCTGCTCGTTTGGATAAAGTTAATTACAGCGAAGATTAAAATCTGCAGTGCTTGATTGGTGTTGTTGAGACTTACAGAATCGCATTGTCCTCGGGGAGCTGCTTTCCAGCTCTCCTTCCTTCCTCTTTCTGTATGTGCGCCTTTTCTTTGTTGTTCTTCATAATTGTTTTGTCACCTTCCTTGCGGTGTATCTGGCAAGGCCTCTCTGGGACCAGGGGCTGGGCTGCCTGGGGTGTGATATGCTGCTGCCTCTTGCCATTGGCAGGGCCTAGCTGGCTGAAAGTGGTGTGGAGGTGCCCAGCATTCACCACCACTGGCATTGCATCCTGTCCCAGCTGCTGCCTTGGATTAGGACAGGGGGATTTTCCAAGCAGAGAGAGTATGTCCCAGGACTGATGATGTTGCATGGAAGGGGAAGGAAGGGCACCCTGAAGAGCTGCTTATGAAGTCCCCATGAAAGGGTGGCTTCTGGCCAGTCCCATGACGACCCTTGAAGAGTGATGTAGCTGCAACCTCTAGGATACTTTTTGTCTATTTTGTTTATTATGGTACCTAACACCTTCATTTCCCCAGTCAATGTTTTGGTTCATAAGAACAAAATCAGTAACAAAAATAATGGGTAATAAGAAGAATTTGCGATGCCAAAGCATGCTAAGGTCTGCCAGGCAGGCTAGCAGTGTGTGCTCTGTCACTGGGATTTTTGCACCCTTCCTGGGTGGAATTGGAGCATTTGGGGGAAATGCTTGGAGGGGAGGAGAGAGCAGAAACTTTCTCTGTGCTGACGTGGCATCCGCAGCCCTTTTCTGGGCTGCTGAGGCTAATGTGCTGGTGTGATAGGTGTCAGGAAAGTGAAAGTGGTGCAGGCCTAGTGAAGGACCCTACGTTTGTGCCTAATGCTGGACCTTAGTAATGTGCAGCTAGGCCACAGAAAGTGAATTTCCTCTGTTTTAAATGAGTAATAATTCAATACTTTCAATAAAAATCACAAAAAGACAGGTGGAGAATACTAGCACACAGTCACAAATGCATTTTGGCTTAGTTGGGTAAAAAAGGATTAATTATCTGTTGTGATTGAACAGCAAGAATGTTTTATTTAAAAAAATAATAATTAAAGCATTCAAAACATCTGGACCAAAAGTTTCTGGAAAACGAGTAACTGGACATGTCCCTTGAAACCCCTGACCAGGGTTGGCTGGCTTAGGAGCATATGGGATTTCGCATCTCACCTGCAGAGTGTAGGATACTGGGTCATATGGAGACAATATGGATCAGTATGCTGGCACATATGTAACATGTCTGGTGGTTTTACATATTCTGAGAAAATGAATGTAAACTATATTCTTGATTTAATAGAGCCATTGCTCAGGAGTGCCTTTCTTATTTAAGGATATGGCATTGAGCTTCCAAGCACAGATTAGCTGCCTGCAAGCTCTTTATCTCTGCATTTCCCTCAGACATATTTAAGCTCTGACTATTATGGGTAACTCCATGCCATGAAGACAAAATTTGTGCCTCAGCGTGCATGTGTGTGAGAGTGGGGCTGCTCAGGGGGCAGACGGTAAGAAAGGGAGCAGAAGGAAACAATACAAAATGCAGAATCAATTTCATGCTGCCTAAAGCCATGCTTGTTCTTTGATGGATAAGAACATGTCGGGAGATAGAGAGTATTTATTTGGCATGTATCTCCAATCAGTAGACAAAGGAAGAGATGCTCAGAATCACTGTGTTGCAGGTTTTCAAAGGGAAAACAATGCCTAGAAGTGCAGGGAGAGACAGCAAGGCAAGATTTCTTTAAAGGAGACTTAAAGAAACCAGCATGAAAGCAAGTACTTAGACTAAAAGCAGTTTCCTCTGCCAACTGGTTTGCTCTTTTCTCCTTGAAATTCCATTCAGAGACTTAAAAGTTGCTGCTGCTATTTTGCAGGACATCTCCACTCCCCTTCTCTCACGCGCTGGCCCTCCCTTGTGCATTAGGACATGTAAGCATTAAACTGTCACAAAAAAATAGCACCTTGAACAGTTTCCAGGCACTTGAGGTGCTGTGCCCTGACAGAGTGACTTTAAGCTGTGTGTACTGGAGGGAGGAAACAACGAGGCAGTGATGAAAAACATTGGAGTAGGGGGTGATTGCTGACTCAGAAATGATTTTGTGTGTGCAGTGACTGAGGTGACAGCCAGAAGCGCTACATGGACTTGTCTGAGTGGTCACTCCAGGCCTGATCTTGAGGAAGGTGTTTTTGCTATGTCTGTCTGTCCTTGTTCTTGGTTTCAAACATCTAATTCTGTAGAGCCCCATACACTGCTTACTCCTACTGAAAGTCTTCCTGGAGTAAAGCCATTTAATGAGCCTCTGCCCTGGCTGCTTTGCTCCTTTCTCTCACTGGGTTCACACCCTGAGTGGACCAAAACTGAGCAGTTATTCACTTCACCAAGCCTCTCTGAATGGCAGTGTATCTACAGAGGCCAGAATCCTGGCTGTCCCAGTCACATTGCTCCTGCTATGCTGGAGACAACCCAGTGTCTGCTCAAACAAACAACGTAGACTCTCTCTCATCTTCTCCAGGTAGGGTAACCCACATAGGCTTTTGTGTTGGGCTTTTGGTAAGCCTCAAGTCAAGAGGGTTCTGGGTACCTACAGCTTCTCCTTCATTTCAGGTGTGGCCTTAGGGCTTTAAAATCATCCTGGGCTTAAAAAATCCAGGATTCAAAAGGATCTGTTTCCTATCCAATGAAGCTTGAAAGGGGCCTTTCACTCTATGCTTCCTCTCTCCCCGTGCTAGAAGTGAAGATGGTAATAAAATGTGAACATCAAACCTTGCTTTGTGGAGTTCTTTGATCTGCAGATGGAAGGTTATATAAATGCAAAGCTCTATCATTATTTATAAGGAACACACAGTCTACAGCTCCTTGCAATCTGGCACGGTGGAAATAAACAGGAAGGCACAAATTTAGCATGATGACATCACTACCAGATCTAATAAGATGCAAAGACAGGTTGGGAAGATGTGAGTTTGTTTGAACACATGATGCTGTTTTACTGGTAATTGGTAAATACAGGAATAATTTTGAAAAAATTAATGAAAAAAGGATTCAGATGTGCTGGATTCACAGGTGATGAAAGCTGATGTGACCCCTCTTAGTGCAGCAATCTCTGAGAGTTTGTATCAGTTTAATTTCCCTTATTATCAAAGCCTTACTTCCAAAGAAATGTATGTTTTAGAAGCTGAATGCTTTCCTTCCCGATATAAATTAATTTAGCTAAAATGACTCCCTTAAGCCAGTGCTGACTTACAGTGTTGAGTGGTTTGTGCAGTTGCAATGGGAATTTTAAACTGATAGCAGGCTGACAGCCTCAGAAACTGAAATCCAGGAGTTATGCTTAAGAGGAACAGGTGGGGAGACAGCTGCTCCTCTTCTGCTAAAATTGAAAGAGCAAAATTCCCTCGCTTCTGCCTAGCTTTATGGAGCAGCTCTACCCCTCCTGTCTGGCTGGTGCTTTGGGATCCCTCTTTTCCCTGTTTTGACCTTTTTTTTTGTTCCCAGTGAGTAGGCACCAGCATGGGAAGGGAAATACAAGCTCTCCTCAGCTCTTCTACTGAGCTGGTGAAGGAGGGGAGCTTGCCAACGGCTTGCTCGCCTCTTGGTTTCCCCGGGACTCAGATGCTGCTGAGATTTCTCATACCTATGGACTGGTAACCTGGTGCAGACACTGAAGGGTGAAGGCTGCGGGTCCCATTGCTGGCTTTGCCTTGGATACTGTGAGACCTCTGGCATGTGACAGGGAACACGCTGCTCCCTGCGGTTCTCTGCAGCCCACTTCTCCTCCTGTTTACTGCTCTGGACAGAACCACTCCCAGCAGTGCAACCCAGATGTCTCAAACCACCTGCCCCAGGCAGGCACCAGCTGAGGGCTCCCTCTCCCTGTAGCACTCTTCCTAAACCCTAAATCAGATTAAAACATAACCCTGTTTGCTCAGTGCTGCTGGGTGGTGGGGAGCTGCGTGGGCTGGGTTTGGAGTCGCAAGGTTTTTTTGCTGGCTGCTGTGAGTTGCTCTGGTTATGGGGTTGTTTTGCAGTGCAATCACGCCAAGCTTGTTCGGACCTGGCACTGCCTGGAGAGGTGAGGTGAAACGGGCAGGTGTGCTCAAGGCGCAGCAGTGTGTTCGGCATCTGGTTTCAGCCCCCCACAGAGCCCACCCAGGGATTTTAGGCAGGAGGTCAAAATACAGGGGCTAAGGGACCACAGAGTATGGGCTCGGTTTTCAAGGCACACCTTTGCTTAGGATGGGGAGACAGGTGAAAGGTCTGGGGTAAGAGAGACCTGCTTAGGCTTACCGATTCCATGGGCAGGCAGATGGCCGTTTTGTTATTTTAAAATCTTGTTCCTTCGTGCTGAGCTCTGTTTGCTCTCTGGATGTTAGGAAAAGCCCTGCTGTCTGCAGGCTTTTCTGAGTGGCTGCATTCCTCTCTACTGGCAACTGGGATTTGCTCATGCTGAACTCCACAGGGCCAGGCTGCCGGTGATGCTCACTGCCACCTCTCCTGGGGCTCCAGCTGGAGCTCAGCCTGGGAGGAGGAGATGCCCTCCTGCTTCCCCATCCACCCCTCCAAATGGAGGTGTGGGAACAAGTTTTCATGCCGGGCTCCCACAGGAGGGAGAAAGAGTAAAGTTCAGAAAAATTTATAACTTTGCCTGCTGTTATCAACACAGGGCACACTAAAATAGGGGACATCTCCAGAGAAGGACTGAATGTCAGATTTGATCCATGAATGACGTAGATACAGAATGAGATTTTTCCCAGACCCTGATGAGCACTTGGTCTCAGGGTGTTGAAGGAATTCTGACCAGCCTCATATATCTTCTGGGTACATAACAAGGCCAGTCATGTAGGGGGTATAAAGTGGTATGCTTGATTAATACTTTTGGACTATGCTTCAGCTAGATGGATACTATAGGTTTTGTGAAGAGATGCTCTTGTCTTTCATGGAAGTGTATGTTCTCTGGATTTTGTGTTGTGCTCTGGAGGAATGAATCAGGCATATATCCAGAGAAGAGATACTTTGCCAAATGCTTTGATGCCATGTTTTGGGGATATATTATGTGGAAAAAACCCTTGTCTGATCTTTTGATGCTCATTCTTTCTACTTTTGTGCCCCCTGTTCACTGAGTAAGTACTAATACCTTTCCTGAACATGGGACTAGCTGCCAGTATTCCTCAGAGTCTCTTGTACGTTTTGTGCTTTATATTGTACATACACTGTATTTCCTGTGGAGGAGTTCTCGCTTCTTATAGCCCTTTGGATAGACAAATAGATCCAGTGAAACATAAACTCTTGCTTCTTACGGTCTTCTGGATGGGTTCCAAAGTCATGGCTGTTCACAGATATTGCTCTGGTTAATTTCTCTGCTTCCCTTGGCAGTGAATGGTGCCACAGTGCTTGGGTTGGGAAAGGACATTGCCAGCTATAGCAGCCCAGAGAGGTCTCCGTGTGCAACAGGGGAGGTCTTTCAAAAGGTCCTCCTGCACCGAGAGCTTGATGTTTGCAGTAGCAGAAACCAAAGCAGGGTGCTGGGTGCCTGCTCTGGGTGAAGGATAACCTGGGCTCTATATTGGCCCTAGTATCCATAATCCTGTTTCCAGCTCAGTGTTCTCAAACAACCACATTTTTTTCAAAAGGAGAGAGGATAAATAACTCAATGGGCAAAATCATAAATGTCACTGTGGTTCCATGAGAGCTGTGATGTGACTGGAAAACATGTATGAAGTGAGTATCACAGCCCTCTCCTGCTGTTAATGTTTTTGTTTGCTGTTCAGCTGGGTTGAAATCTGGGAGCATCGTCATGCAGAGGGTGGAGATGTCACAGAAGTGACTTCTACACCCCACTGGGCCTCAGCTCATGGAGAAGCACCTGTGAGGAGTGGTATCCAGCATTCATTTGCTTGATTGTTCTTGCCAACAAGCAGCAAGCTAAAATGAGCAGTATCCGCAGTTTGAATTGCTGCTCATTGCCAGTAAATAGGCCCAGCATTAGAGACGATTGGGAAAAAATGCAATACATCTCCATGTCCTCTGGCATATACAACAGTTGAATATGCAGCAGTTGAATAAGCAAATCCATGGAATAGCTTTTGTATTGTTCTTTATACCTGGGCAACCTGCTTTATCAGATGCTAAGGGCAGGTTTGTAGACACACAGCATCAGTTGTAGCACCTTGCACTGGGGCTAGCTAACCCAGGATACCACATGCTCCTCCTGAAATACGTTCTGGGTGACTTCCCCGGGAGTCCTGGAGTCTCAACAAGCCATTTCTGCAGTGGGATGATAACTGGAAAGTTGCTAGTACTAGCACAGTCAGAAGAGGGGTGCATTTACACCGCTGTTACATTAATGTTGCTGCCTTCACTGTGCAGGCTGAATCCCACTTCTGGTAAAGTCAGTGGCTTTATTGGAATTGTCCATAGTGTCAATTCAGGGGAGGAATGACCCTTTTCCTCTGTTGGGAGGTCACACCCTTGTTTAGAGACAGTGTGGGCAGGGAAGCTTCCCACATCTGATGGGGATTACAGCAGCACATTTCTGTGTAAAGCAGGACCAGAGGGTGACTTCTCTGGCTTCATAGACATCTCTGGTGTGGAGATTCTCAGTCTGGGTCATTCTTAGCTTGCTACTACTAATGAAAGCCTTTTGGTCAAGCAGCAATGCCCCTTTTCCTCCCCACGAACCTTTCTCCCACCCCCAGATCCCTCTTTGTTGACAACATCCTTCCAACCTTTTTCATTTATCTGCTAATCTCCTCATAGACACTGTTGAGCCAAGCTAAACATATGCTCTTCTATTTTTCCCTTGTAACTCCTCTGCCCCTTTCATAATGTTTTACTGCTCTCCTCTGAACTCTGTTCACTTTGGGTACATGTTAGATGCTAAAAGTAGAATATAACCCCTCAGCTCCAGGTGCTGCCTGGCTGGAAAGGACTATTACCTTCTGCAGCACCTCAGGGACACGAAAAAAGTGACCTATTGCTGCAGGAGCTGTAAGCTGCTGCTCCTCAGCTCTGGCTGTTGCAAACCAGGCAGCTACCTTCTTCCTCCCAAACTAGCTGGTGCTCTCATCCTTAGCGGTCTCCTTTTACCAGCTGAGGCAGGATGCTACAGACAGAGCAAAACTGCCTTACCCACTGCTACCACACAAGGTTTTCACCACAGCTTGGCCCAGCATTAAGTACTCAGCCCTGTCCTGCTGTCCTGCTGCCAACGCTGGCAAGGGAGGCTGAAGGAGAGGACCAGCCTGCGTTCACTAGCAGTGACTTGTTGCCTTTGCAACAGCCAAGGCCTGGCTGCGGAGGCAAAATTCCTCCAGCTTTTTGTCATGTTGTACTTCATGGTCTGCTTGTATGTGAATTTATTACCTGCCACTCCTTCAGTTTCACTCTTTTCTGATTTTTCCTCCCTCCCTTTGCATATATGTTGCAGATAACATTTTTTTTTCCCTTCCACATTTCCCTTGCATTTTTCATCTGAGAGGGAACACTTTTCTTTTTCACTCCAGATCGCACTCTCTCCAGGTCTGCTGGGCTTTCTTCTCTCTCCCACCTTCCTGCTGCTTGCAGCAGCTGTGACTTCAGGACCTAAAGGGCAGGAACGTAAATAAGTAAGGGAGAATCCCCAGGACAGCCGTAGGACACAGCAAAAGTAATGAAGCTAAAAGGTTGGCTTTGTTGTACACCGGGCAGCATTAGCACAGCGCACAGCCTTGGCTCCTGAGGTATCATCGTAGTCTGTTGCTTATGTAATGGTAATGATGTCTCTTTCTGTGAGGCTGCTCAACTGTAGCTTGTCTGCTTAAGCTCTGTGAAATGTTTTTCTTCATAAAATAAATGTTTCTAGTTAAAGGCCACTGTGAGAGGACATACAAAGTCTACAAGGTCAGGCCTACGGCTGCACAGTTTGAACCGTATCTTTTGAGAAATCCAGCTGCAGAAGTTGGAGATGCTGAGCAGCCATTTGAAAGCTTAGTTTTCTGACTAAATGCATCTGTGGCTGGTTTTTTGACATTTGGTGTTTCAAAATAAGATGGCATTTGCAAATATCCATGCCCCTTAATCCAAAAGCTTTATGGATGGCTGTATCTCAAGGAAATATTCCCTGCAGGTTATGGTTGTAAATGATTGCTCACTTGTGAAACTCACGCCCCTGATAAAAAGCAGTGGGTAGATGGGGCTCTTGCAAGTCTTTCTCCCCGGCAATTTGAAATGATTAATTTTGTAGTCCAAATGTTTGAAGCCGAGCCTTCTGCTAAACTTCCAGTCTCAGATTCCAGCTGCGTTCCTGCGAACACCAGCAATCCTTCCCAGTACCTCCTGGGCCCAAGGCCTCCCAACCAACCCGACAAACAATGTGCCTGCTGCCCCAGAGGGTTTCCCTTCTACGCTAGGCAGGGGACACTGCCTCAGATGCAATGTGGTGGGGGTGCATGTATGCACTGCACAACTGCTTCTGCAAACAGGATGTCTCCAAGCCAGCACCATGGTCAACAGGGGATGAAGCAAAAGACGTACAGTGCCTAAAAACCAGGGGTATAATTGGGATAACAGGAGGAGTTGCTTATAGACCATCACAGCAGCTGTCATGTCACATGGGACTGAGCTGTATAAACCAGAGTGTTGTTGAAATGAGTTGAGGTGGTTTATCTTCTGACTGATGTTCTCTCGCAGGACCCTCAGTTCTTTGACAGGCCCTCACTGGCAATGTAAATGCACACATGTGCCCAGGCATGCACACATGCAAAACTACACGCATGCAGAATTATGAGCCATATATGCTCGCACATGATGCAGGCTGACTAATCAGCTTGTTCATGGAGAGTAGAGGTCTCTGTTCCTCTATTTCTATGACACAGCAAAGAGGTGCCTGAAATACTTGGGTGACCTGATACTCTTCTGCAACCTCAAGGATTAGCATCACGTAAGTTGCTTGCCTCAGTGAGTGAGAGTGCAGGGCAGGCTTTGTGGCAAGATGGATCTGGGCTGCAGAGCCTGTGCATGATGACATATGCTACAGCTTCTGGTGCTCTGAGTTTTCTGTGCATTTGTAAAAAGGTGAAATGAGACTTAAAGATTTAATCAAAGCAATTATTGGTACTTTATAAACAGGTATGTTTTGTGGGTATACACTAACTATTTGCTACTTGTTTGCAATGCTGGCTGCAAAAATGTTTGCAATTGTGCGGTTGAAGAGATTTCTCCTTAGCAGCAGTGCTTAGCACAGGTTGGTAACAGGTTAGGCGTGTCCTTTCTTTTCAGAATTGAAGCTGTCTGGGGAAGACTGAATGGAATAATTGATTTTTTTATCAGATGCCATAATTGAGAAATAATGGAAATGGAGAGCCTGGAGGAAGAAAGGCCTGGGAATTGTGGTAATACAAAGGGAAGGAATCCCTTAGGGGCTGATCATATCAACTGAAGTGGAAGAAATATATAGACCTTTCTGTCCTTCTGACCTCTTGTAATACCAAAATGAAGAGGAGAGCAGGAAGTAGAAGGGAAGAATAAAGTCAGTTTCTGCTCTCATTCACTCCATTTTCAGATTAACCCTCTGCTGTCTTGTGTAACAGAATAAAATGGGATGTCCTTTCACTCTTCCTCTGATTTATGGGCTGGGAAACTGTAATGCTGCTGAAATAAGAGCAGTTCAGCAGGTGCAGGGCTGATGGTGGAGAAGAGGCAGGCCTGGTGAGTCTGGATTTGGGGTTTGGAAGATGTCACTTGCATCATGGCTGACAAGAATAAGCTCTTGCCTCCTTCTGAGAAGCATATGAAGAAAGTGTGGATGATCTCTATCAAGCAAAAAACCAACAAGCCAGTCACAGAATCACAGTACTGGTAAAGTTGGAAGGGACCACAGTGGGTCATCTGGTCCAAGAAATGTCTGAAAAATATCAGGAAAACTTAGCAAAGGTAACTGGCAGTTTCCTTATTCTCTGCTCTCTACAAAACATTTTTAGTGATTTATGGCACCTTTCAATATCCCAGGTCACAAAGATGTACTGCCTCCACTTGAGGAAACCTATTACACAAAGTAACACACTATCATTGCCTGGTAAAGTTTTCTGAGACTTTATAAATACATTTATTTTTTTATCCCTTGTTATGCTTCTCTTCCTTCCAGTAATTTTGTTGTCCTCTTTTAGATCTGCTTACTTGTCAGCAATTATCCTATTTATTTTTAGTCATTGCTTAGTGAACTGATACAAACTTTGCTCTTTCACTTTTCTTTGTAATGAGATGTCTCTATTCTGGTAATCAATGTATATTGCTCTGTCAATAGCTTTTGGGTATTGAAGTGCCCAGAGCAAAAAACAACAGTTTAGGTGTGGCATCTGTAGAGAAAGAGGAGCAAGACTTACTGCTGCATAATATGTACAGTGTTTCTGTGCACAGATGAGGGTGTTCCATCGCCTTGCCAAAGTCATATGCAATTTGCCCTCTATTATAAACTTTAGTCATCTTCCACTGTTACAGCTCTCTTTCCCATTAAGCACCTGTGGTTTGGGTTATTTTCCTCCTCCCTCCCTGATCTCCTCAGTTACATTTTTTTTTGGTCAGCTTAATGTTTCATTTGGGCAATTTCTGCCTGTTGTTTCAAATTCTTCAGCTCCCTGTTTGTTATTTCTCCCCCTTGGCTGCCTTTGAAAGCAGGCTCTCACATCCTCTCTGCTCATTCCTCCAAACTGTTCCAGATCCTTAATGAAGATATTAATGAAACCAGAATAAACAATGGAACAATAACAGGCTCATTGCAACCCCCCTCCTGGTGCTCCCCTTACTAGAGATGTACAACTGGGCATGGCCTGCAGTCAGCATTCATGCAATACCACATCCACATCTATGCCCTTGGGAATTTGTTTTGCCACTGTAAGAATTCAGAAGTTGCTCTACAAAATAACCTCCCTACCAGGTGGACAGAACTGCATTTGGTGCATTTTTTTCTCCATCACCATAATTTTAACAAGTGTGTTAGGAAAGCAAGCCAGTGTGCCCTGATGTGCTTAATCATTTCCCATCACTCCCAACCCACAATGCTCCTCTGCATTCATCGCTTGGCAGCCCACCTCCTTTACTTGTGCTCCTCAGCTTCATTTCACAGCATTTATCCTAAAACCCTTCCCAATTCCCCCCACACCAATATATATCCTTAACCCATGGTGTAGGCAGCCCTTCCAGGTTCCCCTCCTAGCTCACTGCAGTTTATAGGACCAGAGCCTCAGCTGCTATAAATTGTCATAGAGCCACAGAAATAATTGAACTATGTGATTTGTTCACCAGCTGGGCATCTGGCTTGGATTTTATGAAAGGCCATTTGCCTTGACTGCAAATAGGACACTAAACATCCCTGGGGCCAAGTGGTCTTAGGGAATGATGGAGAAAAAAAAAAAAAAGATATTGCAGAGTAAGCCAGCTCTAGCAGCCAAAGTACCTGGAGGAGAGCCAGACAAGACAGAGAAAACCATGAGCATGGACTTCTGTACTCTGAAAATGCCACTAGTGTCCTACCTGCAGAGGTCTCTCTGCTCCTTATTCTGATAGTTCACCTAGTCCTTACACAAGCTCTTTTTCTTAGTATTGGCTCATCTCCCATTCGCTTGTATTACAGCAGTATCTCTGCTCAGGTAGCAAGGCTCTTACTGTGCAAAGTGCTGTACATGCACAAAAAGACCAAAACCTTATCCTAGAAACCTGCACACCACCTGCCACAGGTGGATGCAGGCTGGGAACAGAATACTACTATAAAAAAAGAGCATGGGCAGCTTGATAGGCGCAGATACTAGTCCCTAAATGGTGGGAAATCTGCCTCTGTGGGCTCCTCCTTCCTCTAATTGCTTCCCTCCCTTCCTCAGGTCCCATCTTTTCATGTTGCCCCTTTTCTTTTGGCGAATCTCCTCCTGAAGACAATAAATCTGCTGGGATTTATTGCTCAGAATGATACAGTAAAAATAATACCATGATGCCAATCTGACACTTGCTGCAACTGGCTTGCTCCCTGCCTGCGTGTGTGTTCCTCCTGATTAGTCCTGCCCTTTGGCTGCCTGCTCTGTTGGGATCAGTAGGCAGAAGTGGTACCTATGGAGATTCTGGGTGAACCATGTGCAGCATGAATTATCTGCTACTTTGGATTTGTACAGCACCTACCAAGAGAACAACTCACTTCTCAACTGGCTCATAGCTGCTGCTGGTATACATGTAAGCTCTAATTAAACAAGCCCCAAAGTGAATAAGCAAGTGAAAAAAGGTCAGCATATTTTAACATCTCTGGAAGGCAAGGCTGCATAGCAATGGCCCTCTTTCATGTTCTGTCATCACCTTTAGTCAAGGTGTTTCCAAATGACTGGCCAGACTTCATTTATTGCAGCCTTTTAATACCTGAATGGGGCTTGTAAGAAAGATGGAGACAAACTTTTCAGCAGGGCCTGTAGCGATAGGACAAGGGGTAATGATTTTAAACTGAAAGAGGGTAGATTCAAACTAGATATAAGGAAGAAATTTTTTACAATGAGGATGGTGAAACACTGGAACAGGTTGCCCAGAGACATGGTAGATGCCCCATCAATGGAAACATTCAGGTCAGGTTGGATGGGGCTCTGAGCTACTTGATCTACTTGAAGATGTTCCTGCTCATTGTGGAATAGTTGGACTAGATGACCTTCAGAGGTTCCTTCCAACCCAAACTATTCTGTGATTCTGTTATTTTAAGTTTTTCTTCTTTTAAGTTACCACAAAGAAAGATAGTAATAAGCCTGCCTTGTGTCTGTGGTTATCACTTTGTGTCCTCCTTTTTTGGGGAGGAAAATGGGAAGCAGGAAAACACACCAAAGGGAAAATGCTCTGAGAAGATGTCTGGCCTGTCTGGTGCTCAACCTAGCTGCTATTTTGAAATCCCATGGTGTCACAGGTTTGCCCCATAACCGCGTGACAGATGCTCTCTGTTATCACCCCCCCACCCTCCCAGGGGAAGATAACATGGGAGTTAGGGGGAGAGACTTTTAGGTTGCAAAATCTTAATGAAACATATAAAAATAACAATAATGGTAAATTATATACAAAGATGTAAGTATATTAATATGTATATATAAATGAATATGCAAATATAAAGCCCACACTTCCCAAGTGGTAATTATTTGAGACCAGAAAAATCCCAAACTGGACTCAGCAGTGGATGGCTGTACTTGGGCACAGTGTCCTGGCAACAATCTGCAAAAAGCCTTGGAGTAGCCATGTTGGTCCTACTCAAGGAGGCAGGGGTAAGCAACCTGTCTCGGTGCACAATGTTTTTCTCCAGCAAGAAAACAGGATGCAGGAAAACCAGCAGTGTAGGGAGGGATGACAAGAGTTGATCCCAATCCTGGCAGCACACCAGCCACAGGAGCCAGNGTTAGGGGGAGAGACTTTTAGGTTGCAAAATCTTAATGAAACATATAAAAATAACAATAATGGTAAATTATATACAAAGATGTAAGTATATTAATATGTATATATAAATGAATATGCAAATATAAAGCCCACACTTCCCAAGTGGTAATTATTTGAGACCAGAAAAATCCCAAACTGGACTCAGCAGTGGATGGCTGTACTTGGGCACAGTGTCCTGGCAACAATCTGCAAAAAGCCTTGGAGTAGCCATGTTGGTCCTACTCAAGGAGGCAGGGGTAAGCAACCTGTCTCGGTGCACAATGTTTTTCTCCAGCAAGAAAACAGGATGCAGGAAAACCAGCAGTGTAGGGAGGGATGACAAGAGTTGATCCCAATCCTGGCAGCACACCAGCCACAGGAGCCAGGAGAGGGCTCTCTTAGGAGCCATTTCATACTGAGTACCATGAGAAGGAATACTGTCACTGGTCCTCTTGGACCTTCCCATAGGCACATCTGCCTCCTGCCCTCCCTTGTAATTGCCAGAGAAACAGGCTGGCAGCAACTCGTGGTGTCCCGGGTAGTCTCAGGTTTATCCTGAGAAAATGTTTATCCTGGTACTCTCAAACCAGGACACATGGCCACTCTCCTAGAGATCCAGAAATCATTCACGTTGCCCTAACTGAGCCACCATATCTCACTGCATGCCTTTCCTTAGCTGGAGACAAGGCACCTTTGCTGAGCCCTTGCACACGGATGTCTGAGCAGAGCTGGGTGCCCTCTAGCTTGCCACCATGTCCTGGAAAGGGGACTTTGCTGCTCACCTCTGAGAAATAGTTTGTTCTTGAGATGAAGAAAAGCTGAGGCTTCTAGCAATCATTAGGAAAGCACTAAGGCATATAAGCTGTTGGGTTGTTGGTCATTTGGGCAGTCCCCAAGAGGCATTCGTGTGGATGGGAGAGTGAGAAATGTGCCTTACACAACATATGTAAATGGCAACCAATTTTTCTTTTTTTTTTTTTTCTTTCTCCTGAGTGCAAAAGGCCTATAAAACAATTAGAGCTTAAAATTGGACTCCTGGCAGAGAACGAGAGAGGGAGTTTATGCCTTGTTAAGTGTAATCAGTCTGGTGATAAGGGGACAATTTCAGCTGTGTGAGATATAATTACATCATAAACTCCACATTACGAACAGGGCAAGCAGAGGTGAAAAGGTAAAGAGGGAATAAACAATGATGCCCTTTGGGGGACGTGGCAGAGAAGACTTTTCTGGACTCCATTTCCCAGAGAAACATTTCCAGCTGGAATGGGAGCTGTGAGCGTGTGGGAAAGGCACACTGGCACCTCAGGGTGCCCTTGTTCTGCCTTGAACCTGGATGGGGTGCCTCACCATGGCCACACCTGAGGTTTCACATCTGCCAGCTGGAGTGTGATGTTACTTTGGGCAAGTTAAATATTAATCATGTTTCAGAAAACAGACAAATGTTTCTTTGTGGCCTGAAGCTGAAGGAGAGTGTCTGCATCTATGGTGCCAGCTGAATGTAGGAAGACAGACAGCTGCAAAGAAAAAGGAGGCACAAAAAACCCTCTTGAGTAGTGTTGACACACCTAGGGCTGAGGATGCACAGCCTGTCTGCTGGGACAGGGGCTGCAGCATAGCTCAGCACCACGCTGCAGAGGACATGGCTGCCTGAACAAGTCCTAAACCTCAAACAGGACCCTCAAGATGTCCCACCAAACGGGTGGTGGTGCAGAGCTAAGTACCAGCTTCTCCTTCTCCCAAGCTACTTGTGGCAGTAGTGAGAAAGGGTCTCCTCCCTCCATGCAGGACACCCCACCAGGCATGGGAAAAGGGCCAGGCACATGCATGGGGTTGGCTTGCTCTGAGGACTGGCTCTGGCTGGGGACTCATCTCAGAAACACTGCTTAGAGCACGTGTGGCAGCTTGAGTCTGACCAGGAAAAATAAGAAATAAATATCTGGTGTGTGTGTGTGTTAACATTTGCTACTTTAGGTAAATATTTGTAGATGTGATGCTACAAAATGAGGGAAACTGGGAAATGAACAAAACACCACGTTGAGGGGACATGGGTTTATTTGTTTGAGAACAGTTTTTAGAAATCCAAGATTTCTCAGCTCAGGGACTTGAATTATTGACAAAAGGTTAAAATAATATTGTAAAATTTTTCCTTTATGGTTTTCTCTCTCAAAATAGTTGTTTCAGAAACTCTGGTCGCCATTTCTGCTTTTGCTGCTAAAGACCTGCCTTACAGAATGGAGAACTGTGTCTGGTTCTGGGATCAACAGTTCTAGTCTTTTCTTGTCACTGATATGCTGCATGGCATTAGATAAATCACTTAACCTTTCTGTGACATACTTCTCCATCTGTAAAATGAGGTTGATAATCATATTTGCTTACTTCACAAAAGTGTTAGAAGAATGAATTATCGCTGTATATATCTCATTTATATCTCTCTCTGGGGCAAAGACTGTTTTTTTTTCTGTGCTCATGAAACAGTACAGGAGTCCTGCTCTGAAATGGATGTTCTTAAGTGCTATTATGATATAGAAAGGTAAAAATTAAATATAACTTTTGACAACAGCAAACAGAGTGAGCTAGATGAAAAGAGCAGGGGCTCCTTTATTTTGATGCTGAAGAAATGGTCAATCAAGTATAGTGATAGCATCCTGAAATATAACCCTATCTCAAAGTGGGCAGTGTAACCCGCCTCTGGCAACTACTCTTCTGTAAAGGACAGAGAAAAATGATTAATGTTTATACAGCTCCATGAGTAGATGATTATTATTACTTAGATTAGAGTGCTTGGAGGCTTTGAACAAGACCAAGTTGCATTAAGAGCTTTACAAGCCTCAAGCTGGAGATAGTCCTCACCCTAAAGAGCTTGAGGTTAAAAGAGGCAAAGGATGAACTTGAGGTTAAAAGCTACAAACTATGTCAAGGGAAGTGCAGACACGTACATGCAAGGTCACTGCCAGAGATGGGGATTCCCAGGCTGACACTATTTAAAGTCATTAATGTCACTGCCACTGCATGACTATTGCTCATGTCCTGTTCTTGTGCAGCAGGTCACCTCCAGGCTTGGTGTTTTTACTAGAAACAGGCATGAAAACGAAGACTGGCCATTCTGGTGAATTAGTGACCATACAGGCAACCGAGGAAGGAGGGAATCAGGGAAGTTTGAACTGGCTTGTGAGCAGGGACCATTACCAGCAATGGTCAGTGTGATCTCACGTAGTGCCTGATGCTGCTCTCATGGGAGAGACTTCCATGCATTGCTCAGGTCTGATTCAGTCATGAGTAAGGAGCTCAACAGTCTATGATATCTTACATATAAAAAGACTAATTAGTCCCTGGTGTTGTCTACAAAGAAAGACTTAAGCTGCAAGTAGCTTAATACAATTTCACAGTAAGGCAATGAAGCAGTCTGGATTGAATCCTGCTGTGAGTCATTACTGTCACAGCTGTAGCATCATATAGAACTGATTACAAATAATCTGTGTGAAGTCTGGGTCTAACATCATCAGGCATCTACTTGAGGCATCCCCCTTACAACTGGCTCAGTCCATCATACTCATGCATGTCGTTTTGGTCCAGCACAGAGGGAGGAAGCAAAGTCCCTAGTTTGTGGACAGAGAAATGCAGCAGGGGTAGATTGAGGATATATCTGTGCTTTGGGGCTCAGAAGTGGTCCACAGCTCCGGGCTTTAAAATGGGGTGAGACCCTAGATGTATACATAGCCTCCCCACTCCCTACTCCCCAATGGTGGGGAGCCCTGGACTGGAGAGGGTGCTCTGTATGCTCTGGTATGGCCCCCCTCTAAGTATTAAAAGGCCATAATTACATCTTCCCATATTTCTAAGTACTCAGTCACATTGTCTGAGCATATTTGGTGCTTGCCTGATATGTGTGCCCAGGCCTTTTTCATCCTTGGACAAGGAAAAAGTTGACATATTGTCTTAAGTGTAACTGTTAAAAGGAGTCTGCCTTTGGGTTGAAGCAAAACATCAGGAAATCCCTAAAAAACTCCCAGCAGTGTCAGAAAAGTAACAAGAGATTGAAGCAAGGGCTTTGTAATGGAGTGACTCTTCCAATCAATTGGTGTGAGTTAATTAATTAATTGCTGCTGTTGCAATGACATTCCCTCTGGCTAAGTAATCATGAAATCAGCCACCTGAGGCTCATAGGGAGTTAATTGCCTTAAATTTTGTTAAAGCAGAGTTATAATACCATTTTAAAAATGCCATCAATGCACATTTCTTGTCTTTTGGGATCTTGCAAACCAATTCTTCATTTTGCAGAGCAAAACCTTTAGAGTTTTACTTGGAACAACTGAGTAATGGAGACAGATGAGGTGGAGAAACAGGGAGCAAACTGTGAAATACAAGTTCTGTATCATCTGAAACAGGAGCCAAGCTGGTGAATTTGAAATACCCTGAAGCATTCTCCAAACTTTCCGTGTCTATCCAGACTCCTGTCCTTTCTTAAATGTTTTTTTGTCTAGTGAGGAGTGGAGTTTCCCCACTCTCTTGGAGTTACTCTTCTCTTTTAAGCCTCATATGAAAGTCCTTTTCTTTTGTTCAACCTGATTTTATCTTAAAGAAATGTTGGCAGAAATGAGAGAACTATTCTGGGAAGAGCAGAAACCCTCCTCCCTCCCCTTTCACTGCTATCTGTTTCTCAGGCTGAAGTTGAGCTTTTTTGCGCTTTAGACCTCTCTCCCAAGTGAGCTCTTTGAGACCTTTGGAGGACAGTTGGTACTCTGTCAGTGGAAGTGGGTATTTTTTGTTAGAGTCCCTGCAGGTGTCCTTTTAAGGAGACAAGCGGAGGCCTTTGAAAGATGTCAAGCTGTCCTGAGGCAAAGCTAGCCCTGTCTCAGCAGCGGCAAAATCACTGCCAGATGAGTGAAGGCTAAACCTGTTGTACGTCTGGCTGTCTCCCCCTCAGACTTTTGGTCTCTTGGGCTCTCCCCGTGTGCTTTGCTTGTTTCTCTGCAGCTGTAACACCACAGCTTGCTCCAGGCGGCCGCCTTTGTTTCTCCTGCCCAGGGCTCCCATCTGCACCCTGCAATGCTTTGGCTCCCTGCCAAGCAACAGAGAGGAGGGGGGAGAAAAAAATTCCCACACGACCCTTAGCACTCTGAGGACTCCCTAGCCGGAGCCTGCTAGAAAACTTCACCTTTTCTTGATATTTCTTAATTGGAAACAACTCACAAAAAATGATTTGGAATAAACAAAACCAAAGGAAGGAAACAGCTCTGTCCCTCCCAAGTTCATCATATGAGAGACAGTGAATGCAATAAACAGGCATTGAGGACCCAATGATATCGATACCCATCATTTTTATCAGCGTTGTTTTACGATGGTTATTTCTTCTTTTCCCCCTTGTAAAGCCCAAGCCCTTTGAGTCCTGCTATTATAGCATAATCTCAGGGCTTGCTAGAAACAAAAAGACAGACTAGCCCATCAGATGATGGAGGAAAGCTTGAAATTGTTAGGCCTACAGCCTCAGAAAAGAGAATAAACCCAAAAGAGACTCATATTTTAAATCACACTTTTAAACATTCTAGAGATTTTACAGACCCAGACTCATAATTTTCTTACTGCTTTAGGCTGGCAAAACTGGTGTTTCCTTCCTTTACCAGCATGAAGCATTCCTGGTATCTGAGGGGCTTTTGGGGAGGTGACCAGGGGTTGGGTGTCTCAGATCTCCCCGCTGCAGCCCTGACATCGACTCCCAGCAAGACACGCCGCAGTTCTCAGACGCAAACCGCCGTTCGTCCCTTCTATCTTATCTACCAGTCACTTAGTGTGTGAGTACATACACATATTATTAAATACAAACACAAACCCCAGGCACACATTTTTATCCTTAAGTAATAAAATCTAATGGAAGAATTTAGAGTCATGGGTTATAAAGCAATAATAGTTGTAAAACCATTTAGCAGGGTTCAAACACAGGTGAAAGGAGAAGTTCAGAAGTTCAGCATCTAAATACGTTTCCTGGCAGTTTCCTATGACAAACAGAAAATCCCCTATTGACATGGTACCAGTAACGAAAGCACAGAACGTTTTTCAGCTGCTCCACTTGTATTTTCAAGTTCATGGCTTTTTCAGTTTTATTACTTTTTAAGAGCACTTTCTACAGGTCAGGTTATTCAGAGGGGTAATAGTGAGGACTGACTGAAAAGGACACTGCATAGACAACAAGAATATGAATTTCTGTATGATGCCCCTCCAGCCCCAAGAAGAGGGAATCAACTTTCTACTTGAAACATAACACAAAGAGAGTATCACAGATGGAGACCACTGGCATTACCTGGAGAAAAATGGGTGGTGCAAGCAGGCCTGGACACAATTTTTATTTGCACTTAGCGCCTCTCCAAGTAGACTCAGGTGACATTATCACTAAAATGCTTATGTGTGTATTGCTTGTATTGCAGTTTCTGCCATTTCTAGCAAGTAGCACTTTCCAGCAACTACTGCTTACTACATGTAGCCATTCTAAGTTGAGCAAAAACTTTGCCAAATGTCTTCACCATGCCAAAGCATAAAATACGTGCTCTGTTTTTAAGCGATTGAGCCTGTCTTCTTGTGCCTCTGTTGCTTATTTGTTTAAGAATCAAAGCAACTAAAATCTAGGCCTCAGACACTGCATGAAGCATGTCAGGGGGCTGGCTCTAAACTCCAGGTCCCTCTTGCCATGTGGTGCCAGCCCCAAGCACTGAGACTGGAACTGTGTAGGAACCCCACAGCCGTTGTTAGCTCTGCTTCTGCTGCTACATTACTTAACATCCCACCTGAACTTTGCCCTAATGATGAAGGCAGATAATAAGTTATAAGGTTGCTCACTGGATAAGAAGATAACTTTGCCCTGTGCTTCATTTCGTAATTATTTTTTAAAAAAAGAAATTATTAGAAGGTGTGAGAGGTAGTAATATACAGAGTGTACTTTCTCTCAATAAAAACAATACTCAGATTCTTCAGGGAGTATTTCTCAGTGGGCTAGTAGAAAGGGGATAGCTATGATATGTTCAAATACAAGAACTGTAGCATTTCTTGGTCCTTGACACTTTTTATCTCAATTAACCTTGGCAATCTAAACTACTTACAGAGAATCAAAGCTGTGCTCCCAAACCAGCCCCAGTTACTGGCATATCTGAATAAATATTGCTACTTCCTCAAGACAAATCAAACACTCTTGTTTTTCCCGAGAATTGAAGAGGCTTCCTGTCATAATAGTGTGCATAAAACTTATCTAAATGGCCTATGCTGTTATTGAAACAGGCTGCCATTTTGTTATTGTGGTGTTTCTGCACCTCGGGACACCTGCTGTGCTGAAGCAGACAGCCAGATAGCTAATCCCCCAGCAAAAATCCAATTAGTCCTTCCGCACATACAAATGCATTATTGTTTCCCATGTCACCCTCTGCACCACACGGAGGTGGGGAAGGAGCTGCCCAAGGCAGCTTCCTGATGGGCTGCCAGGGGGATTTAGAGGATGCCAGGGCCAGGCAGTGGCTCAGAAAGGTGTTGAAACCTTTCACTGGCTAAAGCAAGGACAGCATCCTTGCTCTGCCTGGGGGAGGCTGGGAGCAGGCGAGGGGTTTCTCACGCAGCCAGGCTGTCCTTTTTGGGTTTATTTGGAAAAACATCAGAGAAAGATTTCGTTCGGGAGGCAGCTAACACATTGGCAGTTTTACTTTCTTTTGTCTGCTTTGCTCCTTCTGCCTTTCCTCTTTCTTTCTGATACTCTGTGCTGTTTCTTTCTTCCTATAGAATTAATTCGTTGTGTGAGCTGTATTTCCTCTGCTTAGCCCTTTCCTCAAGGACAGGTCACAGAAAATAATCACAAGGTCACTGGCTGGAGAACAAGGGCACCTGTGTGGATTGCCCCCAGGGTGCACCCAACAGAGACCTCTCTTCTGAGAGTTTATGCAGTCTTGCCTGCAGAGAAATGGTGCTAGACACAGAGTAATCTTGCAAAGCCAGTTTTTTGGAAGGCAGGGAAAGTCAGCATTTTGGCTGTCTGGAGGGCCTTGGTTCCTCCCTCTGCATGCTGTCCTTCCTTACCTGCCAGTGCTTCTGGCTGCAGCACCTCCGAGCCTTGTTCAGAGAGGACCGTCAGCTGAGAAACACATAGGCCAAGAATCACTGCCTGCCTGGGATAGGAGGTCGATGGGTTGGGCTTCTGGTGCAGAAGAGTAAATCTAGAGAGGACAGCTTCCTTGGGAAAGATCCTGAGCCCAGTTTTCATGGGGGCAAGAAGACTGAACTGTGCTGGTACCAACAGAACCGTACCCTTGCAGAGCAACAGAGAGCTTGGCCCAGCATTCATCAGGGCTCTGAGTAACCCCAAAACTACTTGCTTCCTGACATTAATTATCTGCTTGTGGTGTTGCCCTCTTTTTCTCATATACGCCTTTACCCTCCTTCAGTAAAATCTTCCAGCTGGCTAGAAGATTCTCAGTGCAGTCAGGTGCCCTGAGGCTGTACCCTGGGAGAAGAAGGCAAGTAAAGCATCCACAATTTGCATTCCCCCCCTCCCCAGGATGTCCAGGTAGCCCCATTTCCCCAGGGGAACAGCTCCGCTCTAAGCACTACTGCATGAGGCAAGTGGGACAAAACAGCTCCTGCAGCTTCATGAACAGCCAAGAAGGAGCACCACATGTACCATGTCTCATGCACTCAGGGCAAATGTTTATAGAACAAATTTAGCACCTACTCAAGCAGAGTTAGAATTGGTAGCAGCATTTTATCCACATCCTCATAGTCCCCAGGACATCATGAGCCAGTGAGTGAGCTGTTGACAGCACAAGAGATCAGACCTCACCAGCTCAGCAGTAGCTCTTATCACAGTGGACATCAGAACCTGCAGGTGGAGCTTGGCAGTGAGGGTTGGGGCCACTGACATTGTTGTAAGGGCTTGGGGGGCCTTTAATTCCTAACCTGGCAGATGTCAGAAACATGGGGACAACACACAGACAAAGAGAAAACAAGAAAGCATTCTGAGTGGGAGAGCAGATACCTAATCTGCTTGTCTGCAAGGCTCTTTGTGGTGGATTCCCAAGGAAGCAATTTGCAGTGGTCAGTTTAGCCTACAAAAATTAGCTGTCCCTACAATCAGAAAAAGCACCGTGTACTGTAGTTTAGAGCAACTAAAATGAAAGTCATGTCTTTGGCAGACCTGTTGAGAGAGCCTGAAGCTGTATCTAATGCATGAAGTTAAATGCCAGCCACAGCACCTCCAGGTGTCCTGTGGTCCCAATACTTGAAAAATACCAGGTAGATGAGTGCATATAGCATCACACTTACAGCAAATTCTAAGGATGCACTATACAATGCTGCTTCTTGGGGAACTGAAAAAATTACCCCTTTCTTTATTAACAAAGAAAAGAAAATTTTTTGTATTGGATAGGCACAGAAGCAGAAGTTGGAAAAGTTGGTCGGCTGCTCAGGCTATATTCTTTGGTCTGAAAAGGGGATGATAAGTGGGGTAATATTTCTCACTTATCTGTGAAATGGTATAGCAGTGGTTCCCACTGAGGCACTTGAGAGTTAAACCTTTTTATGGGCTGCCTTATTTTTCCTTATTTAGCTCCGTGCTCCATTTCAGCTCTGCTAACACTCTGACTGGTTTACGACCTCCCATGTCTTGAAACTCTGGTGCTGTTAGGAGTGATCATATAATTGTAAATGAGTTAAGCTGGTCGGAAGCCTAATTGCTGCTAAATGACTCGATTGTCTCATACAGATAGCAGGAAGGTCTCTCTGCTAGTATCCCACATGTACAGTGCAGGAATGGGGTCATGTACCAGGTGGCTGATAAAAAAAAAAAGCAAAGGCCACTGGCTTGTCTGGTCAGTCAGTTACCTGTTTCCAGTCTGTGGGGCTAACTGGCCCTCCTGAACTTTTTAATAGGTTGGTGCTGCTCAGTGGGTTTGGGAGGTGGTCACCTTCAGGAGCAAGACATGGACACTGGGCACTCTCTCTGGCTCAGCCACACACCCCAGCCCCTCTGGAAATCCACAGTATTTGTATTTTGCAACCTTTATTTCCTGATACCCTGGCACTGCCAAGGCGTTTTAAGTGCAGCTCCACATGGAGTGAGTAGCATATGTAGGTCATTGCTAAAGTACACTTTCTAACTAGCACCTGTTCTGCCAGCTGGACTGAGGGGGAGCTGGGATCCTCTTGAGATGGTCCCAGGTAGTAAAGCCTGTGCAATGAGCAATTTCATGAAATGAGCTCCCTGTTCCCCACCTTCTCACTTAACGGGCAGATCAGGGTAGTGCTGTCAGCTACAGGAGCAGACACCTCCTGGGGAAGCAGTGGGGCAGCTAGCTGTTCAGCTCCATTGCACTGACCTGTGTATCTACTGTTTTCACTATAAGGAGATGGTAAAAAATTGCAGGGCTGAAACCAGGATCTAAGGTAGTGTCACAGCTTTCAAGTGATGCTGCTCAGGGAGTGAGAAGCAAGGAGTGGTGGGGTGTGTATCATGCGTAATGCTGTTCCTGGCAGTGCTGAGGGAGTGTCACTTTGCACCAAACTTCCCCAATGACTGTCAGTCCCGTGTAAAGGGTGACTGGGCAATGTGCTTGCAGACTGGAAAGCCAACCCTATCCTGGGCTGCATCAAAAGAAGTGTGACCAACAGATCGAGGGAGGTGATTCTGTCTCTCTACTCCGCTCTCATGAGGCCCCACCTGCAGCACTGTGTCTGGTTCTGAAATCCTCAACATAAGAAGGACATAGAGATGTTGGAACACATCTCTGGTCCAGAGGAGGGCCATGAAGATAATCAGAGGGCTGGAGCACCTCTCCTATGAAGACAGGCTGAGAGAGTTGGGGTTGTTCAGCCTGGAGAAGAGAAGGCTCTGGGAGACCTTAGAGAAGCATTCCAGTGCTGGAGAGGGACTTTTTACAAGGACATGTCGCGACAGGACAAGGAGGAACAGGTTCAAACTGAAAGAGGGTAAATTTACATTGGATATTAGGACGAAATTCTTTCATGTGCAGGTGGTAAGACACTGACACAGGTTGCCCAGAGAAGTTGTGGCTGTCCCCTCCCTGGCAGTGTTCAAGGCCAGGTTGGATGGGGCATGGAGCAACCTGGTCTGGTGGAAGGTGTCCCTGGCCACAGCAGAGGGATTGAAACTCAATGATCTTTAAAGTCCAACCCAAACCATTCTATGATTCTATGATAAATGTTCTGCCTCACCAGCTGAGATATTTAGGAACAGCGTATGTGGAGAGGTAGGACCAGTCTGGGCTAGGTTGTGCTCAGCATGTGTTTCCTGGTATGCTAAGAGACACACACTTATTGCATACAATTTTGGGTTTCACTGTGGACCAAATATGAGACTGAATGGGAGGAAAGTCAAGATGTGGGGCAACACATGGTAAAATATTTGTTTTACAAAGGAAAATTCCAACACTCAGAAGACTGTGGTTTTGTTTTATTTCTCCCTGTCATTTTTGACTGGTATGTGAGCATTGCCACTGCAGTGTGCAATGCAACCATTGTTTAGAGCAAGTGTTAAAGTTGTCTTTTTTTTTTTTTTTTTCAGTTGAATTTTGTCACAAAGGGAAAAAAAGGTGATGTAAAAGGTAAGGTAAAACTTCAGTCTATAATAGGATAAATGGGGCAATGCTTAGATTAAACCGTATTACCAAAGCAGCACTGATTCTCTGTGGGAGAACTGCTTGCAGTTGCAGAACTCAGCAATAGGAAGGCAGCTGTGATGCCTTCCGTTAATGAACACATTCCTGCTGTCATCAACCCAGGCACTGCCTTTACACAACCTGACTAATAAGGGAGAACAAGATTGCTTTGAGTTTTTAATATAGTTCCTACCTAATGTGTTGCTTCTATCTGAGTTTGGCTTTGAGCATCAGGTATTTTTCTAGCCTCAAAAGAAAACTCTGGGGGTTTGAAGCCATTCCTGCTTAGGGAAAAGAAGCCATTAGTGGAGTCTTGTGTGGGAGCTAGCATTCACACAGGGTGGTGGCATTCTGCTCATTGCTATGCTGTGAGATGTGCCAAGATAAATCATTCTAATCACAGAGCCAGTGGAGAACGTTGCTTTCCCCCCTCAGATTTCCAGATGACCCAGGTGTGACAATGGAAGAAATAATCCCTAGAAGGGACTTGTAGCTGCTTCAGCAGCAAAATTTAATACATCATAGGATGGAAATATATGGGAGGCATCTGTCAATGTGTCGGCATTTTAAAACAAGCATAGTCAAAAAAAATAAAAAACAACCAACAAAGAAACCCCCAGTTGGACAAAATGAAGTCTGGCTGAGAAAGATCATCCTGAAAGGACATTGCTTTGCTTTTTCAAAGATTTGTCAAGCCATAAACTTGCTTTGTTGTCCCCTTGTTCTGTGCTAAATCCTCAGTGCTCTCGGAAGGCTGTCTGAAGCATCAGAGGTTAATTTGCAAGCAGGGCAATTCCAGGAGGCTTTGTAGGGAACCCTGGAAGTGCCCTGGTGGGTTTCAGGTACTTCAATTATTTTTCTAGGTGAGGCAGCTCTCTGTGGAAAAAAGCAGAGCTGAAGCATTGCTGTGTAAGAAGGCACAGAGGAGTGGGTGTTAGGCCTCGGCTGATGTGCCATGCATCTCTGGGGAGCCCGGGTGCTTGGCAAATGCTGTCCCCCATTTTCAAGGATGCTTGGCCCATGTAGTGGTGCCAGAATGAGACCTCTGGGAAGGGAACCCAGCATCCAAATTGTGTACAATGATTCCAAGTGTGTGTAGGCGGTTGACTTTCTTGGTGAATGTGGACTGTCTTTCTGTAGGAAAGAGCTGTTGGTGGTAACCCTTCCCAACAGGCTCATCATTCCCTCTCCCAGCCTGGAGCTTGGCAGCCTGGTGTAAGGCTTCCATGAACAGGGGGATACTGTCCTATGAAAGTGAATACAAACTTATCAAGAAGTTAACAGACCAGAGTACAGCCAATTACTTCTCCTTAGAGTACATGCAGAGTAGCTTGTAACCCTGTAAGATCTATATATCAGCTACTCACAGTGGTGGCTGGCATTTCTGGAGAAACTTTCCTTTTCCTAAGCTTATATAGATGATTTCTTTTGAATCTTCACCCATGAGCAGGATGCAGACAACCAGCCTGGGGACTGAGAAACATGATCCTTTGGAGAAAGGTCAAGGAAAAGGACTTTGTTTTTTGTTCAGAAGTTAGTGTGGCCTGGACAGCACCTGAAGGTTGTCTGCTTGTGTTGTATTTAGGCAGCGAACTCATTGTCATCAGAAAATCTCTGAGGTCTGCCTGACCTTCCCAGAGTTTTTTCAAGTCGATCTTTATTGGAACATAGATCTCAAAATCGATGGCCTGTGCAGGGAGAGATTTTATTCAGATCAAGTATAGAGTCAAACTTTTAAGCAGGGCCTGTAGTGGTAGGACAAGGGATAATGTTTTTAAGCTGAAAGAGGGTAGATTTAGACTAGATATTAGGAAGAAATTTTTTACACTGAGTGTGATGAGACATTGGAACAGGTTGCCCAGAGAGGTGGTAGAATCCCCATTCCTGGAAACATTCAAGATCAGGTTGGATGGGACAAGTTGAAGAAGATGTCCCTGCTCACTGCAGGGGGATTGAACTAGACGACCTTTAAAGGTCCCTTCCAACCCAACCCATAGAATCTATGATTCTATGAATCTAAGTAGAGACAGGAGGGGAGTAAGAAAGGATATATGTGTGACACAGGCACACACTGGCAATGTTCAGGGAGACATCTGTGGGTCACCTGCGCCAAGGGGAGGATACATTTGCTCAGTTGCAGCTCCTGGGCAAGAGTGCCTAAGTAGCTTGCAGGCTGAGCCTGGCTGGTGTCTCACCAGGTTATTACTCTGCATTGGCCAAAACTAAGCATACCTCAACTGTCATGCCAGCCTACTGTGAGGTGACATTTAGCACAACCGGTGCCTGTGCTCCATGCTGTGTAAAAATGTCGGCATGTCATTTGGCTATTTTGGAGCTGGAGGAACAGGTCCTATCCCTAGGAGATGTAATCTATTTGATTTATTTAGCACCTGTGCTTCTGCTTTTAATTTTTTTACACTGGGAACTTGTAATGAGTTTAGTGAGTTAAAATCAGATTTTCAAGGGTGACTTTTCACTGCCAGCAAAAAAGAAAAAAATCATGAAGAATTTCTTGTCCTCTGCTAGAAAATACTTTCCATCGTCCCTAGGGAACTGTGCCTACAGGAGACTGTGAGTGATTCTGGAAGCAGCAAGCAGGCAAATCACTCATTTTACTAGCTATATTTTGCAGCCCAGTATGTTTGTACAGTAAATAATATTTTGCATAAAGTCAATGGCTGATGCTGTGCTTTTTATCATGGACTGCTATTTTTTACAGCTGCTCTTTTAAGTGTCAGCACCGAGCATTTGTTGGTGTCATCATCTGCACTTTACATTGCTGTGTGCGGTGATATAACTGTTCCAAAGCTTTGTACTGTGACAGGGGTGTCACAGTTATTTGGGAGAGATGGAATCACACTTTGATCATTTTTCACTCTTTGCATGGCCACATTTATGGTTTTTGTAAAATTCTATGCGATTTTATACTGTTTGTAAAATAGCTCATTTTATTGCAGTTGGGAAGTGCTTTGATTTCAATGAAAAATGGACTACCCTGGTTTCAGTGGGAGAGTTTTTCAATGAAACCAAGGGATAAAAAACACACCCAAACTTTCTGAGCATAGCAGAAAACTCTTTGAGGACAGCAGCAATTAAAGTGTTTTCTGCCTTTGGCATGTAAGTGATTATTCTTTCTGTGGTAAACAGTATTTGCTGCTTTGAATGATATGTATGAGAAAAGAGTGCAGCAAGTAAACCTCTGTAGTTAAGAATTTTAATAAAGCAGAACCTCAAGGAAATTATATATTTATAGTCACACACATATGTAAAGGAGCAATCATGTTCAAAGGCTGCCAAGTCCCTTATGTAGGTAATGGTAAAATTTAGCTTTGTGCAAAGGGCTGGAGAAGGAGCTCTGGGGCTTGTCTCTGCTTAGTGTCCTCCACGTTAATTTGTCCCTATCTGCAGGATGTTAATGCTCCTCTTTGTCGAAATTAAACAGGAATGTCATTCAATACTGCAATCATTTTTATTTGCAGCTGTGTAACCTTCAGTAACTATGGACAACTTCCCCCATCTCACCTCCCCTTCTTGCAGGCTTCATTCCTGGCCATAATTGGAGAAAAATCCAGAGAGGGGCTGGAGGTGAGGTCTGTTAGAGCTGCTAATTAGCTGATGCCATCACATCAGAATTACAACCCAATTCCTCGGAGGACTCCAGAGCCTCTTCTCCCCAGCTCTGAGACACATGCCAAATTTACCCTCAGAAAACAGGGGCAGATGATTAGTGCTGACACCCTCCAGTTCCCTCGCTGAACAGTCTGGCTCTAGGTGATTGGTTTAAGCGCCTTGGCTGGAATTAGAGAGTTTTCTTTCAACTTTTTTTTTTTTTTTCCCTAAAAATATATCCAGACTAATTCTACTGAATGTGAAATTTGATGAGGGAAATTTGCTCTCTGGAGCTGTTCATTTTGAGAAGGAAGGGAAAAGTAACAGCAGCTCTGCTGACGATAAAATTCAATTACAGCTGGACTACCACTGATTGTTTTGATTTCATTTATGTTTATCTTTTAATTAAGCTATCCTCATCTGATTTTTAATTTTTTTTAAAAATATTTTTTTGTCCTCTACCTTTACATATGATTCAGGAGCAGGTGTTCTGTGAGCCTGAATGAAAAGGTACAGTGCTGCATCCCTTATTTAACAGGCTGGATGGTGAAGACGGCCTTCTAAGAAGATAAGTATTGTTAAGATTTGTATGTTACACTGAGGACAATATCCAAAACATGCCTCATACAGGCATTGTGGAACCACAGTTTTGTGGTCACATCTGGGCTCCAAGAGTTGGATAGTTTCCTTATAGACTCTATGGAGAGATTTAGGCATGCTTGAAGTCCAAAAGCCCCTGCCATATAAACACGGTACATAATCTGTCTCAGAGGTGGAGGAAGATGGGATGCAGAGCTCTGGTATGGGGAAAGAGGTTAATCCTTTTTCAGGCTGTGTCATGGTACAGACAGGAATTCAAAGGCTGTGGGGCCAGAAGAGCAAACATCAAGGAGCCCAGCCAGGACCTAATGGTCAGGGTAGTATGCTGGGAGAAGCAGGACTGAAGCTTGTCTCTCTGATCAGCATGCTCCCATGGAAAATGGAGGCACGAGATTAATTTTGTTTCTAGTAAATGCTTATACCGAGTAAGATCAGTTATTGCATAACAGTGTGATAAAACATTTCCTGGGCTAGTGCTGTGTGCTGCAACAGATCCTACAAGAGCTGAGAAGACTTGGCTTCCCAGAAGAGGAGGAACTAATTTTCATAGATCCTCCAGCACCATCGTTCATTGTAACATGAGTACAAATTTAACTTTATTAAAGCAGCATTTCTAAGGTAGCTCAGCTGAACGCAGAAAATACAAGACGCCACCATGCGCTGTTGTTTTCATAAGGACAGCAGCTTTAATACTGGAGAGCAATAAATTGCCTGGGACAATACTAAGTCCTGGAATGCTGTGCTAAGGCTGGTCTGCATTTGAGTAACTCCCAGTGCAACATTGACAGGCCTCTGGCTGTAGTTTTGTTCAGTGAGTAGATGCTGGAGTTATTTTTTTCCATCATACACCAATTTTTGGTTCTGCCAAAGACAATGGATGTTTTGCTGTTTTCCCATTGATAGCAACACGGACTGAACCAGACTCCCGCAGCCAGACTCACCATCTTTCCTGCAGCCATCCCTAGCACCTAGTTACAAAGAGCTGAACAATGAATTTTTACAAGGTCTAGATCAGGAGGCAGTGTTTGCCACATAGCGCCCTACTTGTTTTGTGACTGGTCATAGGAAATAACTTGTTTTATGTGTGGTTCATTGGTTTCAAGAGTCAGCAAAGGCTCATGACACATGACGACCATTATGGATATTTGGGGGTTGAAAATGAATCTGCTTTTTGCATAAGACACCTCGTATCCACCTCAGACTTCAGTCAGTCCTCAAAGAGTCTGAGTGAAAAGTGGATGGACTGTGACTACTCAAGAAGGAAGATGCTGGTGAGGGATGAGGAGATATTCTGATTTTTTGTTCCAAAATAGGTATAGGGAGGAGGCTGTGACTGAGTGTTTTGCATAGAGGAGGAAAAGGATAGTCTTAGTCATGGAGGGTTTCTGGTGGCTGGGGAGACACCACAACTGTCTCATTCGACACAACTCTCAAAACTTGACATCACAAGATGATGCCAAGGACAGAGAGGCTATCATTGGAAATTACAGCATGTTGGGTGGTGTGCTTGGACTGAATGAATGTTCAGAAATAACCTGGTGCACACAACACAATATGGAATAGCACATGTCAAAAACATCCAGTGCTGATCATCTGAGCACACTCTGGTACTGGGCTCGGTGTTCGTTTGGGGTTTGATCCAGTGTGACTGTTTTTATGTTCTTTCTCTCCCAGTTTCTATATAATAAGCAGTTTTATTAGTGAAATTTATCTTTTGGCCCAGTAGACCCTAAACAGTTTCATTCAAGAAATGCATGCATATATGTACCCCTACATTTAAAACCACACATATGCTCATCAGATATAGCTATCTATATATTGCTCTGTTGCTGCTTTTTAGTAACATATGATATAATTAGATAATAAAATACCTCCTAGTCTGGTCAAGACTTTTCCATCAGTCAACAAGAGTTTATAGTTCTCTGCTCTGCATGACACAAAGGATTCTTACCCTCCTCACTATTTACCCTTCTCCAGTGATACACCATACAACACCACAGGCAAAATCTGAGTAAAGAAAAAGCTAAATAGGGCACTGAAAAGAGTAGGAAACCCGAGAGGGTGGAGTCAATCCTCAGCTCTGCCCCTTTTTGTGCTCACAGTGTGACAGAGTCCTTAATTAAATGCTTGCACAATACTTTTTTCCCTGCAGGATCAGACTTCATTGAATGGACAGAATGAAAGGACTTACTGAAAAAAAAGGGCCTTAGGTAGGACTTGGTTTATTCTCTTTATTATTAATAGTGAGCTTTCAGGCCTTACCTGCTGCCTGCTTTGGTGTTAGAAGTATTTACGGCCCACCAGGCTTTCTGTGGTGCTCCGCCTAGCGGGTGTCTGATCCCCACAGATTCATGTCTTGTGCGGGTATGCAATTCCTATATTGCAGACAGGAACTGGGGTACAGGCCGGCCAAGATTTAAGACTCCTTGGTGGGGACCTGCTTTTCCTTAACTGTAAGAAGGATAACCCTGGCAATCATATGGTAGACCCTGAACATCAGATGCCTATCTATCTCCAAGCAAACAAAGCAGAAAGCCTCTCCTGAGTAGCTCCCTACACCAGCAAATATTTCATGGCAGTGAGGAGGTGCTTTGCACTGCTGGTGCCCCTGGAAGAGGGCACACTTATTCCTGCCTGGGAAATCTTGGCAGCATAGTATGGAACAGCCTTAAGTTTAGAGCAGGAAGAGATTAACCGAGGGAATAAAGCAAAAGTAGCAGTACCATTTGTGCTGTTAATGCTTGGGAGAGACAAAAGAAAGGAGAGGGTGAATAGCAAGGCTTCAGACAGTCGATAATTAGTGACAAGAAAGGTTGATATTGCTGAGAGTCCTAAACATTTTCCTAGCTTTAGCAGACACAAACAAAGCAAAGGGTATCATCCCAGAGTTAGGAACATGCTTCCTACAGAGAAAGAAAAGTGTTAAATTGGCTTTTCCTATTGTTGAGGAGAAAATGAATTGGTTCTTTTCTGCTATTGGAAGCACTCAAACCCATTAAAAACTGGCAAGGCCTGGGGTCTGTAAGTAGCAGCATCTGTATTTAATTGAAGATGATGAAGGATTCAGTTAATTTCGGTCCTGTAAGCTCAACATCAGCCATATGACAAAGATAGGAATGCAATGGCAAAGAATATGACTATGAGAGTTCTGAAATGCAGAAAAAGGGGCAGCTGCTATGAATTCCTGGCACGTGGTTGCTGGCTGGTAATCTTTAATTCTTTAACAGGCTGCAGATCGTTTAGGTGACCAACATGTATCACTTGATATGCTGGTCCCAGAAAGGGTTACAGCACCAATCCAAGCTACCCCATGAAGGGACATCATTGAAATGACTTTGAAAATGGCTCTTGGAGTAATGAATAATTTGCTACTTTGAGACACAGATTTTTTTTTTCTTTGAACTGATTAAAAAAATAAATGTTTGTGTTTCCTTTTAAAGTATTTAATCTAAACCCACCTTCTAGCTTTGACACCAGGTTCATTTTGATCAAACTCCAGAGTCCTTTCAGAAGCTCCAGGTCTGAAGAGCTGGAATGAAAGGCATTTTTCCTTTCTGCCCTCTCCATTCTGCTGTGCTTCAGGAGGTCAGGGGTGAGTTTTATTGTTAGCCACTTGAAAATAAAATTAGTCTGTGCAGGTATCTTTGGATAGACACTGTAAATGATGAATTTCAGCAAAAGCAAGAACATGTCATGAAAGTGGGGTAAAAACTGGCCAAGAACAGACCAGGTTTGCATGAAAACACAAGCATCATCTGCTCAGGGCAAGAGGCCTTCTTGGAAGAGCCAAGCTCTCCTGGTTGGATACAAGCCCATCTGAATTATTTAGCTGAGCATTATATTTTGAATTAAGCCCTTATTTATACCTAGTCTTTTTGATTGATCTCCCTGAGATGCACAAATGTGGGCTCATTTGGTCCCTGAGCTAGAAGTGATAGCATTTTCTCATAACATAAAAATACACCAAACTACCAAGGGGCCAAAAAGGAGCAGAGCAATAAAATAGAAGCAGACAGTTAGGCGAGATCTGTAGTCCCTGCTAAGGGGGGACATGAGGTAATAGATGAAGGACACTTTGCAGTCATTTAGCAAAGTCAGGTCAGAGCACAGAGCGGGAAAAGGACAGAGAGTTTGGTCAACAAGCATGAAGAACCAGATGTTTGGCTGCTTTAAATCACAGATTTTTTTGACCCAAGGTCTAGTGCATACCTGTTCGGAATTGCAGAGCAGGCAGCTCTCTGCATACTCTCTTTCTGATTGTGACCAGAGCATGTGGTAGTCACAGGAGGAAAAAATAAAGAAAAAATAAACCTATAAAAGCAGACAATTCCCTCCAAACCCCAAAAAACAACAGCAGCAACAATAACAAAAAAGCTCTCTTACTGAGAGCTCTCTTACTCTGGTACAATTAGAAGCCAGCCAATCTGGAAACTCCAGTTAAGAGTAGAAAATGCCCCCAGAATGAGCTTTTCATCAGAAGAGCAATCATTGCACACATGTCTTCTTGCTCTGCCCACTGGTGTACATCTCAGTCTGATACGCAGCAAGTTTTTCACATTAAATTTTCTAAATAAGAGTCAACCTCATCATCCATTTTGTAATGTGGGGTCCTTTTTAAGCCCAGATGTCCTCCTGTACAGTCATGCCCTCTTCCCCTTCAGCAGCACAGGGCCCCTTCTCCCAGATAGCTGATATGTGGGCAAAGCTGGTCCCAATCCCACCAACTTGCCGCACTTCCCATCCCTTTCTCCAGGATGCACATTTACCACCTCTTTTGGACTTTGTCCCAGTCTCTGCCCTCTTGATTGGTGCTAATTTACGTCTGTTCTCTGACCTTGGTCACCCATCTAATTGTTATTAATCCAATTGAGAATTTTGCCCTCGATATCTATGTCCCAGAGGATTTACAATGAAAGATTAAGGACACCAGATAGCTAGGTGAGCTAAAGAACAAGCCAGGGCGGTCTGAGGGCTCAGAGATGTCTGCGGTGTGCAAACATCATCGGCAGGATCGTGTCTTCCTCATGCCAAAGAGGACTAATTTCCCTGAAATCGGTAACCTGGCTTGCTGAGTAAAATCAGTGTGAAAACGGAAATGAGAGCCGTGAGCTGGAGGGGAGGAATTGATCAGGTTACAAGAGGTTTTATGGGGGACTAAAGGATGAAACTGTCATATGTGAAATGTAAGTGGAGTGTCACGGAGAGCTGTGAGACTTCAGAGGGTTCTCCCCAAGGGGACTGTAAAACCTGTCCTTTGAGTCACTTGAAATCAGGTGAGGCAAAACCTCTAAGAATCTACCATAAATAATGGCCCTTCTTTTTTGTCAGGGACTAGGACAAGACGGGGCTCTCCAATCACTCATTTCTGAGGTCCTATTAGGCTAATGTGACCTGACCCAGCAGGCTGCAGCAACAGCCTTCCAGGATGTCCATCGATGGGAAGTGCGTAGCTCCATGCTGTCGCTCCTCATTGCTGCTGCCTAGGTGAAGTGATTGAGATCTACCGAGGGAACAAAATGTTACTGTAATTGGATTTGAGCCCAAGCTCTCTGCCAGGCCCTTTGGATAGAGATCAGAACCAGACATTTTTATTTGAGAAGTGGGATGAATCTGCTGAGAGGTGGTCAGGGTGTTTCTGGCTGGGACAAGTGTAGCACATGTGCTGGGAGATCAAATGGACCGCTTCACTCCCAGGCAGCACAGCTGGAGCCATACACAGGCGGTGAAAAATCAAATTCCTTTTTTTTTTCATCTGCTCAGGGAATACCACAGACTATTAATCTGAAGTTAGGATGAACTAAAACTGCATTTTTATACGCAGGTCATGCTAATGTGTGGTCAGCTTGTGGACTTGTTCCTCTAGCAAAACCCTTTGGCAGGTTTAAGATACATTTATGCCCAAAGCAATCCTGTATGTCTGAAAGACTGTGGAGTTCAGGGTGTTCCAAAACTGGTGTGCCAAACCTGGCATTTTCTGGAAACATCAGAGGATAAAAGGATGCAAGAAAAGCATTCTGAGGACCAGCACAGCCATGAAACCACTGGACTTTCTTACTTCTGGCTTTGAGTATATGTAGGGGGTGCATAGGAAGAGAAAGATGCCATTATTAGATGAGATGGGATGAAAACTGGAATACCAGGAGGTGTTGAGGTTTAACAAGATGGCAATGCCAGGAACTGACCCACTTTATGCTAATTTGTTCTGGATGCACCTCAGAACAAAATTATGAAATTGATGAAAAACAAGGTAATAGTATTAAGTCTCTGTGGGATTTGACCAGCTGCATATGGATGGTGATGCTACACATATGCTGAAATGTAGATTTGCTGTTCAGTGGGAAATTATGAAACTTCATAAATAAATAATAAAGTCCAAGCAAAATTATTCTATGTAAAACCAAATCCTTCAAGTATTGAACTTGCTAGCAAAAAAGGAATTCTAAGGCTTTGATTTTTTGAGATGAAGTTGATGAAGTTTGCTCAGCAGCTCTGCTTCTCATCTCTCTGGTCCAAAACAGGGCTTCTAGAGGACCTCAGAGGCATGAAGCAGAGGTTTCAGATTCTAGGCAGACATCATGATGTATAGGAACCTGGACATAGGTTTATCAGACAGACATGTGGAGTGAACAGAAAGTAAGAAATAACCCTTGAAAGCTGCTTCTTTTCTATTAAAAGACTATTCAAACACCCCATATCCTGACCAAGAAAAATTGTCATGTTATGATCATCCCAGAATCCTCCACTATGCTGCACAAATACTTATAGAATCATAGTCATAGAATGGTTTGGGTTGGAAGGGACCATAAAGATTTATTCAGTTCCAACCTCCCAGCCATGGCCTGGGACACCTCCCACTAGACCAGGTTGCTCAAAGTTCCATCCAACCTGGCCTTGAACACTTCCAGGGAGAGGACAGCCACAACTTCTCTGGACAACCTGTTACAGCGTCTCATCAACCTCATAGGAAAGGATTTCTTCCTAATATCCAATTTAAATCTACCCTCTTTCAGTTTGAACCCATTCCTTGTCCTATCACTCCATGCCCTTGTAAAAAGTCCCTCTCCAGCTTTTCTGTAGCCCCTTCAGGTACTGGAAGACTGCTCTAAGGTCTCCCCAGAGCTTTCTTTTCTCCAAGCTGAACAACCCCAAATCTCCCAGCTTGTCTTCATAGGAGAGGTGCTCCAGCCCTCTGATCATCTTCGTGGCTCTCCTCTGGACTTGTTCCAACAGCTCCATGTCCTTCTTATGTTGGGAACTCCAGAACTGGACACAGTACTCCAGGTGTGGTCTCACGAGAGTGGATGAGAGAGGAGAATCACCTCCCTCAACCAGCTGATCATACTACTTTTGATGCAGCCCAGGATACCATTGGCTTTCCAAGCTGCAAGCACAAATTGCCAGCTCATGTTGAGCTTTTCATCAACCAGCACCCCCAAGTCCTTTTCCTCAGGGCTGTACTCAATCCATTCCCTGCCCAGCCTGTATTTGTTCTTGGGATTGCCCTGACCCAGGTGCAGGACATTGCACTTGGCCTTGTTGAACTTCATGCAGTTTGCATGAGCCCACTTCTCAAGCCTGACAAGGTCCCTCTGGATGGCATCCCTTCCCCCCAGTGTGTTGACTGCATTACACGGCTTGGTGTCGTCGGCAAACTCTCACTATCATTCCCACAGAATAAGCTGTCCCAATGCAGGTGCTGGCTTGCAGCCCTGGTCTACTTATGCACAATCATGCCCCCTTAGCTTTAGATATTACAATGTCCATATCTATATTCAAGCTAATCAGTGCATAGGGACAATTTACACCCTGGAAACTGCATTAGTGTGTAGAAGCTCACCTTAGTGTGATCACACTTTCGTCTTTAAAGTGAGCCCAGGATGCTTAATTCAGGCCACTTAAAGTTGTATGAGGTGAACAAAAAACATCACAGCTAATTACTGTGATTTTAATCAGTTAGGTGCTTAAATCCCTTTGTTGGAGCTGAAGTTCAGTCCTGTATCTGACTTGACTGTCCTTCAGATGACAGATAAGATGACAGGGATGAAGAGGATGTAAAGATTGAAGCAGGTGTGAGAAACAGGTCTTGTGTAAGACCTATAGGAGGAAGGACACACATATAGGGTAAGTTTTATCTTTTCCCCTGCAACAATCAGCTACTCCCTAGCTTACAGGTCTCCCAGACCTGAAGTACATGAAAAGCTGGTATTAACCAAACAACAAGAAAGCTATTGATTCACTGTGTTCCACTATGTAACTAACAACTAGCGGCTAGGAGAAGGCTGAAGACCTGGCAGCTGCAGTCTAGCCAAAGGAATTTCTTAAGCAAGAACCCCATTCAGAGTCATTAACCTACCTTCACTCCCATGTGCACAGGACAGCCTCCCCAACAAGCCTTTGGGTCACAGTTTGCTTGGCTTTTGTACTCTGTCATGAATGACCACCCTTATACCTCTAGGAAGGAGACGCGAGTTGAATGGCTTTGCTCAGTAGCTGCAAGAGAGAAGGTGGTGCAACCCTTTAAACACTGCTTTCCAACAGTGCTTCCCAGGAAAGTCAGTGGAGATGTTAGTGGAAACAGGATTGGATCCTGAATAAGCAGGGGAATAAAAGCACCATATGTTGGCAGGAGATGAATATTATGTAAATAATAAGGCATACAGACATTTTGTAAGTGGGTAGGCCAATCTCATTATTGATCTACAATTAAACCAAACTGTGGGGTCATACCATCCTATTATGTCTAGCAGATTAAACTCAGGCTGTCTCTTTTTGTTATTGTTTCTGATGAAGTTTTGGAGCTTTCTTAATTCAGGTCAGAAAATGAGAGGCTTCCTCATAAGCATTTTAATTAACCAGCTGAAGAATTCTCTTGCCCCCAGAGACTCACGGTACCAAATCCAGAGCTCAGCACGGCTACCCCTCTTAGACTGTAATATTTTAACTCAAACTCTGTTTGTGACCCTTTATTCAAGTCAAAAACACAGACAGCAAATCAAACCCACACCCCCTCCCTCATTAACTACTTGAAAAAAAAAAGTATCTTGAAAGTTTGATTTTTGACCTAAACATGTTTTTTGCACACCCCCAGCACATGAGGACCAGAACATGTGAGGAAAGCGACCTAAAACTTCAGAGGAAAGCCCTTTGCCTGGACCTTGGGATTATGCGCACCTCATCACAGGCATCTTGCCTGCCCCGAGCCACCAGCCCAATAGGATCATCCAGGATTGTCTCAGGGCTGAGTAAAACTCCAGTCCTTTTGTAGGGCTCCTTAGTGCACCGTCTCCCCAGGGAGAGGTTCTCAGTTGAGTGGTTTGGTTTCTACAGAGCATACTGCTCCTCAGGCAGATGGGAAGCTCCTTTCTGGTCCATGGTGGCTCTCGCCTATGTTCACTGGGCTGTGGCGACTCATGATGGTGGCACTTCTGCAGCAAACCAACCTTGGAGCACAGGCCATCTGTTGTTCCACCAGGCTTGTTTGAAGAGGAGAATTGCACACCCCCAAAATGGTCATGGGTGAAAAAAGCATGCCCCCAAAGTCCCCCACTCCCCCCTATCCTCCTCTATGTGGAGCTGGCGCAGATACTGCTCCTTTCCAAATTGTGGGGTAGTGTTGTGCTGTAAGGGGGGAGGACATTGAAGAGCAAGTATGGTTTTGGGAAGGGCAGCACCTCCAAGTGGTGAGGGATGAAGGAGAGTGTGCTGGGCAGCCAGGCAGTTGTCAGCTGCCCTTGCAGCGGTGAGTAGTATCCCATGGCAGGGCCGGTAGTAGCGAGCTTTCTTGTCATCAAGCTAGGAGCCTTTCAAGAATAAAAACACAGTCTCAGGTCAATCAATACATACTTTTAGTTAGATACAATTTACAATCAACCTTATTTGTTTTCCTGGTACTCAGTAATTAAAAAGTTTAGAAGAATAGACTCCCTAAAACCCACCAGTGTGCTGTCACCCAGGGAGCGAGGCCAAATACCCTTTGTTTTAGACATGAAAAAACTTCTGGTGGGGAAAGAGCCTGTGTGCCAGCCTAGATAATATTAACTGCCTTGAACTTGTCAAGGATGTGGGTCAAGAGCAAAAAGCACTGGTCAGCCTAACAAGGCTGGACTTTGTAAAGAGATACTGTCTATAAAGAAACACAGCTTTGTAGCTGCAAATGTCATGTTTCTTCCTGTTAAGGCGATTTCTGATGGTAAAGATATTTTAAATCAAAGTATGAATTACAGGAAAGTGATTTAGAAGTAAAATGGGGAAGAATCATCTTTCAAGAGACACCTCATGGCACATTTATAAAAGAGGCTTAACTTCACAAAGAAATGTGTTATTTGACCATATTTGCTGGGATTTCTCTTCATCATATTGCCATTTTTGTCTTTTCCAGTCCTCCTTCTCTGGGATAGTCCCATGTGAACAGGTTACCTGGTGAAGGATAGCTAACTCTTCCTCAGTGACTTTATGCATAGCCTCCAATACTCACTGTGATATCTGACTTGGGAGCAGGAATGAAATCAACTTCTGTCAGATGCTGAAGGCCACCAAAGTTGCCAAATTTTTCATGTTTCCTCCACTTTGCTCGCTGGTTTTGGAACCAGATCTAGATACAGGCAAGAAAGAAAAAGCACAGAAATGAACCAGTGACTGCCCACATCCAACTACTTTCCATACTCTCTAAGTGAGCATCAGAAAACATTGACCTCTAGCTCAGCAGAACCACGGGCTGAATCTAAAGGTAAACTTTGGGTTCAACACAGCACCTTTCACACTTTGCATAGCATGTGGGATCTCTGGACTATCATGACAGCCTCTTTTCTCTCACAGCTCACAGAAGAGCTAGGATCTCGATGATCAAGGAAAGACAGTTACTGGGTGCAGCAGGTCTTCTAGGGATCTCCTGGGAAAGCAGATCCTTTCGTGGTCAAAGCTTTGCAGCAGTCAAGGCACACAGGTTCTGTTTTCCCTAGAAGGTGTGATTTGTTGCATGACAGGGCTCTTTTACTCTGTTCCCCAGTGAATAGACTGGGAAAAGTCCCACCTAGATGTTTTGCTGGGCTGCAATAAAAACTGCTGCAAAAGACCCAAGAGTATGAAACCTTCTAAATCCCTCAGCAGTCTGAGTATGTTATCTGCTATCTCTTTTACACTGGTAAACACAATTAATTTTCTCAGGGGAGTTTCTTTCATCTATCATCTGATTTGACCAGTCTGGCTTTTGGCTGAGGCAGACAAGCATCCATTGTGCAGCCACAGTACTGCAACTTGCTGCATTGCTGTGAAAAGTTGAATTCCCGTTCCATTGTAGTTTCTTACTGTTTGAGTGCAAGCAAGTGGTTCACATGAGCACAAGGTGTTAGCAATCAAAACCAGATGCTACTGGATGCAAATATGTATGTATTTTAAGCCAAATAATAAGCAACTCAATTATTTCTGCATCTCGTGCCCACAAAGTAATGGGAATGTCAGGAGCCCTCTGCTGTATTGCTGATAGTTAGCAGTATCTGAGGTTACTCAAAGGACAGTTTTGCTTATCTGAGCTTGCACGTGTTTGAGAACTGCTTAGTCTGTATGAACTGCTCCATTCCCTTTCTACCGTGTCGGAGTTATATGGTTAAACGGCACCATAAAAATGACTCTTCTTTAACACCAACAAAGTGATTGAGGGCAGAAGGGGGACTGAAGCCAAAATTCAACTTCTGAAGTGCTCCTTCCAAAGTCTACACATGGGATAAAGTCCTCACTACAGGGATTTTTCTTTTAATAAAGGCAAAGCTGTGTTCACAGACTGAACTGCTCCTTTTTTTTGCCTAACTGTCTCTCCAACACCCTTATGTCTAAAATGATTTCTCAGTGCTCAACCTGAATTTCTTTTACTGGGATTTAAACCTATTCCTCCATGCTCTGTCAAGCTACTGATATAATTTATTCTCTTCATGCTACTAACCTTCATTTTTCCAATGTTCCTGAGCTATATATGTCCTAAGGCAGAGCACAATATTCCCATGTGTGTTCACCAAGGTCATATCACTGCTAAAGCCAGGGACAAGTGACTCCTTAATCCTGCCTGAGATTTCACAAAAGGCTCGTTTTCCCTCTCAGTGGTCAGCAGGTTGTCCAAGGAAACAATGACTAAAACAGAGTGCAGAGGGAGGGTGGCATGCCCCATGCTGTAGGCATGGCCTCTATTTGTTGCTCTGTAAGATTGTCTGTTTGTTGTTCCCTTGCAGATACAAGACCAGTGATCTGGAGCTGGCTGTACTAAAGAATCAGCCTTTTCATTATTTTCCAGTCCCTTAATCTTCTTACCATATCATAGCACTATTATTAAAGATTTTACTGATTATGTAGTTCAAATTCACCTTTGTGTCAGTAAATGGTGGCTATGAGAGATCACCTTTGAAATGTCCTCATTTGCAATTGGACACCTGTTGCAGACCTAGCTTTTTGTCTACTAGCACATGCTATTTGATCTGCTCTGTATTCTTAATCCAAATAGAGTGTAGAGTCAAGGCAAGGTCCTTACAGTGACATGCCATCAATGCTATTACCTTTATCAACCAAGTCATAGAATCACAGAACCATAGACTGGTTTGTGTTGTAAGGCACCTTTTGAAGGTGATCTAGTCCAACCTCCCTGCTGTGGGCAGGGACATCTTTCACCAGATCATGTTGCTGAAAACCCTGTCCAACCTGACTTTGGACACTTCCAATGATGGGACAACCACAACTTCTCTGGGCAGCCTGTGCCAGTGTCTTGCCACCCTCATTGTAAAGAATTTCTTCCTTATATCCAATCTAAATCTACTCTTTTTCAGTTTTAAACTGTCACCAATAATCTCATCATAAAACAGATGAGTTTGACAACATCAATTTTCCATGAAACAGTGTTCATAAGCATTAAATATATTACTCTTTCTTTAATTCTTCATTAACAGAGAGTCATACCAGCTTTATCACTGTTTTGCCAAAAGTCAATATTTGGCTGACAGGCCAGTCATTATCTGGTTGCCCTGTTTACCCTTTAAATACTGACACAACATTAGATTTCTTCAAGGTCCCTGGAATGTCTCTTGTGCTCCAGGACTGATTGAATATCAATGCTCATGACCCAAAGTGCTTCTCAAGCAGCTTTTTAGGAACTACTGGAGGTAAGTCACCTAGATATCTGGATTTAAAAATATCTGTAGCAGCTGCTGTTCAACATCATCATTATGGGAAGTGTTCCATCATCTTGTGATACTACCACCTTACATGACATATTTCCAAGGATAGAGCAGAAATTATGACTGAACATCTTTGCCATTTCTGCATTATCCTTGACAGTCTCACTGTTTCTGTAAAGTAACAGATCAACACAATTGTTAACTTTTTGTTTGTTTGTTCTGAATGGACTTCTATTGAGTTTCTGATGATCCTTAATATTTCTGACTAAAGCTTTGGTCTGTATCCTTCTGCTTTCCTTATTAATTTTTTACAATTTCTTGGTTTTTAATGTTTACTCATTGGGCATTCTTCATTTTGTGTTGCATGTAGGCATGCACATGTGCAGGGATGTAATTCCATCTATCTGCTTAAATTGTTTCACAGCAATCATACCTTTGTTTCTTGATTGGAGTACACAAGCTTTTTCACAGTTATGAAATGTTTCACTTGATTACCCAACGGTTGTTCACTTTTTTTCATAGTTAAATTCTCCCTGAGCTGATTTAACTTATACTGTTTTTAGCTCTGTCAAAACTATTATTTCAAAGTACCAAGAGCATATATGAGTTCTCCGCACTCTGTTTTGTTTACAAGTGACAAATGCAATCAATCAAAATTGTAACAATTTGTAACTTGTACCTAAGTTATGCTAATTTTTAGTTCTGTGGCTGGTTTCCTTTTATCAGCCGAAAAGAGGTCAAATGCAGAATTTCCTGTGTCATGTGTAACACTGTCTGAATTGGGAATTTGCCACCTGCAATTCATACACCAGGGGCTTTTTGCTTCCTTCGTGTACATCTCAGGTTGATATTTCCCGTGATAACTCTTTTTTATTTTTTCCCTTACAGATTATAAATAGTTTTTTAAAGAGAAGATTGTCCCGCTCTTTCATGTGATTTGCTGTTCTATTGGGAACACTGACTAGTAGCCCATCTTGTGCTTTATACCATTGAAAATGCATTGTGGGTGCACTGATATCGCTAATGGCCATATTACAGCTATACTGTTCCAATTTTCCCTGTCACCTAACTATGAAGCAATATCATCATGGTTAGACGATAGTCCCAGGCATTTCATAGTCAATAAACTGCCTGGTGTTGAACTTTGATTGTTAGAGTGGGATATGTGGATAGAAGTACACTGATGACTCCAGCATTATGGCAAGTACAGAAACTGCCTCATGCAAAAATCATCACAACAGTGCCTGGTAAACAACACCAAAATTCCAACACACAGTGCTATGTATATTTTAATGCAGCAGATTTCATATGCAGTAAACATTTGGGGTCAATTTAGAGCTCAGCCAGCAAGACTACAGTACAGCTGGGGAGCACCAGATTAGTTTCTGTGCACTGAAATTACAGCCAGGGCATTTATAACCTGTGATATCAAAACACAGATCAGTAAGAAAGCATTTTCATTTGGGCAGTTATTTTAACATTTTTGAGACCCTGAAAAAGATGGCTGTGGGTGACAGTTTGTACTGGATGTACATTATAAAAGGTTGATAAGTGATTAATAAACATTTTCATAAGTGGCCGCTCTGTCATAACCATCTGTAACTCCTCTTTGCTATGCATATAGTGTGCTTAGAACTCCTGTTAACCCTTTGTTTAATCCCATTTGTTTAGTCCCTCCTGGGTGACAAATACTTTTTTCCTTATGTGTAAAAGGACAGTGACACTGGCCTCCTCTGTAAGGTAACAGAGAGGTCACGTATTTCATTAGTGTTATCATTCAGGCATAAACTATTAAGAGTGTACTATGAGTAAAGAACTGGTGCAGTGAGCATAGCCTTTTGGAGACACAATGTACCTGAACTCTGGCTTCTGGAAGGTTTATCTTTGCTGCCAGTTGGTTGCGAATATGGACATCTGGGTAGTGAGTCACTTGGAAAATCTTCTCCAGTTCCTGGAGCTGCTCAGCTGTAAACGTTGTCCGGATTCTCCGTTTCCCTTTCCTCTCAACTGTGCAAATAAGGAAAGGTGTATTGCATTTTATAGGAAAAGGCCACTGGGGCACCAGAAGATTCAGAAATCCAGAAATTTATGTAAACTGCTATGCTGCTGGGGTGACACCTCCCACACCTTCTAGAGATGTACTTACCATAGGTGACTGTCTCCAGACCCAGCAGTGAATGTGAATGAACTCATTTATCATTCAAAGAATGAGTGAGAAGTGCTAATTCCATGGATCCACTGCATGTCAACAGCTACGAAACCCTATGTACTTTAACCACACTAGCCCTGCAATGGGTTTGTCATCGAAGTCCTTTGGTGTTGGACCAGTCTTTCACCCCTTTTTGCTCCTGTCTGTCACACGCATACATCTGTTGATAATTTATAATGTCTTATTAACTATTTGTGAATAAACCCTTACTGTAAATGTAATTAAAAGTGTAGATACTCGTCTCAAGGCTGGAACCCTCTCTGATGCACAAATGGAATATCTTCCAGCTGACATTGAATGACCAGCACAAAAAGCCATGCACCAAGAGTTGTGAGTTACGAGACTTTTTCTACTGAGCTTGGAAAACTGCATCCTGACAGGAGCATAAAAATTCTAATATCTCTAGTGACTATGATGAGCTTGCTACTCAATGACCTGAAATAATTGGCAATGACACCATGTTGCTTGAGAAAATGACCTTTTTGAACAACTGCTTTTGGTCTTCCATGGTCTGATGACAACTACCAGTTTATACTATGTAACTAGATGCATACATTTCCTAATGGGAACAGTTAATCAGAGAAGGTTAGCTTAGTCCCTCAAGGAGACTTTGTACTTTTTTTCCCCCCTTTTGTTCAACCATTAGCATAAACTTCTCCTGTTGATGGCTAAGGAAGTGAAAAAGGTAGCTAGACATCTTGGCCAATATAAATTGGGCTCTGTGCCAACCAGAAAATGATATGTTACATTTTGTAATCAAAACTTCATTTTGACCCCTTTGACACAGAAAATAAGGAATAAAATATTCTGTCCGTTGAGTTGGTATGAAGGTGCCTAGGACACAATACCTGGGGACCAGTAAGTGAGTATATTCCATTGTGAATATTTCATCTTTTCTAAACCGTTCAGGTATTTTGAAAGGAAACCGGTCATGCAAGAATAACTGAGAAGCATAATTTATCATAAACACTGTCAATACTCCCATATCTCAGAAACAGCCTATTAAAGCTGATGTCCAACACAACTAAATCCATATCATTAGACTTTTCACTGGCCTATGAAAGTACTACTCATTAGACTGCAGTGCTGATTTTGGCCCCAGGAGAAAAAAGTTATTTACATTGAATCTTGCTGGCACTACTGGGACATTGATCTGAAATAAGAAATATTTTTATATGTTCATGCTGAAGACAGCAATGGGCACCCTCTCCTAATAAGTCCTGGTTACAAAGTTGCATCTACTCAAACCTTCCCAAAAGATGGCTGTAAGGGGGATTTATTGCTATATGGATTAAAAAAGAAGTATCAGTGCTGAGAATATGAAGCTCAGGACGCTACGTCCCCTATAGATATGATAGAGCTAACAGTTCATAATAGTGTCTCTTGTTTGGAAGCTTTTCACCTCACACCTCTCTGTGGGGGCTGGCCTCCATATCCTCTTGGGAGATACTGCAGACAGGTAAGATTGAGTAACAAGCTGAAATTTTGTCAAGCACATCATGTTATGTCAAACAGTAATGAATCTCTCTGCTGTATTTGTATCATTACAACGTATGGTATTTTTATTTCTCTAGCGCAGGGCAATTCATATAGCAGATTCTGACAATAAGTGAAGTTTGTCCTGACCTTGTCATGGTCTCAGAAATTTGAAGCCTCCCTGAGATGTCCTGAACACTGAGATGAGCTCCTGCCTCTATCTAGTGTAGAAGACTGGCTCCACAAACCCGGGAGAAACTGCAGTCTACCTCCAGCATTTCCAGAATGGAGCAAGAGATCCAATTTCAAACTGTGACCACCTCCTTGTTCCTGTGATCCCAACTGTACGTAAACATCCAGGATGCTGGCAGGGTTCTTGTTCTGCCAGGTCTTGTATGCCCACACAGTCTATGTACCTTCTAGCAATCAGAAAGCCTTCAGGAGAAAGAGAACAAATGTGCCTACCTCCTGGAAGATTTCTGGGTTAGCAAAAAAGTCCCAAAGTAATTTTTTAAAAAAAGTATTAGATTAATGAACTGAAATGCAATTTCATGACTATGCAAAGCAAGAAACTGCCTACATTTTGAAACCTACGATGTCACATTAAATAATACAAAAAACCCCTGGTGTATCTTAGTATTCCATCAGAGTACAGCAAATAATGATTTAGTCCAGTATAAACCCTTCTGTCTCATACATTAACCAGACTCTACAGAATTGGGATGACTGAACTGGGCCGTGATGGGATTTAAATGAATGCCAAAGACCAGCTGGATATCACAGTGGGCACCATGCAAACAGCAATCATTAGTTCTTGCCTGTAAGCCATATGATGACAGCTATCATCTCCTCTTAATAATGGGGAATCAAAGCTAAAGCAAGACTTTTAGTGTTCAAACCAGAGACTACTGCCTGAGCTAGAAAGGAATGGCTTACATTATTAGACTATGCCAGCTGCAGGTAGTCTCCTTAGAGAGTACATTCATACATACCAGAGACAGAGATGACAATGTGGATACCTATCCTTAGCTTAAGAAGTCATGGGTGCTGTCAGGACACGTGATACAGAGTTCATTGGATTAATCAAACTAGATAGACTCGAGAAATCAGCTGTTACAAGCAATGCAATAAATACCATCTCTACAGGGCCAAGGTATGGAACAAACTCAGTAGTGAAGATCATGAGTCTAGAAGGAGCTGCAAAGTCTACCCTACAAAGAATATAAAAGAATGAGAAGACAAAGACTGTTACAAGAAGACAGCTGTTATAAGCTTGGAAAGAAACTTCTAGTTGAGCTGGAACAACTTATGGTACCAGAGAGCCAGATCCATTGCCTTGAACCGTACAGTATTTTGAATTGTGCTGGAGATGGGATGGGGAATGGATCTACCAGATAATGTCCTACTGTATTCTGTCCCACTTCCAGCTAAGAGATGCCCAGGACTGAACAGCATGGCTTCAGAGAGAATAGACTCATGAGTTTCTGGTGTCTCATATCAGCTTCTTTGGTATGAAAATGACCCAGATGATAACTTGGTGATGGACAAAAGAAACTCCCTATCAATTCACTCTTACATAGTCCATATTTTTCCTTTTTGAAAAGTGAACTGTTTTACAGGCGAGACTTATGTAAGGGAAGGGTCTACACAGAGCTCAGAAGTGTCAATCCTACTGAAACCAGCTTTTTCAAAGCTAAAACTCAAGACGTTAAACAAAATACAATAACATGAGTTCAGCTATGGGCCAGCAGAGGCAGAAGGGCAGGCTTTGATTTCAACTGGAAATATAATTAAATTGCTAGCAAAATAGACTACTGTGAACTAATCAAGGCTTTTGCCAGCAGGAAATCTAAAAGAATGTATTTTTTCTATAAGTAATCAGTCATCCTATTTAAAAAAGAAACAAACCCCAAAAATATAAAAACATACAAAAAATCTGAGACTCTATGTGAACGTTTTCTCTTGCAAGATGAAACTTTCTCTGACTGTAGTTTTGATACTTCCCTTTGCCTTGGGACCTTAGCTTAGAGATCCCATAGCAAACAACAGCATTCAGAATTACAGTCTAATAAAGAATGTTAGTGGAAGATATAAGACTAGGAAGTGTTGGAAGTGTAACATTGGCTTTACAAACTTGGCTCTAGAGTCCCCAGGGAAATAAGACTGTCTGAGTTTCCTGAGCTATTTTCTATGTAAAAGCTGGGGATATTCCAGTGTGATTTTATGCTCTGTGAAAGTCATTTGCAGGTTAGCAGACTGCTGAAACCAAGCCTGAAAATGCCACGCAGCTGAATATGTCAGCATTTGCAAATGCTTAGAGATACAGCTGTCTATACATTGCCTTATTGTTGACATTGGAAGGGCCAGATTCTCCATGCTGATAAAGCAGTATAGCTCCTTTAAATTCAGTAACAGGCTCCATTTGTCCTTTGCAGCTCTGGCTTTGTTACTCAGTCAGACTTGGAGCAAGTTGAAACATTTGAACTTTGTAGAAATACAGATTCTTCTTGAAGGTGCGCAGTAAAAGGATAAGATCAGTGGGTTCAAGTTGCATCAAGGAAAATTCTGGTTAAATAATAAGAAAAAACATTTTCACCATGAAGGTAGTCTGACACAGGCCTGGAGAGGCTGAGAAGTTTCAGTCCTTGGAGGTACTCTAGACTAGACAAAGGCCAAAACAACCTGGTTTAATCTGGCCCTACTTAGAATTGGGGTTGGACAAGGTGGTCTCCAGAGGTCCCTCCTAACTTACTTATTATGTGACCTCTGACCTCCAGATATTCACATGGACTGAAGCCCCATCGTCATTTCTTTCCTAAAAAGTAAGGGAAATGAAGGCTTCAATACTGTGCGAAGCTCAAGGAGTCTGATTTGTAATTGCTTATTTACACAGTTTTAGCTTATCGTATTACTCTCTAGAATAACAGTTACAAGATATTAAAGGTATGAGCAAATCAATGCAGAAGACTACTACTTGTACTTGAGTTTGCTGAGTAAAAGATGTGCAGCTGCAGCAATACCATACTGGGGCAATTCATTCTGGACTATAGTCTGTAGTAGGCAGATAGCCTATGGTACATCCTGTAGTGCTGTTTCTCAGCTGCCCTGCATACCTCAACCAGCTAGATAAATGCTACCTCAGGGGGATCTCTGCAATTACATTTCCCGTTTGCATTTAGCCCATTACCAGGCTAAGGCTGTATCAAGTCTACTTGGTCTCATTTCAAGGGGGCAAGAGAAAGGGTGGAAGTCAGTGCTGGCACATATTTGCTTTGGAGTGCATAATCTAGGTAGATGAAAACTGGTGGGTTCAGTTTATCTTGCTGCAATCCTCTTTGTCGTTTATGGACAGACACCCTCTCACAGTATGCAATAACCAGATCCAAAGATTTTGCTGCTTCTTTGAAAAGGAGAGAGAAAGCAGTTACATAAGCAAGCAAGTGGCTTTAGCTACATACCTTCAGAAATATATTTTTCTTTGTGCAACAAAGTTGACAGTATCATTTGTTTCTCAGAAAGAAACTCAGGAGTGCTGAAAAAGAGCCTCATTATATCTGGTTAGTTCTGTTTTTCCCTTCTAGCATTCTTTTAAAAAGAAGTTTCTCTCTTTCTTCTTTTTAATTCAACCAATTGCAGATATGTGGGTCTCCCAGCTGGTTCCTTCTTGTGGCTTTTCTGAATGTTGTTCTCTTGTGGTCACATTCTGCTCATGGCAGCTAAGCCCATAGCAAAAAAAACCAATTGCAACTCTATCAAAGAGTTATTACAGAGTGCTGATGGCATCAGGACACAGCATGCTTGTCTGTGATCAGAGATGTGCCCATGGCAGTCCTTCTCCTAGTTAAAGAGGTGGCTCACGGCTTTCAAAAGAGCTTGCGCTGCAATATTTTAAGCAGGAGTATGGCAGTGTGGTTGGTCTTTAATAAAGTGGTTTTTTGGCCTTTGTTAAGAAGAACTAGGAAAGCCAGCAAGGCTGATCTTAATTGGATAGGTACAATGTGTTGCGGATAGAGCCTCCTGCTAGTGAAATGCAGCATTTAGCATCCAGCTGCTGGACATTTGGGCATTGCCGGAGTTAAGAGAGCAGCATGACTTGAACTTTGAAAGGCTTGACTTCCTCCCCTCAGTCCACAACTCCTTGGTGGAGAGTTGTTTCTACCCTGGTGCAGAGTACAATCCCTAATCACCTGACAGCAAGGCTGAAATGCAGAGAGGTACAGACTTCAGGCAGTGTGAGCAGGAATGCTAAAAATACCAGGCTAGAAACTTGTTTAAGGAAGCTGTATGGTGGCGGCCAAGGGAGTTTCTTAGTCTGCTTGTCAGAGGAGTTGGCAAGTAGACAGTATGTATGAAACCATTCATGTGGACAAGTCGTTGTGGAGGATGGTGCTCACTATCAGTCTGAGCCCCTGGTGAATTTAATCCTTCCCATCTGCCAGCAAAATGATGATGGTGTTTAAAAATGCTGCTGCCCTGAAATGGTGTTGTGTGTAACTCTGGCACAGCCAGTGGTCAGTGAAATATCTGAAGGAAGAAGCATGCAGGCCATGGTTTGAGGGACCCCACCTGACAGGGATGTGTGTTATTTTCCATCACCTGGTATCAGTTCTGTACCTTGGCTAAATGACCTGTACCTTCATGAACTCCTTCAGGTTGAAGTGGATTTGGGGTAAGTGTATCTGCAGTTTCCCCATTCAGCTAAATCTCAAGCTTGAAATGTACTGTCCGTGAATGTTCAGCCATTGTCAAACTTTATCTATCTTAAAAGCAGTGGCCAGCCTTAATCCAATAACAGTTCTCACCAAGAAAAACAGGTTACCCACTACTCTCCCCACACTCTCTGGTCAACCACCTTTGTCAGAAACCAGCCATTTGCCTATGGAGAAAGCTGAGCTTATTGAAAGTTGCACACAGAGCCTGTTTTCTACTTTATTCCTGGTCTTTGTGGTTATTTGTATCTTCAAATGCCTAGATATCAATCAGGCATGCCTGCTTACACCCCTGCCTCCTTAACTGCACTCTCTCCAAGAAAGCATAATTCTATCATTATTTTAGTATGCAGTCTCTGCTGTTTCCCATTTCAGCATAAAGCACTTGCTAATACAGCAGGTAAAAAGCCTGCCCTCAATTTCTAAGAACAGTAATTAAAAATACCAAATCCCAGGAAGGTAATGAAAAGTTTTCAGACAATTTAGGAGAAGCCAATAAGTACTGATAAGACCTTTGAAATGAACTTGTCAAGACGGGCCATCAGCTTTACAAGTGGTCATATTACACAGATTTGACTAGCAGGAACAAATTAATCTCTGGGTCCTGTGTAATGCACCCTTTGGATTCAAAATTCCCAGGAAAGTAGAGGCTGCTCAAGGAAAGCCTTGAATGCTAACATTTGCTTTTTTTTTTTTTTCAATAAAAAAGCTAAAAACTACTAAGAAACAGCACAAACAGAATTTATGATAGTCCCCCAACTGCTGATAGCTTTGCTTTCTTCAGTGCTTACTTGTATCAGTGATACTTTTATGTGAACAGAGTCTGAAGGGTGGGAGTAAAGGATTAAGGATTCATGCCTTTAATATCCAGGGTGTGATTATAAACAGTCTTCAAAGAGGGAGAAAAACAAAGAACCAACCTTCAACAACGCCTCAGGTAAACCCACCAAAATAAGGTCAATGGTCTGCTGCATTTCTAAGTGGATGTAGGAATACTGCACTTCAGAGACACAGTGCTGCAGGCACTATTCACACCAATAAACAGCAGATTGGTAAGAGAGCTAATGGCAGCAAAATTATATATATAAGCATTTGTTTTTTTCATCCTGCTTTCCCTTTTCAGTTAGAATTGCTTCCTTTTGTTCTGTGGGACAATGGGATGCTTGTGCCCTTTTTCGCAGTCCCATTGGTGTATTCTGAGCAGCCAATATTTATCTGGCATTGTGATTATACAGTGCTTCATTGTCTCTTGGGTGTTTTATAAATACATTCAGATAAGTCAGCATATTGGGAAAAAGACTGTTCTGCAAGAGATAAACTATGTTGTTTCACAAGGGTACATGGATTTGTCCATACTGTCCACAAATGAGCAGTACAAATGAATTTATGGCTTCAGAGAAAACACAAATGCTAAGCTGAAGATGCCTGCCACTGTCATCAGTACAGAGGGGACATGACTTATACTGGACGTTCTCCAGAACTGAGATGATCTCTCTAGTTCTTGTTGTCTTTATGATAATTATCACCAGAACTTTTCAATATGCTTTGGAATCAAAGATGTTATCATAATAATAAAACAATTAGATTATTAAAAAGATCCCTGAGATCCCAGTCAGCAATGTGCAGAGGATTTATCCGATGGAAATATTTGGGTGATGTTGACTCACTACGGCAACCTCCTCTACAATGAATAATGAAGACATGAGCTTCAGGAAATAACATAGTCCAGTTTTTCCCATAGCCTGAAACCCCCAGTTTCTGGTGGAATTAGGAGCCAGCTCCATTTATTGAAGCATGATCTACCTTGTACTTGAATTATTGACCAAAATAGAAATCCCACAGGACCAGGCATCTGCCAGTGTGTTACGGTGATTCTGCTATCTGGCTTCTCCAAGGTACTGACTGCTCCCTTTGCTGGAGCAGAGGACTGGAACCATTACCCACACGCAATGCTGGACACACTCATTCACTGCCTTTAGTTGTGAATAGTTACAGTGAACACACACAAATGTATACAAACAGACCCAGCATTTGTAAAAAACATTGCAAAAGAACTGCCCATGAGGATCTGAACTAGGCTGGGAGTGTACGTGGCAGTCTTCAGCAGGAGCTGCTGTAGGTCAGGCAGGCATGGGGGCATGTAATCTTCTCAGGCTCCAGTGCTCAGGTGTCATGAACAGGTCAAGTTCCTAGGGTGTCACACAGAGGTTTCCCAAGGAATTAAAAGGAAAGTGGGAGCTCAGGATTTAACTTGGGTGTTTACATGGACATGTTGCTGTGATACTGACCAACAGCCAAGAGAGTTTGTCCTGCTTGTTCTTAAGTTTTGAAGAGCCTGGCAGTGATGGTGGTTGCACATACCAAAATGGCAGCAATTAATAATTTAGCTGAGAGCTGGCCCAAGCAAGGTCCAAAGCAAGGTCTATCTCAGAATGGTCTCTTTCTAAAACACATTTTATCAGCACTGCTTCCCAATAACTGGGTTTCCCGAAAAAGTTCTGATGAGTTTTTTGTGCAGAAGGCCACAAGTGAAAGCACCCAATATTCAGAATGAAGGCCTCAAAATTCAAATGGGGGCCTAGGAAAACTAAATGCCACTGCAAGCATATCTCTAACGTATGAGGGCTTTTCTTTTTTTTTTTTGCTTACAATGCAGTGTCTAAGTTCAAAGTGCAAGAGGCATTGCTTCCTGTAAATGGTTTGTGATAAGGGCATACATCTATTTAGTTTAAATGACACTGCATTTCTAAACTGCTTAGTTTCAGAAGCCATTTTGTGGGAAGAGCAGATTTTTAGGAACATTACACTGTTACAGGGTTTCCTGGAAATATGCTCCATTTCACATCCAGGGTGACAGTCAAGTTGCTCTTGCTATCTCAGACCATCTGCCCATGAAGGGCGTATTATCATAGCCTCCTCCTCAACTTTTTCCTCCTATCCAAAAAAGCACCAGACAAAACCCAGCCCTCCCACCTCCAAGGTGATTGTATAGCACGCTTGATTTCTTCTGCTCCCTGACAACTATAGAAATGTGAATGCTTAGTCAGAGTCTAGTGCCCTGCCTCACAAATTATGCAGGTGTTTTATATAGATAGAAGTGGGATATGAAAAAGAGGTGAGGGAATGCCCAGACAAGGACTTCTGATATCTCACATCAGAAAGCTCTTCCACTGCTGAGGTTGATGCTGTTTCCCTGGGTGCCTGTGTGCATCCTCAGTATGTCCTCATCCATCCTTGGGCTGGATATTAGAAAAAAAATTTTATGGAAAGGGCGATCAGACATTGGAACAGGCTGATCAGGGAAGTGGTGGAGTTACTGTCCCTGGAGGTATACAAATAATGTTTGGATGTGGCCCTTGGGAATATGGTTTAGTGGTAGACTCGATAGTCCTGGGTTAATGGTTGGGCTCGATGATCTAGAAGGTCTTTTCCAACCAGTGTGATTCTATGATTCTACATGTGTGAGAGAGGTTCTGTGGACACCTCCATGGCACATGCTATGGGCACTTGGCACTGCCTAGCTGCCTTGTTAAAGGATCCATAGCCAGCCTATAGCTACCATGCCAGAAGTGCATCTGAAGCACCATTGAGTCAATAGGCATGGAAACAGAAGTTAACTTGCTATCAGCTAGAGCTGTAAGGATTACAGACTGCTTCCAGGGATGGTCCATTCTACCTCTCCTGCAGGCAATGCTGCTGATGTCAGCTGGGAAAGGTGACTCCAGCCACTGCCAGAGACAAGAGGAAAAGAGTTGCCAGCTGTTCCCCCCTAATGTGAAGTGGAGGAAGGTTGCTGAAGCTTATGGTGCTGGAAATGATTTTAAACCCAGGCCTCCAGCTCTCTGCTAAGAATGACACAGTGCATTAACAGGCTCTGAAACATCATTGTTTGTGCACTGCAGGGAAAATGCCAATCCAGTGCTTTAGGATCCTCCCCCCTCCTTCAGCCAGTTTCTATCAAAGGCTCAGCAACTGCAGGAACCAGTAGCCTAGAAAATAGCAGATCATTAAACCTCTGCTTGGCTTCAAAACCCCACTGCCACCAGGGAATAGAGGAATTTTGTTTAAAATGCCTTTAAACTATAAGTTGCCATTGAAAGGGCCTGCTCAGCTTGGCTCAGTTTTGTACAGGTAATTACATGCTTTCACTCTGCTTCGCTGATGAGGCTGGTACCGACCACTGCGCTGGTCAGTGAGGATAAGTGCTGAGTCAGGACAGCCACCTCCCTCCTCTTTCACCCTGGGAAAGCCACCTCCCAGCTCTGGTGTGATCCCCATGGCTGGGCACTCCCTCCTGAATGAAATATACACCTTTTTAGCACTCACAGGCAACACCAAGTGCCAGATTCTTACAGCCCTGGCTCTTCTGTGAGGAGGCAATGTGATTTTGCCCTCCTGACATCAGCTGCGTGCAGCTTGTAGGGCAGAGGTAGGCTAAAATACCCAGTTATCTTACATGGCTTCTCTCTGCATCAAGTCAGATGCCATCTCGTGCAGGAGGAGGAGGTGACAGCAGGTTGTCACAAGACTCATGTATACCATAGCAGCAGCAGCAGGAATAAGACTTCTTTCAAATGTATTTCACAGAAGGAAATGTTTCCTCTGCCAGCCTGCAGAGTATGAGCAGAAGGAAGATGTGTGGATCTCAGTGAAGCCAGCTGAGTAACCCTGTATCTGTGGTCACACCAGCCCATTAGAAGTCTTTGAGGACTTAATTGAAATTGCATTTTTTTTCTTTCAGAAAGGAGTGAATAATAACAAGCTATGCAGGAAATGCCTTACTGATGCTACTCAGAACCTGCTTTCTGGACTGTAGTGTGATTGTCTGTATTAACCTTTCCTAAACCTCAAAGAACTTCAAGAAGTTTTTGTCACACACTACTAATAAATTGCACTCTGTCTGCTAGGAACTTGCCTTGTTCAGGTACTGTGCATTCTGCTTAGCTTAAAGTCTCTGTGCAACATATTGGCAAAATATATTTGTATTGTTCTTTACTTTGGCTAAGAGATGGACTGCTGTTTACCAGTGCGCACAACTAATGACATTAGCAGACCTACCAACACAGCCAGGCTTAAAGATTGTGCCTGACACATCCTGCATGCCAGACCTATTGCGCACCAAGTTTGCCTGTGCGCATGCTGATGACCTCTTCATCACCTGTACAGTGGGTCCAAGGTGTACAGAACACATTGAGCTGATTTGGCATGTTCAGCAGCCTCGCTCTCCGGGTTGTGCAATGACCGTTTCCTGGTAAATGGGCATTGCACAACCTGGGGAGCAAGGCTGCTGAACATGGCAACTCCATAGATTGTCACCCCAAGTAGGAAGTCAATAAATACTCAAAGCAGTTTCTATCACTAAAATTGGTAGAGTTGGCAGGCCCGAGCTAGATCTTCAGCTCAAAGGGTGAATCTCCTTGTTTTTGTTGGCCAGACTGAGGAGCCATCCCTGTGACTCAGCCCAGAGCTCAGCAGCAGAAATATTTGTGATGTCTGCTGCTAGGTATTGACATGTATATAATTGTAGGTAACAGCTGTGTGTTTGGGTACTCTGGGAGCAAGTTTAGGTCTAGATGCGCTCACCATGAAGTGGATGGTCCATTGAGAAATTGCATAGCTGATCTTCCTCTTCCTCATGTTTTCTTTTGCCTTCCAGGTGTTCACGTCCTGTGTCCTCACTCTGGAGGGAAGCTGGGCTGTCAGTAGGCCTCCAGCAGTGCACTGTCTGCACTTTCTTTGTCTTCACCATGGGTGTAACACACATGGCAGGGAGAAGCATTTTGGCTGAAGGTAATTTACAGTCTAACCGAATCTTGTTGCTGGAATCTGTGAAGGACACAGCAAAAGACAGCTTTGAATAAAGCAACCACCATTCAGCATACCTTCCCATTTGTGTGAAAAACAGAAGCACTAATGTGGTCTAGCTACTTTACCATTCAAACCTGATGGCCTTAAAATGACCTTAATTCTTCTGGCTGTGCATTGAGGTCAAGATGACTCCATGGGCATGATCATGGGCACGGGCATGATCCCGATGAATTTGATTCCAAAATCAAGCCTGTTCTCTGCTTCCTTACACCTTAAAACTTTCAGTGGTCCTTGTGTGACACTTTCAAAAAGGAATAGGCTAAAGGTCAGTCTCTTCCCTGATTCAGGTCCATTTGTGCTTTCTCTACGCCTGGGCTACCTGCCACTCAGATTTAGGCATTGGATAATTCTAAAGACAGCCTTTGCCCAGGTTGTCAACATTTCCCATCTGCCTTTGTGATAGGTGACACTGGTGATATCTAGGAAGGTTCTGACAGCTACCTCATCTTCCTGAAATCATCTGCACATTCTTGTTGACAGGACAAACCTAAGAGAAGTGCATATTGGCCCATTTTCATGAAGTGCAGCCGTAGGGTTCGCTTAAATCTGAGCATGGGCATGATAAACAATCTCAGTGGGAGCTGAAGGTAACCTCATCAGTAACCAGTGATGACATGTGCTAGGACACCTGACCCTGAGTGGTGGTGAAATTGGTCACAGAATTCATGATCTTTCTTCTGCCGTGGTGTTGTCTTAATACTAACACCATCATCTCTGTGTGTAGCAGGAGCATTGCAAGGATTTTTCAGATTAGTTTTCTACTGTCATAAGTGTAGTATGAGTCCTTACTCTTCCTTATAAAGACCTTACAAAGCCATGCACTGAAATATAACTTGCTGGGAAACCTCGTGGTTCAAGGCAGTGGGCTGTCTGTGGCCATTAGCATCCCAACAGAGGCATACCAAATACTCCCATTCTCTTACCCACTCTTTTCTACATTAAAGTCTCACCATAAACCCCAATTCTGAGTGCTTTATGTGCTGCCTAGGATAGATGCAATCAAGGCTCAGGATTGATTCTTCAGAGACAAGATAACTGGGTTTTGCTACTTTAATGGCAAACCTAGAATTTGATCTAGTTTTCTTCCATGCCTGGATTTCTTTGTTTGGAAAGGCAGAGTAAGAAGCAATACATAAGCATAAGGGACCACTTGGAGAATTTAGGTTCCATGGCAAAGCATGACCCTGAAGTGAATGTGACAGCACAGATTTCTCTGCTGTTACCAGAAAAGAACATTAAATCCTTAATGCAACAATGGATTTCTGTCCTGAGCAGTGACTCATATCTAGGCTCTGGGGTTGTGTCTGCTCCCCTCTCCCAAGCAGGTGTGAACCCCAACAGGCTGTAGTGGAAGAAACTCAATTTTTTAATATATATTTTACTCTTGGTGCAGTATCTAGCATTGGCAAAGCATCTAACTTTTTAGATTTGTCTGAGTTTTATTTTCTAAACAAATAACAAGTTCCATTTGTAACCAGCCTTGAAGCAACGATAATTATAACATCTGGAGACAAAGTTCCCAAATTCTGCCCTCAGTAAAGGCCCACACAACAGGAATTTTATGAGTGCTGACACTGACATGAAGAATATGCAGTTACAAGAGTTCTGGAAATTAGCCAAAGCCTCATGTTAATAAAGGATGGTTGTTCAAATGTTTTCTTTTCAAATTTTCACCAGTCTTTGGGTAAACTTCTAAACACAATTGCATGTGTCCAGCCATGTTGACCTTAAAAACCTGCTATGAGGTCCACCTCTGGGTTTGAGGCATATTGTGCAAAGTAGGACTAATTTGATTCCTTTAGGATCAACTAGGTTTGAGTTTTCTGGTGAGGAAACAGGAGAGGTTTTGAACAATATTTGTGGATTAAAGGAGAAGGATAGACCTGGAAGTAGTCACTAGCATGGGGCTCGGATGATATCAGTGCTGGCACAGGCATTTAGCCCAGGATTCCTATCTCTATCCCCCATCCCTAAATTAAGGACTGGTTGCACTCCTTTGCTAGACATGATGCTGCAAAAATTAATGTTACAGAATTGATGGTGCTTATATTCTACAGTAACGAAAACATAAGGGTACCTGAACAAGGTGCTCTTATGAGCAGTGATGAAAGCTTCGTAAGAATGACACTGGCATTTTCTAAATTATAGAAGACTCTTCACATCTTCATTTTTCACATACAACTTTACTCCCTGAAATTTTTCTCTGAGATGCTCACATACACCAGTGATGAGCACAACTTATGTATGAGCACGGATAGAGTAATTATAGGCTGAAGAAGAGGGAGGAAATGGAAGATTGTCCTAGGCAGATGGGAAAATACCAATATCTCTGTGAACCGGTGAAAAGGAGTGGGACATTCTGTTGTTTGAGATCAAAGAAGCAAATTAGAGTGGCATGAACCTTAAAGGGAGGCTAGAAAAATCAAGGAAGTTTTCTGGATGGTAAGATTGAAGGCAGATGATACCCAGTTTAAAGCACATATCTGTGAGGCAGGAGCCCCAAGGTCTGGTCCTGTTTGCATTGTGACCTTCTCTGATGTTTGTTCTGAACAAGAAAGGAGACTGTCTGAAGTGGTAGCTCTATAGGCCAGCCAATATTTTTTGGTGCACATTCATGCGACTCCAGCAGAGAGCTCTGAAAAATATCTACAAATTGGAATCAGGTAAAATTTCCTCCCGGGAATGCAGTCTTTTCTTTTCTTTTCTTTTCTTTTCTTTTCTTTTCTTTTCTTTTCTTTTCTTTTCTTTTCTTTTCTTTTCTTTTCTTTGAATGGCAATGACATTTCAGACTGGCACAATATGAGTTATTAGTTACTGTCATGCACAGAAATGACTTTGACTTGTGGCTTAATATGGTCTTTTTAGCTTGACTTTCAATTGTGTAGGAAAGTATGGGAAATTTCAGGCGAGATAGTAAGATTTCTTTTTGGAAGCAGGAGATGATTTCACATGGCCTAAGTTCCATTTAAGCCCTTTTTCTGTAATCACTGGAAAGAGACAAACCTGTTGTAGGCATAAGGTTTATGATTTCTGGGTCTTACTAAGGCTGTGGACAGGGAAGAGTCTGTCACTGAGAAGTGCAAGTGGCTTTTTATTGTGTTGTTTTTCTCTTGCTTCTATACCTTTTTCTTCCTTTTTTTTTTTTTTCTGTTTAAGGTGGATTGTTTTCCCTTGTAATAGGTGGAGTGAATTGGGGATATTGGCCAGGTGGTATCTGTTCAGTTATATTCCTTCAGCTGCTTCCTCTTTTGCAATAAAGCTGGGTGGAGTGTTGCTAAGGATGAAGTAAACAATCACAATATTGACATTTGTGTGCAAAGCAGCAGTTGTGTTCCTATTTATTTGCATATCCTTAACATAGTAGGGCATAACCCAGGCAGAATGACAAAATTACTGTACATGTTACTGCTTTTACTATTAATTTCCCAGATATAATGTCCTCATCCCAAGCTCTCCTTGACTTGATAAAGGACCTCCTGTTGGTGGAACCTTACTAGCAGAAACCAGGGGAGTAATGAACAATTATTTCAGGCATACTGTCAAGCACAATGGAATTAGGTTCCCAGGGATTTCAGAAGAAGGATTTTTTCTGAAACAGACCTGCTATTCTTCTCTGTTTAAAATGAAAATGTTGGCACTAGGGAGGAGATCATCACTTACTGGGTGTTTATTTGTGTCCCTTGCAATGGCCGTGATTACCCTTTCTAGGCACTGTGACAAAAATAAGAGAGCAAAATCATAGGCTGAATACTAAAGTGTCTTCTTGTTCACTATTCCTTTCTTAACTTGGTAAGAGTCTTTTGAAAATTAAAAAATTTCAGTAGACTTCAGATCAACAGCTGCAGTTCCAGGTCATCCAGTAGTTGTGTTCATGCAGTGAACTCACAAATGTCTAATACAGCAACTGGGAAGTCACACACTGCTGACAAGACTGCACACTCCTTATTCCAAGTCCCACTGGAATTACACTCACAAAAACCTGTGAAGTTAGGAGTCAGGCCCAGCAATCTTTTCATAAATGATCAAGTCCTGCCTCAGCTCACCATGAGAGGCTGGCACTGTATATCACATCTTTTTTGTCAAAGAATCATAGAATAATTTAGTTTAGAAGCAACTCCTAAAAGTCATCTGGTTCAGCACCCTGGCGGTTTCTTGGGAAAGGACTCCTGGGTAAGCTTTGTCCATGTCCCTCATTTCTGATATTCTGCATATTCTGGTCCTACCCATCTCCTGAGCTTTTAATGGTTAGATTTAGACTTCAGGATAAGTGTGAACTTGGTACCTAGACTACCTAGATAAGCAGATGAGCTGGATGATAATTTCTGGCCTGGGTAGCCATGAGTATGTGTGTGGTGCCAGCTCTTGCTCTCGTACGGATCATGGCTTGGCTCAGATACATAGCATATGGGATGTGGGAAATGTTTTTAAAATTCATAGTAAGATACGACTCAGCCCTGACCTGCAGTACTTCCTTCTTTGCTGCTATTGAACTGTTCCGGGTAAGCAGCTGGATTTGTGTCCCATCCCAGAATTTTCAACAAGTTCCCTTAGCTCTTTTCAGTCCCCTGACCTTGGCCAGAAGTGAGCCAAATTAGATATGGCTGACTATTTACACAACTTGTTTAATGCCAGTGTTATATGGCATGAAGTTGAATGACTTTGATGAAATATAGCAATTATCCCAAGATGTACAGCATAAGATATTGCACTTCAGAAATAAATAAACCTTATCTGCAAAAAATGGCAGTTCTGCTGGGAAAGCAAAGGCTAATAAGCTTAGGTATCTCTTTGGTGTTAGTAAGAAACCAACAGTGAAAAAGCTTTATTTGCATTCCCTTTTTGATAAGGATGTTAAAACATCCTTGCTCAATTTCAAAAGCAATGTACAATAACATTTTGAAGAATCTCTACAGCTTTCCTGTGTTCCCAGCTCCAGTGACAGTTAAGTGAATATTCATGTGTATATACTATTTTCATTAGTTAACATTTTACATTGCCTTAAGTATAATAATCCAACCTTGTTTTCTAGCAGGGAAGAGAGGAGTCATTATATTCTCTTGCTACAACTACAGTCTCTCCCAGGCTAGGTGATGAAGCGAAGTCAAAGGCAAGGCCTGGCTGTTCTGCCTGCATTGCTTTCAAGGTGAAAAACTGACTGTACTCTCAGGTGGAGCAATTTGGGATGAGACAGTACTGGCAGTGCAGTAATGCGATCCCAGGAACCTACCACGTCCTGCATACAGATTAGTCAGACCTTGTGCTTGGAACGGCGTCCTTAGCCCAGACACACAGTGAAACAGGGCTTCAACATATTGATCGTGAAACAGACTTAATATAAAAAAGGTCCTGTCTCTGCCACGCTCCTCTGTTCCCAGAGAAGAGTCTCGTGCTGTTAAAATGCAGTTCTGTGGTCCATATTATGAACAGCACTGACTTCATTTTCAGTGGTGCTATCTATCTCACTTTGGATCCAGTGGCACACAGTGACTGCCATGGGCCCTCCAGAAAGGACTTTCAGGTCACAAAAGCTCACTGCCACAGAGCTCATGCCAGCATTTCTCCCCCTTGGCAACTGGCACCTGGGCTCCTTCAGCACATGCACCCTGTGATGCTTTCACCAGCTATGTCCTCATCCACCTCTACAAACTACCAAGCTCTCTCTTGTCTCAGGACCACACTTGAAACATGGTCTGGATCTGCTGTTGTTCATGTCTGATCTGCACTGGCAACTTTGGGAAACCTTTAAATGCTGCAGTCCTGCTACAGTACCAGTGGTGAAACAGACAAGAAATACCAGTTGTGGTCTTCAGCAACCTCATGTATCTTTGAAGCTGCCATTTCTTTGAGCAGCAGGCTGGACTTCCAGATAACCTTGAAAGGTCCCATCCAACTTAAATTATCCTATGGTTCTGGGAAAATTCAGCCATGTGCTATATCCCTCTTCCCCATACTCAGGTTTCTGTGGAAAGCTACAGGTACTGGCACAAAAGAAGCAATGCTCAGCCCCAATGCTTGGGGCTCCCATGGCTGTGAGATGTCTTGTGGGCTGGTTCTGCCCCACGGTCGGGAAACAAGCTCTGTACAAAGACAGTGATGTTACCCTGTGTCCGAGGTGAACAAGAAAGTGCAAATCCTGTGCAAAGCACGGCTGAGAGGCAGCATTAATGGGACTGGGCTCAATCCCAGCTGGTGACTAACATTACAGTGGTGAATGTGGTGCTCACTTTGCTGTAGTTTCCTTCTCAGTTTACATCTTGTTTGCTCTCCAGTCTGGTCAGTATCCAGTCTGGACATAAAAAGAGCTGAAACTATGCAAATAATTGCCAGGTTTTTGGAAAAAGGCTCTCTCCCTTACTGCTGGATGGTTCATCCAGTATCCTGGGAAATGGGGTCCTGATCCATGAAAGGATCTCCCTGTGTTACAAAAAATAAAGTGCAGCATTAAGCTTTACTGAAAGCAGTTGAGCGAGAAGTGAGTGAAAATTTTCTGTCAAAACTATAAGTAATTTTTCAGTTAAGTGGATATGTTTTTATGCATAAAACATCTCCTTTTCATGGAAGATGTAGATTAAAAAGGAAGAAGAAATACTAAATCCAGAAAGTGTTGGCCATTGGTCTTTGTTAAGGAAAAAAAGAGGCAATTTCTCTGGGGATAGAAGTTCACTCAAGGCCAAAATAACTAAATTGAGGAAACTGAAGTCAAAAAGGCTAATGCACTTGCTGGTTTGCTAAGATCAAAGTCATGCTAGTTTTCTACTAGCTGGTTTTATTTAGTTCATGAAAAGACCTAGTGTTCCTGGTGATAAGGAGAAATGATTAAACACAAATGCTTCGTCTTTTTTTATTCCAGCAATTGAGTTCTAACACTCCTTAGCTACTATTACCCTCATGGACCATTTCTCCTGCTTGAGCATGAGTGGTGGGATTTATCAGAAAATGGTATTGATATGAGATTTGGCTATAATTCCAGACAACATCCAGCTCTTGATAAAAGTCCACCAACTTCATTAAGTTGCAGCAGTTTCTGGCTATCTTCCTGAGTTTGAATGCATGTCCTGCCTCCTGAAAGGCAATTCTTTTATTATTTTAATAACAAGAGTAATGTTTTTTAAAGGGAAAGACACCAGGGTGTTGTGTTTGTTTACAATAAGCACTTCTCACTCTTCCTGAACAGAGGTTCCCACAATAGCTATTCAGGTTACAATGACGTCGTGGCTTCATAACATACAAAACTCACCAAAGGTTGGCAGCAGAGCCCAGTCTACTGCGAGGTTGAGCACAAATTACTTTTTAAAGATTATTTCTGTATATATAATGAATGATTTTTACCTGATTAGGGAAATCCTAGATTCCTACAAAAGCTAGAGAATAAAAATTCCACATAATCAAATGGGATAACTTTAGGGATTAAAAAGAAAGGAATAAGAGTTATAGATGGTACTTACCAAAGTTCGGTGGTGCCCCTGCTTCTAGGGCTGGAGGTCTCTCAGTGTCGTTACTTCTGTTCCTGGTTCCACTGCTTAGGGCAGTGCTGGCAGAAGGTTTCTTTAAGATCTCCTCAATGGAGAAGGACAGGCTGGGCTTCCCCTGGCTGGCGCACTCCCGGGGGTCCGTCATCTTCTTGCCAAAGTGACCACAAGGAAGAGAGTCCTCTCCTGCTCTCCTGGCTCCTTGTGTACCCCAAGAAACATGCAGTTGGGAAGGTGCACGTCTCTCCCCACCCGTGCCTTGCTGATCTGCAGGAGTGCCAGGAGGAGAAACAAAGGCGACCCACAAGTGAGCATATGCGCCTGCTCCTCTCTGCTGATCAGTTTGGGATCAACACCTGTGCTCCTGTCTCTGGAGAAGGCAGCATTAGAAGTGAAGGTGAAAAGTCTTACCAACCCCACCCACTGCCGAACATCCCCCAGCTGGCACAGATTTACGGAGCTCTGAACAATCACATGGCCATTCCAGGAGGAGGTGTGCTCCTCCGCAGACCTGGGCAAAAAATGCCGTGGGAAGGGGTGCTTCTTGTTGGTAAATCCTGCTTGTGGTGCAGTTATTCTCCTTTTTAGCTTTGAGGCTGAAATCTGTGACAAGCCTACTGGATTTGTTCTACTGTGGAGTTAAGAAAATATTTGGTACGACAAATACTTGCCCCTTGTGCCATTTACTAGCAAGAGAGACACCCTGTAAACTTCTTTTGCATACGAGAAGACATCACACATGGAAACCTCCCTCACCAGCAACTCCCAGGTTATCCCTCAGCCATGCCCCCCAGCCATCAGCTTTTGTTCAAATTCTCTTTTCCTCTGCTTTGGAAACCCTTTGAACTTTCAAACAGGTGTTTTTCAACATCAGCTCATCTTATCAGTCACAAGAGAAAAAGAGATGGCCCTTGCAACATGCTTAGGAATAGGAATTAGTGCCATCTACCCCCCACCTATACTCCTAAAGATAAAACATTATTTTCTTTCTCTCCTGAGCTATGAGGCAAGCTAGCTTGATAATCACCACCAGCTGCCTGCACCTCCCAGTCAGGCATCCACCGCAGGGGGAGAAGATTTCCTGGGTAATGCGGATGAATGCCAGTGATTCCTCTTCTGAGTCACTTCTATCTTCTCGTTAATTTTTGTTTGGGAAGAATGTGTGGTTAGATACACTCCTATTCCTTCCCTCTCCCTATCCCCACTGGCATTTCTTGCTGCCTTCTGGGATTGCCCCTCACCTTTTAAATTGCTATGGTTGTGCCTCCCTCTCCCGCTGGTTCTCCTCTGCGCCTTCCTTATCAAGCTCTTATAATTGTATTGGCAGACCCTGCCTTATTTGTCCAATGAACTGTCAATTCTCGAGCTGATATCCCATCATATGACCTCTTCATGGAGTGGAGACCAAAATTACTGTGTAACCAGGGGGCAATAAACCACACCTGATAAGATGAAAGGCTTTTAGCTTTTTCCAGGTTTGAGATACTGGAAAAGCAAGGGGGTGGTGGGGAAAAGAACAATGAAAGAGGTAAAAAATGGTGCAGCCAGTCATGATGATGAATATTTAATTATCTGATTTTATTAATCAAGTTTCTCCCTAGGTGATGGGGTAGACAAGTGAGTGTCTTTCACACTGATGAAATGTAGAGAGTGGGAAGTGCTTTCCTTTGTTTGCTTTGCATCCCTCTGCCCAGCAGTTCAATGGAGCCGTTTGTGTAAAGGAGGATCTCGCACTTTCCATGTTTCGTGATGGGGTGGCAGCTGTTGTGTGAGTGAAAAAGGTCTTGTGGTCCTCTCCATAGGGAGACACTTTGCTGTTTCAGTCAATGCACTGAATGCCACTCTGGCCAAGCTGTCCTCTCCTGTTTTGCTGCCAGTACCTGTAATTCTGTCTGGGCACACAAAGAGGGATGTCTTAAGCAGAATGAGAGAGTGGGTATTTTATGGGCTGAGAAGAGGTGAGCATGTAATCTGTATATAGAGGGAAGGGAAAGAAAGATGCTCTGAATATACATCCTGGAAGAAAACTGCCTAGTTAATAACAAGGCTCCCCTTTTTCCTCATGACTCCTGATTGAAAAAACATGAAAAAGCACAAAGAAAACCTGGTAGATACCCTTATAAACATCTTACTTTCCCTACTCAGTTTGACTAAGACACTAAAAAAGGGACCACTTTTTGCTTTTACTGGCTTCCTATAGGCTAATGGCTTCAAATCTTACTCAGTTGAGGAGCATGAGTTGAATGTCCTTGGCCCAGCCTCCAGTGTATTAATTTTGTATATATGACAGTGTCTGGACTCTCTGATGTTTACTGTGCTACCTTTTATCTGGAAACTTTCAGGCACAGGGCAACCAGCTCTAGGGACCAGGAGCCTCTGTTTTTGAAGCCTCCCCTCCTGCTCATTTTCCCAAAGGCTTTGTTTAGGTGCAGGAGTGAAGCCCATGGATTTGTCTGCTTCAGTTGCCAGGTGAAGCCCAAGACAGGACATACTTTCCTTTGCTGTAGAAAGATTTTGGTTTGGTTTGTTTTTAAAGGCTTTTTGTATTCAAGGGGCTCATTTCTTGCTGCAGGAAGAGGAGGAGGAGGAGGAGGAGGGGGGGGGTTTCACAGGAAAGTCTGATTACAGTGAACACTCCTTATGAGAGGACTCATATCTTAGGAGGTCACTGGCTGGGTATATTACCCTAGAGATGTCAGGGCAAAAAATACACCTCCGATCTCTCCTCTTTGCTTCAGCTCCATTTTTGCTGAGTTAAATACACACTGTTTTGAAAAGAAGAAACGTAGCCTTGTGGCAGTTACGTCTCTGTGAACGCTCACACCAGCTCATAAATCCATGTGCCTCTGCGTCAAAAATTTTCTGAAGAAAAGAGAGCTGAGACAGGCACACTCCAAGTTTTCATCTCTGTTAAATACCTTTATTCTGTGATCATACTGACAACATGTACCAAATGAAACCAGAGAATTTCTGTATTCAGAGAGTATGTGCTGCCTGTCTCCATTGCCACCAGCTCACTCCGGGTAGGTACTTGCTGAGACAACGCTGTAGTCCATGTCACAAAATCAAACCATGCATGTTTGTATAACTATTCTGTCTTAGTCTGTGACTTTAAACCTCTCTGCTGCTCGCATAGACAAGTTCATTTTCTGTGTGTGTTTAAATGAGATGCGCAGATGCAAATTTACAACTTGAAAGCTTCCTTGTGAAGGCTTTATTTTTGTTCTGTCTTATTGTATTGTTCTTTTTATTAAAACTGAAGGCAATGCCAACTGAGAAATATGTTTTTGTTCTTCTATATAGAAAAAACACAACAAGCACTAAAGTAAGAAATAGGATGAATAAGTGACAACTCTTGAAAAAGTATTAGAAAGCAGCAATATAATGATGCATAAATTCCATGTTTTGCATACAAAAGTTTCTTCAGAAAAAATACAGATTTGAAGTCAAAATGGTTGTGATACCAAAAGATTTGAATATTTTAATATTTTGTTAATACAAAAATGAAAAAATGTGATAAATACTATTTCATTAACTAAAAAAAGAAATATTTTCTTTGAAATGACTGCTAGTTTGTAATTTCTTTGCTTTGTATTATGTTAAAATAGAGATGAGTGGTAAAAAATAGAAGCTTGAAATGCAAATGAACATTTTGCAAATTAAAATAGTTCAGTTGACCCCCTTTTTGAAATGTAACAGATTATTTATTTTCAAAACAAGAAATTATTTACTTTTAAACTACCAAAGAATGGAGAAGTTATTTTTCTGCCAAGTTCTAATGTGATGGGTTTTGTATGGTAGTTTGGGTATATTTTTACATTTCTGCTTGACCTGGAAATGCAGATGACTCTCATTTGTTACAATTATTGTGCTACCTGTCTGATTTAGTCTATAAATTCCTTGAGGCAGGAAACACATCTTCCCCTGGGGTTGCTGATCTCTGAAGGCAACTCCTTATACCAGAAGGCAGTTGTCTAGAACAAAATCAGCTGTGCCAGGCAAATCTAGAAGTCCACAAAGCCCATGAGGTTTTTAAAATATGATGTGCTTTCAGAAAGTGAAAAATCCTGGATGAGTGGACTCAAAATCAATTTGGGATCAATACTCGTGAGGTTTTTTTCCTATATTGCCTGTCTCAAAGAGGAAGAAGAACTGTATTTCTGCTGTCAGTCTGGAAACACGACCGTTCATGCCCCAATGGTGTCTTCTTCTGGATAAAGACAATATCGGGTTGATATTCCACCTGACGACTCTGAAGCCTCTCCTTTAAGCTCCTGTTTTTGTAGGTGACTCAGAGTCAGAGCTGTCTGGTGTTTATGCATGGCATGGATTCTGCGGCTGACAACACCTCAACTCCGAGGGCTTGTGCTCAGTTGGCTGTTCAGAGCAAGACTATGAGCTCAGGTAGTCATGGGCACTGGTACATAGGGGCACTGGCAGTTGATACTGATATTGCAGCTGCAAATTGCCCACATCACCTCTGAAGTCTCATGTCCTTGTAGGTTGTCTTCCCTCCTTTAGACCCTACTGGACTCTGACAATCCCCCCAGCGACAGCTGTTCTGGTGTTCTCAAAGTTCAACAGTTGGCAATGATCTAGCAGAAAGCCCATGCAGTCTGCCTTCTGGAGTCCTTTTAACCTCAGATTTATTGGCCCTGTTGTCTCCATAGGTTCCTCAACAAGCTCATAAATTAGAAATATTAATAAAAGGGACACTGCAGGTTTAAACGGATAACATTTATTATGTTTTTTTATGGCACAATTATTATCAATTGACATTTAAAATGGCATCATAATCCATCAAGGTGAAATGGACTCAGAAAGTTATTTTTCCCAGACCAAAAATAATAACAACAGCAGCTGCAGGACTGCAAGAGAGGAGGCACAGAAACAGTTTGAGTCCAGGTCACTGATTACATACTTTGGAGGCGGCTTTTAGCAACTTCACCCTCTGTTTAATCTGTTCTCATATTTCATAATGCTTCTTTGCCCCTGCCAGGTGTCTCAAGCTCTTTATAGATATTTTTTTTGTCAAAAATACTTAGTTAATCTATGATAGGAAGTCTGGCGCTTTGCTTCTAATGGAGCAGGAGCTCTTTCTTATACATGGGAAGGGCTGAGGACATCAAAGGTTGTCCTTTCCATAGCAATTCAGGCCTCTAAGCAGCAATTGTGGTGGAGAACTGTCCAGCATGACTATAAACTGGAAGGCTGAAAATAAAGAAGGAATGTGCTTAATTTAGCCCATCCTTGCAAACAGGGGAACAACACAAATTCTCTCCCCACCTACTGAAGAAGGCTGCAGAGCCTACATGTACAGAAACAAAAACAATTCTCCAGGAAAAAAACCACTAAAACACTCTAGGAATTGATAACAGTAAAACAGAAAGTCTGTGACCTCTAGCTCATTATTTCAAATTGGTTGTAGTTTGGTAGTGAATAAATGTCCATAGTGATGCATGAAAATGAACTTCCCATGTCCCAGAACAGTTCTTCATCATCCAGATGTGGAGAAGGCACTGAATCCTCCCATGAATCACCTGTGCTATGTTGGACTGCTGTTGTTTTGTAGCAGTATCTGTAATTAAAGAATTAAGACTTTACTGCATTTTCTGCTATGGAAATGCCCAGCAAAAGATGGCAATGGGGAGGAGACTGGCACTTCCAAATGGGCAATTCAAGCTATCCTCAGGTAAATGGTTGAGAAAGGTGCTCTTAACCTCCCTCAGGAGGTACTTGTCTCCCTTCATTTTTAAGAAAGCCTCAAGAAGTAGTTCAGATTAATTATCTAAAAGTTATGTGCCTAGAATACAGTAACATCCCCTCTCCCCCCTTCAAATTGACCATGCAATGCACAGACTCGGAGTGTGAGACAGACCTTTTTTGTCCTGTGTTCTCAACCATGTGTGCACAGGACTCTTTTGTTTTGATAGACAGATTTTTCCAATGTGCTCATATGAAGAGAAACGCACACAAATGAAGTGAACCTAGCAGGAGGCAAAAGTCAGGGAGGTCAAGCTGACCATCAGTATCTTAGCTGTATGGGAAATGTTTGTGCTATACTAATGGAGTGGAGCAGACAGCTATTGTCTCATTCCTGAGAAGACTGGCTTAGAGTCATTCACATTCTGGGTACAGTTTTATGGGAAATAGCTTTCTTGTGCTGCAAGTATTTTGAGATTTCAAGAGATGATCCTACACCAAATTGGGAAGAAAAGATAAAAAAAAAAGTCTCTTTTTCAGTTCATTATTGTCAGCTCAATAAAAACATTTCATTTTGATCATAATAAAACACTTTGTCTTGCTGTTGAACTTTCAATTATTTTTTCACCATAATTAATTTATTTTAAAATAATGAAGTAATCTCAAACACAGAAAAGCAACCTTTTAAAAAAAATTGAAACAACATGTTTCAAGAATTTGAAGAATTTTCATAATTTTTTTTTTAATAGTGGATTCAAACAGCAGCCTCGTAGTGTAGTGCTCTGTGTGTGCTGAGCAAATGCATGTGTTTGCCGCTGACCCAGTTTCCTGGTCTGACAGATGCAATTGGAAAATCAGCTGTTTGCCAAAAAACACTCAGGAAAAGTTATATTAGGTATGCTTTTCCTATGTCTGCTGTCTGTCCTGACTAACAGGAGGCATAGTCAAGCACCTAGTCATACTATATTTTTAAACCCACTTTTTTCAAAGGCTTTTCCTCTATTTCCATAGCTATTTTTCTGAAATCCAGCAGTCTAGCCTATGAGTTATCCTGGAAAGAAGTTATTGCATAGATAAATTGCATGCACAATAGGGCTTTTATCTGTCTGGGATGGTCACAGATTTCAGTGTGTACAATTTTGTCAACCTCACCTTTCTTTAAAACTGTTTTGATTTCCACGGGAAAAAAGCATTACTGTGTCATAAATTCCCAACTGCCTCTGACACCCTGCATGGATTTCAACCAGTCAACACCTTTCACGTGATAGGCTTTGCAAACAGTATTGTGAAACAGTGCTTTAGCTACCAGTAATTAATTCAATGTTCAGGCTGACAGAGCCAATATTTGGTGATCACTGTTTGAACCATTTCTGCCTTTCAAAGCCAAGCAGGAGAGGGCAGTGTGTCCTGTGGGACAGCACACTGGGGCTGCAACAACCCAGGTGGGAAGTGAAAATTGTCTTACATCCTTGTCTTACATTTTGAGTTGTACCCATGATAAAAAGATGTCACAGAACGTGAAGTGATACTCTTATGCACCTGATTTCCATGCAAAGATTCTCCTGCAGTTACTTGACACAATAAACCCCATTATTTACAAGCCAAGAACAACCTTGCTTTTTTGCACATTTGGGCTTCTGCAGCTTTGAGGGTGGGAAAGAATTACAGAAATAGAATAGAATCATAGAATAATTTTTTTTGGAAAAGACCTTTAAGATCATCAAGTCCAACATTAACCTAGCAGTGCCAAGAATAGAATAGAGTAGAGCAGAGTAGAGCAGAATAGAATAGAATAGAATAGAATAGAATAGAATAGAACAGAACAGAACAGAACTATTTCAGTTGGAAGGTATCTACAATGACCACCTAGTCCAACTGCCTGACCAAATCAGGGCTGACCAAGATAAAGCATGTTATTAAGGGCAATGTCCAAATGGTTCTTAAACACTAACACAAGGATGGGTCATCGACCACCTCTCTAGGAAGCCTGTTCCAGTACTTGACCACCCTCTTGATAAAGCAATGCTTCCTAATGTCCAGTCTAAACCTCCCCTGGGGCAGCTTTGAACCATTACGATGCATCCTATCACTGGATATCAGGGAGAAAAGATCAGCACCTCCCTCTTTACTTCTCCTCCTCAGGAGCTGTAGAGAACATACAGTACCTACAAAGAGAGCCAGTAAATTAAAATCAGTTAAAGGCTGATCACTAAAGCCCTTTTTTTCAGGCGACTTGTCCTAGAAAGCACAAGAGAAACTTAGAGTTGTCCTGTGTTCTTTAAACTTCAGAATTCCCAGCACCTAGACATGCAGTTTTAAAGAAATTAATAATGGAAAAAGTCACAATCATTCACATTTTTTCCTGTCAAATACCCCAAACCCTACTTATCCCACCAAGTGTAGGGAGTGAACTGATCCTGATCCAGGCCCTGCTGGGCCAAACAGCCTCTTACGTAATGAGACCTTACATATTATTTCAGGATGAGCTGGGAGCTGGGATGGTTTGTATTATAGAGTTTCTCTGTAGGTCCTGAACAGGAATGTCCTCCTGAGGGCATGAAGATGTGTCATCAGAGCCATACGAAGGGATTCCCAAAAGGAGAATAAACTCTTTGTTGACAGAAGAGTGAGAGCAGTAGACAAAAAATCTTGATAGAAGAAGATACTGGGCAGGAACAAGATAAATCAGCAGAGCAGACTGGGAAATATTATCCTTGTAACCTGTCCTGTCAACACATCATCTTCATCAGTGCTAATATTCAGGTCAAACTCCATGAAGAGAGAGTAAAAGAGATTGCACTGCAGTGATTCATTTGTTCTGCTCACAAAACCTGGGGAAAATGTCACTTCCAAATTTAGACAATATGCTAAAATTTCAACCTTTGCCAGGGACAGTCATGTCAGGCTGGCCAGATGGCAGAATGGCAAAACAAGCAAATAGTCCACTGAGGCCCTGCAAAATCTTGGGAGAGCACAAGATATCTGTGTACAGACTACAGAAGGAAAAATATCACCTGCAGGCACACAAAGCAGACGTTCATCCACTTACTGAAGGAGATGTGAGCCCCTCTCACCTGGCAGTGCTCTCCCCTCCTGAGTCAGCCCTCTCCCAGGCTCCTTCCCCCCACTTCGGTAACATTGCAACTTTCCCCATCCTTTCCCTGGGGATCCCGAGAAAATGATGAAGTGCACAATATTCCTAGGCTTTCAGCATTTTGTTTCATTTAATGGGCTCCAGTGGGAGCTCCCATTAATCCACTCTAGAGGGAAGAGGGGTTTTTTTTGTTGTTGTTGTTGCTTGTCCCCTTCTGCCTAAGGCAGGTCATGAATTATGTGCCTGATGTTCTTCCTCACTCCTGGACTTGCCTGTGGTGTCCCACAGGGGCCCATTAAGAGCTTCTTTGCTGAATCCCTCCAGAGAAAGGCCAAGTGCTGAAGTGGCAGAGGCAGGGGGAGAGAGAGGCTCTTGTGGCTCATGGAATTACAGGATCTTTGGAGGGGAGCAGCAAGTCACTATTAAGGTTTGGATAAGAGCAGGACATCACCAAAGCTGCACAGGTATTTGAGGGTCTGTTGGGGGCTTGAGTTGCATACTGAAATAAATTGTCTGATTACAGGGCAAAAGTATGGTTTGGGTGGTTTTCCTTCTTAAGTTGCTCTCTGAGTCATGGTATTCTCACTTCTGTAGTGGCACAAAATCTCAGACGTCAGGGAAACGGACACTTCTGACCTACATCTGACTGCAGGTCCTTCTGTGCTCTGGCCCACAAACTATATACACTTGAGCCAAAGTTTAGCTCCAGCTGCTAAAGCTGCCTATGCCTTTGGGGCAGAAGAGCCCTGGTATGGTTCCCCTGGGTGACACATAACATAGCCATTTTCATGCATTTCAAATAAATTTCCTGCAAGAAGCCATCCTATGTTTTTATAACCACAGATATTTTAAACATATTTATGTATTTTCTGATGTGACGCTGCCACAGGCTATTAAAATTGTTTCAGCTATATAGTTGGTTTTTTTTTTTCTTTTTATCCCTTGCAGTTTATAGTAGGAAAGCAACCTTTCTGTAGTTGTGTGCCAACCTGGCCTCTCTTCAAGTGTGCTGTCTGCTTTTTATCAATAAAATCACATACCGGAAAGTCCGTCTAAAGAACATTATTAGCTGGCATTGCAGAGTCAAGTACTGGAAAGCTAACTCAACGCCAGACTTGAGATTGTTTCTGCTCATACATTAAGAGACAGATGCACCAGGACATATTAAAAGCTTTTGTAGGTGATCCGACTCGGAAGGTGGGAGGATCTGTCTCACAGGCAGGTCTGATGAATTACCTGAGAAGTGACTCATTTGCATGAATTCTTCCTCAACCATGGCCCCAAATCCCCTTCCCTCTTCTGATTTTGGCCCTTTGCCTGTGTCTGACACAACTCCCAGTAGGTAGTAAAACCATGGTGGCTGTGGCACATGCCATGGCACTCTGCTGCAGACAGGAGAAGATCAGGATTGCCTGGTTCAGACAACTCTGAGAGAGATGAAAGGGCATTTTTTAGCCCATAGCGCAAGAGAGGGGTTTCAAGGCTAACATGGCTGTTCAGGAGTTGCTAGGTAGATCACTCCTCTCTGTGATTTGTTTCTAGCTCATTCAGCGTCCTTTGGTGATGAGCTGTCAGTCACTGCTGGCAAGGCACTGAAAAAGGGCTACAAAACTAGTGCTGTTTTCTGATGCAGCAAATGTTCCCACCCTGAGAAGAAAACAAAAATTTACGCCCCCACACCTCAACAGAGCACAGAGCAGCTGAGCTGTGCATGACCAAATGAAGGCACTGAGTAGCCCCCTTGCATAGCCAAAGAGAAATCTGGTTGAAGAAGAGTGAGGGCTGTTAGAGGCAGCTGGTGCAGGGTCCCTCTCTCTCCCCTCACCCCTGCCTACACTAATGGTAACGTAACAGGGCACTGAGTTTCCTTTCTGACTGAGTACCAATGCTTATTTGCAGTTTAGGTAGCCAAAAATAAAACTAATTGGCTGAAATATTCTGTTTAGTTGTATTATTATGCAAGTTTTGAAAAATGAGAACATTTTCAGATTGTCAGTGTTCTTTTTATGAAATTCATGAAAACAGCATTTTTTAAAATGAAAAATCTTTTCTGTCTTCTTTATTTATTTAGGTAAAAAAAAAAAAGTCCCTGTAATTTCTCTTTAGCTTTAGGTACAGCCCTTCCCTCTGCTGGACACTAACAGCAGATTCAAGCAGGTGTTGCTCTATCCATGACATACAGATTGCCATTTCCAGCTTTGCTTCAGAGGCAGGAAGGCTAAAAGCATTTCTCAATAATGAAAGCAGAGATGTCGTTGTTATCGAAGCAGAGCTGGAGCTCCAGGCTCATGCCTGTGCATGAATCTGTCCTGGGCATCATGTAGATTTGTTCCTCTGGCTCTGCAAAGGCAGGTACAGCCTTGTATGTGCTTTATCCACAGGAACTTCCCTACAAACACCACATACTAATTGCCATCCCTATAGCGTTGACATGGCTAGGTGAGACAGTCACTGTCAGCTTTGGTGCTTTTTTTGGAAATACTTTTCTAAATTTCATTTACATGCTGCACACTAACAGTAGAGGTGAAATGAGGTTAAGAATCAGTTTATAATTACCCATCACTTCCTATTTTAAATAATGAATTTCTTCTACTCCTTTGAGGAACTATGAAGAATATGGAGTGCAAACATTTTTATTTCATATTTATTTTTACATCTCCAAATCTGTCACCTTTAAATCAATGCTCAGTTAACAATACGTGTAATCTGTCACTTGACTAACACTAGTGACACAGGAAGTACATGTAGATTCCATTTCATATTCTGGCATTAGTTATTTAGAAATTGTACTAAATAAACAAAACTCTACTGCCAATGACATTAAAAGGAATTTGAATGCTGCATTCAAGCATCCCTGCTTATACCTGAAGATTTATAATTTCACTTAAACATTTTAAAAAAGTTGAAACATTGTGTGTTCAAGGCCCAACTTGGCTCCCATAAAAGTCAAATAAAAAGTTCCTTTGGTTGAAATGGTGTCTGGATCAAGCTTGCAACATGTCTGTGCTTTTTCATTAATACCCAAGTGTTGGAACTACCAAGTGCATCTGAAATACTAATTTCTGAGACTGTATTCAAGAGTTCTGAAGATACACATTTTGGACTTGGAGCTTATATTTTATAATAGAATTATCACGTTCCAATAAAAATCCACCTCAGGCATAACAAGCTAAATGGCTAAATACTCAGTTGTCTCCACCTTGATACATCACAGCTACACAGCAGTAAAAAAATTGCAGAAACACACACATAGACACGGGCATACATAGACAAGGACTGTTTTCTCTTGATAGTACAAGGTCATAGTGATACACATAGCATAATACAATTCACAAAAAGTAGTAAGACAGCTGGCACTGAATGTATTTGAAATAGGGTAGGGAGCATACAGGGAGGGTGCAATAGAGAAGAGGATGCGATGAGAGACCATGCCAGTGCAGACAGGCTCAAGCCAATGTCCAGCAGGGACGGTGTCCTACTCGGGACCATGCAGCATCATGCAGATGACCTGTCTGGATGTGGGAATAGCATAGCTCTTCATGTGGAGCACCCACAGGTGGCTCTGCACAGTTAATATCCAGCCTGGATAATAGGCATACAGGCAATCAGAGAGCTGCAGCATAATCTCTTTATTTCCTGCTTCACCCTCAAAAAAGACAGTCTTTGCCTTCCACAAAAATCTTTCCATTAAGAACTTTTCCCCATGTGTAACTAAGTTAATCAAATCCAGGATAATTCAGTCCAAAGAGAGTTCAAATTTTCTTAGTCTGTGCACTCTGCTAGACTCCACTTTTTTATAACTGAGATTAATCTAGCTTGCATATCTCTTCTATTTGCAGCTGGAATAGGGAGAAAGATGGCCAAACAATGTCTTAAACTTCATGTTCAAGCTGGTTGCTTAACCTGATTTTGCCTGCCCAGTTTGTAGTTGCTCTTTAGTGCTAATGGTCAGCTTCTCCTCTTCCTTTTGTCTCCGAAGTGAATGGTTGACAAACCTTCCTCGTGACCTTTTAAAAGACCAAATGCATAGAGAGTGTTTTGAAGACAAAGAAAGAGTGAATTTGCACAGGTTTGTATCTGTGATGTGGAAGTTATGATGACTGCAGTTTGAGAATGCTTTTATTTGCTTCCTGAGAGAGAAAGAGAATGACAACAAGCATTTGCTTAGCAATCTTCTGCATGGCACACCATGGCCAACAAACCATCTGTGTACTTTTTACGTCCATGCAGCCAAAATTTCTGCCTGGGATGCTGGCTGAGTATTGCTGGGCCACAGCTCAAGTATTCAACTTCAAGTACACTACAGACCTTTACATATGGAAGAAACTTTCTGCATTGCTTGTCTATACTTAGTTCATGGATGAGAAAAGCACTAGGGTTTGGCTCACCAATTCAATGCAGTGGAAACATTTGGAGGAAGACAGACAAAAGGAGTGAAGCCATTTGCAATTTGTGCAATGTACCTGATTCACATGTTGGCTGGCCTGAAGTATTGATCAGGTGAAGTTTTGCTTTTTGGCTTACAATTACAACTGTTACAAAGCTCTCTGATCAAGGATGATCTAATGCCTCATTTGGCAACTGAAGTTTCACTCAGGCCAAATAGCACACATACTAGGTCAGAGGAAAAAGGAATGGCTTTGTGACTTCACAGGTCCTCCATCACATTGTGGCTGCATTCAACCTTGCAGTGGGTCATCTCTAGGCAGAGTCCAAACACGTAACCTTCAGACCAATAGCCTGCAGTCACAAATGAAGGATAGAAGATGTGGGCTTGCTCCAAATTGATGTGGTTTTCTAGTAATGTGGGGACAGTGGTCATATTATTCACTGAGCTTGCAGTCTGTGTTTGTTTAATTCCCCTAAATTTAGCTTCCACCTGGACTTCTCAAGGCACTAGACTGAGTTTACGGATCACCTCTCCTTCAGGTTCCTTCAAGAACCTCCTTGTGCTAAGTGCTTAGACATATAGAACAAGTAGACACTTCTGAGTGTAAAAGATGAAAGGTGCCCAATTAATGCAGTGATCTTATGAAAACAAAAATGTTACAAAAATATTTTTATATCTTGATGCTGCCCTTGGTGAAATGAGCTGCACTGATGAGCTAAACCATGGTTGCAGTTTGAGCATTTGTAGCTGAATTTCCTTCTAGGTGCATCAGGGCATGTCAGCACCATGCCACACTGAATCCCAAACAGGCTATTTAGTCCTGTTCTGGGGAGCAATCCTGGTGAAGGAGTGATCTTTTACAGCACTGGCTTTTGCATCAACACACAGTGATGCCCAGAGTGAGGGAGAATAACCCTCCATTCTCAGTGCCCTCTCTCTGAGCAAGTGAAGAACTAAAAAGCTACTTCTTTCTCAGCTTTTCTCAGCCCGCACTGCACAGCACAGCACAGACAGCCAGACTGCCAGCAGCGTGCTAACAAAAGCAATAAGCTCTGAGTTACAGCAGATATGTTCCCAGATGAAAAGTACGACCCTGGCAGGGCCCTGGGCCTCCAGTTCATTAGCCATTCCTCTTCAAGAGCTGAAGTTTAATTTTCTTCTCTCACCTCCCTTTAGGAAAGATGTGAACAGAAAACTGATCAGGATTTTTTTTTCCTGTAAAAGTATTAATCTCTCACTGTTGCTGGGACCCACATAAATTCTGAAGTGCTGTGACAGCGCCATGTCTTGGGAAGGACTATGGCAGCAAGTGCAGCAGGGAATGGGGCTGGCACTGCTAGCAGGAATCAGGAACTGCAGCACTAACCAACACCTCTCCAAAAGCCTCAAGCTCCGGAGTGCTTCCTGCACGGCCCGTGCAATCTTGGAGGTTTATCACGCAACCTTCTCCCAGCCGCAGGTCTGGCAACCTCCCTACTGCCTTCCTGCCCAGCACTCCGCTTCCTGCTCGCTCCATGAGGACGTAACGCCGAGACGCCGGGCGCTGCCCGTGCCGCCCCGGCGGAGGATCCCGCCACGCTGGCCGGACGCCGCCAGAGGGGGCCGTGCGCACGTCCGGGCCGCTGCTCTGCCCATGGGACTTGGAGTCCTGTTTGCCTCTGGGAATGGACAAAGGGCGTTTTGGTAGGGGAAGAAGGTGTGGGTGAGCATGATCTCTAGGAGGAGCAGGGATGAGCCACAGGGCCTGGGTACCCCAGAGATACAGGGCAGTCTGGGGACTGTCGGGGCACCCTGGTGCTTTAACAGCTTAGAAGGAAGGGGCAGTTTCACAGAAGAGGAAGGTTGTTGTTGTTGTCCCACAGGCACAGCATGCCTCTAAATATTCTCTTTGGAAAAGAGGTGACTGGTGAATTGGCATAGCCACTGCTGACATAACATTATTTACAGCAGTCAAAGCTGAAACTGTTTGTGAAGGCTTGCAGAAGGAGCTTGAGAAACTGAGTGATTGGGTAATAAAATGTCAGATGAAATTCAGTGCCAATAAATGCAAAGTAATGCACATAGAGGAAAACAACCTTAACTATATGTTCACAGTAATGGACTCTAAATGAGCTATTATCACCGAGAAGACAGATTTGAGAATCATTACGTATAATTCCTCAAAAACATCAACTCAAAGCTAGCAGTGGTCAAAAAGACAAATGGAATATTGGAAATTATTAGGGAAGAAATAAAGAACATGATAAAAGGCATACCTTTTTTTACCATGCAAACCTATGCTGTGCTCACATCTTGAAAGCTATCTGCAGTCTGCTGGCAGAATAAAAAGAGGTAGGTGTGGAAAATATAGAGCCAGAAACTTCATGAAGAAGATGGAAAGGTTCACTGAAGGGAGGGAGCAATTTTTTAGACAGCAGGTTTAAAAGAAGAACTCTAAGTATTCAGTGGCACTGTGGAACTCATAGCCACAGGAAATTTTGCAAACTCAAATATAATGAAATTAAAAAAACAACAATTAAATAAAGCGGTTGGCATTAGGCCAACAAAGGCTGTATTTTTTGAGTGATGTAGACACAACTACAAGCTCAGAAAATAAGTTTCTAGCTGCTGGAAAGGCGTATGGAAATGGTAGTAGCCATTCTACCCCAGTCTTGCTTCTAACATTTTAATTTTTTTTTAAATCTGTTGGGCTGCACAGACCTTTGCTTATAACCAGCAAGATGATACTTGTATCATTATGATAAAGATAAAGAAATAATGTGGTCCTAAGGAAAATAAATGGCAGAATTCATTGATTTAAAGAACAGGGAAATCAGTTCTGCCTCTAGCTGGGTCATGTCTCACTGTGCGAGGTGTTGCATTGATTGAAGCAAGACTGCTGGCACAGCATGAGCAGCTTGTAACAGGTAGCTTTGAGCTACCCAGAAAGTAGCAGTGACTACAAGTGGGATTCATTTCAGCTAACTTTAGCTGATGTTGGGAACTAGGTGCTTACTCTTTAGGCCACTGAGGCACTTCTTCCTGTTACAGTGTTTCCGTAGTACCAGGTTTGCCAGAGGAAACAAGAACAGAATAGGTATCATGTTCCCGGAAAAAAACCCAAACAACTAAGCCATCAGGAGCAAAAGTCACCTTGCCTGCTTTTCAGCACCTGAAATAGGAAATGAAGGTGATGTAGTTTTGACACCACGGGGTAAAGACATGAGCTGAGAAAACTTAATTTCCCTGAGGAAAACAAATGTGATGCTGTTTGCCTTTGGGATGTAACAGAATACCCATACTTTTCAGGCATCTCCATGACAGAACGAGTGAGCAAACCCGAGAAATGGTATTTGAATTAGAGGCATAAATATTTCTGCTTGGTGCAGGATTATTGAATAGGGACCCCACTTTAGGTCATTAGTGGGTTGCTGCAGAGCTGTAGCTGCTTTGTTTTGTCCTGGCTGTAACTGCCAGGGTTTCATCCCCTTCTATTGGAGAAAGACTTTCTGTCACTGAGGAAACATCACTCCTCAGAACTTGGTCCTGACTACTGGAGCAAGCATGTTTTAGATTAATAGTAGGCAAAACTAAAGCAGAATATTGCAGAAGTCAGTACAAGTGAAAGAATACTTTAAACTCTATGTCTTAGGAAGGCAGGAAGGAGGGGACTAGGTTTGGAGAAATCTGTTCCAGGGATATAGATTATATATAATTTTTTGTTATGATTTTTACTTGCTTATGTAGCAGCTGATCTTCAGTTCTTCCCCTTGCACTCAATCTTTTTCTGTTTTCAAGAAAAAATCTTAATGGATCAGAAACTTAACAGTAATGAAAACCTAGTATGTTTTTCCAGAAATAATTTAAAATAATGGAGGACACCACTTTAAAATCCTGAAAATTTCATGGTTTAGAAACATGCCTCTCATTCTCTCCAGATCTCAAGCCTTATTTACCTGATTTTTTAAATAGTCAATTGCTGATTTTTTTCTGTGGAAAGAAACAAGTATTTTCAGTTATGTATGTTTTTATAAGCAGAGAGGAAAATAAGGGGCTAATATTCTTTTCAGAAGTGGGTACATAGGGCCTGTCAGTCAGCTGGTTTCTTTGGTGTACACAATTAATTCATATTAATTATCACGTATTGCAGTGATGTTTAGCAGCTGCCACTGAAATTGAAGCTCCCTTGTGCTGTATCTGTACAAGCACTAAGGAAGAGTCCTAGCCTAGTCAGTGCTTAACAGCTGGCTTAACTAGACAAGAGAATCCATGACAGGAAAGAGGAGACATTCCCCTGCTCCCCCATTTAATTTCTCTGACTGTCCTTACGATTTGTAAAGGAACACCACCCAAAGCAGTGCTTGGTTAGAGACCTCAGACCAAGCTAGTGCCTTGAAATGCCCCAGGGCCATACTGTGCAGAGACCCAAGAACAAGTCCCAGATACAGAGAAGCCTCACAAATGGGGTGCTGTGCCTGGACCGGAGTCCCTCCTCTGACCCAGGTTGGTGTGAGAGAGCTGACAGGCTGATGTGGCTTCCACCTCCACAACCAGTCTGTGGAGCATTGGCAGAAAAGCCACCATTCATCTTGCCTTGAGTGACAAACACACCTGAAGTGGCTTAGCTGAGGGCAGAGAAAGGGTCAGCATTAGAATAAATTGAAGACCAGCCTAAATCTTCCAAATGAAGAGGTCCCAGTCTAGCAAACCTTATCCACAAATGTGTTGACACCTAACTCTATGCTCTTTACTATACTGTGTATGGCAGATGGTATCTGGGAAGAAATCATACGTTTTTGCAATATACGTCACTTTGCCTACACCTACTGTTTCAGTACAGTTTCTGGGTACTGCTTTTTATTTGTTTAAAAGAAAAAAAAGACTTGCCATTAGCACTCACTGTTATATCAATAGGATGATAACACGTGCATTAAAAATGCATAGGTAGATTAGATATTTAACATTCATTTGGAGTTCTGGCACAGTCTGAGGGCATGAACTGTAGCCAAGAATATATGGATTCTTAAAACTGTTTCCTGTGCTAAATCTCAGCATCAGCCTGTCCATAAGTAATGAGAAGGACGATGTAAAATAATGGTATTGTTAAAATACTGTCACTTCTCCCTCCTCCACATTTTTTAAAGAAATATATTGCAAAAAAATTCATAATGTACCTGGCCATCTTATGTCTTTCTTTCTTTCTTTCTCATCCTGATGGAATCAGAACTCTATATTACTCCTTAGATTCAAGAGATTATAGCAATCTTCTGTTTTTTCATTAGTTGAGCTGATTCTGTGCAAAAGCTGTTTAAGATTCATGAGTGATTTTTGCCTCTGCAAAGAATAGGAATGCAGCTGAGGAAAAAAAAAAAAAGGAGAGTTTTCCAATATTTCAGTCTGACCACAGGATACTGATGAAAAATATGCATATAATTAACTTGAAATAAAATGCAACAATTTCTTCCTTCAAGACTGTCCCCACAAACCGAGGTTTGCCTAGCTCACTGCATCTGAGCCATTTGCATCTTCCATCTTGTGCAGGCTGATGTTGTACAGACATACTCCTGCTTTACTTGTTCTCTGCAGAGCTATAAGTTCCTAACAATTATCACAGATTTTCCCCAAACTGGGAACCTTGAGGTCTATGGTTTCTGTGGCCTGAGCCCATTGCTTCAGGCCACAGTTTCTCATTTTCTCACACCAGAAGGCTTGCAGACAGAGAAAATCAAATTCTGTTGGTCATTGATCCTGAGAAGCTGAAGAGCGATGAATCCCCTCTCTGCCCGCAGATCAGCTATGCGTGCCATCGTGCCTGAGGCATGGTGTATGGGAGCCTGAACAATCCATCAGACCTGGAAAAGGGTGAACTTCAGCTTAGATAATTTCTGTGCTTCACATCTGTCTGTAGTCCCCACTTCACACCTCTCAGTGCATACAGGGATCATTTTAATTGAGCAATTTTAGGCTGATTGTCTTAGATACCTCACAGTAAGAAAAACAGAACTAGTAACAAGATCCATCCTCCACTGGGTTTATCATTCTTTGGGGTGACAGTTATGACAGTCTGGTGTAGTGCTGTGCAGTACAATGGCTTTGTGCCTTCTGATCCTCCAGACTGTTAAGGAGACTGCTGTGAATAATTCACATACCTGAGATCTGCTCGGAAGACCATCACTCCAGGTGCTGCATAATGTCAGCTCTTCCACACTGGGGTCTGTTTGTCAAAAGTGTTTGCAAATTATACCCATGTCTCTTCCCTCCTGGCTTTCCCATCCTGTTTCTGCACGGTACTTGTAGCAGGAGTGAGGCATTGAACACGAAATACCCTGAAGAATTACCTTCAGACTTACGTTTAAGGCATAGGTGCTTCATTGCTTTCTTGGATCAGGGTCTTAGAACCCTGCAGTCATCAAGTGAACAACCCTAATGTGAAGCCAGTGCCAAATTTTGAGTGGCTAAGCAACAGAACTGGCACATTGTATTGATTCTATCTCCTTCATTAAGAAAGATGATTCAAACATCATTATTTCTTGAAAAGCATCCAGCCTATGAAAAGATTCAGACACTGTTGATCAAGTTACCATGGATTCCTTTTGAGACATTCAAGCTATTAAGAGCAGGAATGTTTTGTCTGAAATTCTATACAGAAGCCTACTGATAGAAATAATCACTTGCTAGCTGTTACCTTTCATCTTTTGTACACAAGTAGAAGTTTACCATGTTCCTAATTACAGTGAATTAGATGAAATTGTCCTAGCAAATGAGGACATTCAGAGTGTGAATATTTTCTGGAAAGGGAAGAACAAAAAAAGACTTTAAACAGTGAGACCAGAAGAAAAGGTTGTGAAGATGATCAGACATAAGTCATAAAGGAGAAATACAGTAGGTATCCTTCATATATCTGCTAAATGTTTTCTCTTCTTGTGCAAAAGGAATTAGTAACATTGCGCACAGACAGCAGAACAACTTCATTTGAGGACATAATTTATTGGAGCTTCTTAAAGAACCATTCATTGTTTTGTATAATTAGGACAGAAACCTTCAAGGCACCCTGGATCATGCAGGTTCTATCAACCATAAGATAATTTCTACTCTCTAGAAAGTTTCCCAGAGGAATGCTGTAACATAACTGTGACTAAAGAAATAACTTTGTTCACTACCTGTTACAAAACAAAGCAAAAGAAAAACTGATGTAAAAAATGTATTTGGCATTTTGTTCTCATTTACAGAAAGGTCTTTTTACAAATTTTGTCAGTATAGAATTGATGTGACTACAATCTAAGAAAGTGGGGAGAGAGGAGCAGACACTCCTCAACCTGCAGCTAAGAGTATACATGGAATCCAGTACATGCTGTAAGCAGAGCTATAGCTCCATCAACCCTGTAAGTCTACCCCTGATATAACAACAAGGAAAAATTGTGCAAAAATAATATTTACTTTCACCTTAAGGTCCTACTCCATTGTAAAGGTACTGGAAATAAGATTCAGTGTCTCTATACATAGAAGCAGTGCTGCGGAGAAAGACCTGGGGGTCCTGGTGGTCAACAAACTGACCATGAGCCAGCAGTGTACCCTTGTCGCCAAGAAGGCCAATGGAATCCTGGGGTGTACTAGGAAGAGCACTGCCAGCAGGTCAAGGGAGGTGATTCTACCCCTCTACTCAGCCCTGGTGAGGCCGCATTTGGAGTATTGCATGCAGTTCTGGGCTCCACAGTATAAAAGAGACATGGAGGTCCTGGAGCAGGTCCAACAGAGAGACACTAGATTGGTCAGGGGTCTGGAGAATCTCGCTTATGAAGAAAGGCTGAGGGAGCTGGGCCTGTTCAGCCTCAGGAAAAGGTGACTGAGATGGGACCTTATTAATGTGTATACCTAAAGGGTGGGTGTCAAGAAGATGAAGCCAGGCCCTTTTTGGTGGTACCAACCAATAGAACAAGAGGCAATGAGCAGAAACTGATGCACAGGAAGTTCCACCTGAACACAGGGAAGAATTTCTTCACTGTGCGAGTTCCCGCACACTGGAACAGGGTGCCCAGAGAAGTTGTGGAGTCTCCCTCACTGGAGATATTCAAAAAGCATCTGGATGCGGTCCTGTGCCGTGTGCTCTAGGATGCCCCTGTGTGGGCAGGAAGGTTGGACCAGATGACCCACTGTGGTCCCTTCCAACCTCACTGATTATTTGATTCTGTGATTCTGTAGTTCTGTGAAGTGCTATTTGTTACTATAAGCCTTTGTCCTGTCTTCCTTGGGGTTACGAGGCATAAATGTGCCTGGTAGCACAATTGCAGAATCTCTCTCTGAAGCTGTTTGAGGTTTCAGATTGATTAAATCCTTCCCCAGGTTATGAGAAAAGTTAACACAAATCTCTTTAATTTTTGATTCAGAGGACACTGAAACCGAGAGAAGCCCAGATTTCGTTCACCTCTCTGAATGCAGCTAGCTCTGGGGCAGAATACACCCACTTTTTAACAGGCTCTATCACAACTGCATAATCAGCTGGGGCAGGACAGGAGGTGGCTGAAAATGTAAGAACAACTCCTTTCTGGATGCTCCCTCCCCCTCTACGTACTAGGGAAGTATCTGTAAGTCCACTGCAATTCCTTGGGAATCAAAGAGCTGCAGAGGACAAGCTGAGGAAGAGAAAGAGGTGTCACATTCCTGTACCTCACAAAGGAGACTTTGAAATTCATTATTTAAGCTCTTATGTTCCCACTGGGGCTCAGGGAGGCTTATGACCTGTCCTCACTGAGAGCAAGGTGACTTTAGTTAAGACACTCTTGATTTGGTTTCTCACAGATTGCCCTCCCTCCCACACCCCAGCTCTCCAGTCTGGACTGCTGATTTGGATGGGTATTCCATCAGTGCAGCTGAGCTTTACTTGAGTAGAAAGTTGCTGGTAGGCTTCATGCCTTATGGAGCACAGCTCCTCAAACACATGGGTGAGGGGACTGGGTTGTCTCTGACACGGGTGCTACTATTTTGACACATCACCATTTTGACACGTTAGTATCATTAGCAAACACTGCAGGGCAGCATCTTCAAACTGCTGAGGGTGGGCAAAAGGGAGAGAGGAGAAAGTCAGCCTGAATCATCTCCTAAATGGGAAAGGCTACGGGATTTGCTGTTCAGAGTCAGTGACCGAAAGAGAACATGTGTTGCAGGTGCAAATATTGCATCCCCAAACACAGGACAACCAGTGATTTTGGGACCAGTCAAACTTTCTGTGTTAGGTGTGCCATCCAGGTAATGCTGCCGTATCTCTGACTGGGATTTCCTGGACAGGAACACACCACACATGATGAGCTAGATGCTTCCTGGTTGCATCATAGCTGCTAAGCATGTGTCTTGGAGGCAGCAAAGTCACTTCTTCCTGGACTGATTATGCTAAGCAATGGTACTTGACTAGCAGTGTTTTTCTGAAACCCTGAAAAATACCAAATAAACAAGGATCTGAAAGGTCACTGGTAACAGCATTTCCAGGCAGAGGAATAAAGGATGTGCTCCAGGTACTGCGGATGAATGGTAGTCATACATGAACAGTGTATTTCCATTCATGGTAGGTGAGGCACCTCAGATCATGGGAGAAGCTGGAAAACCAGGTATACAGGAAGGTGTGAGATCAGCAGGTCAGATCTATGGGAGTGACCAGAGCAGTGTTCTGCTTTTCTTGTTTTTTGGGGTCTTTTTTTGTTGTTGTTTTTGTTTTTGTTTCCTTTTTCCTGCCAGCACCATGAAAGGATGAATTAGATCTGAGCTGGCTCTTTGCCTTTGTTCTGCACGGGAGGTTCTTAACCAGCTCCCAGGCTGCTGCCTGCTGGCCATTCATCCTTGCCTTGTTGCCCAAAGACTCGTACCTCTTAGGGGTACAGTCACTACTGCCACCTCCTGTTTAAACCTATTCAAATAACCTAAGTGATTTTACTTGGCGGAAATGAAGGAATGCTGGCACAAACTGGTTGGTTTAAAAGGGTGGTTAATGCTAAAGGAGGGAGGGCGTGAGAAGAGGAGAACAGGGGACACAGCAGATGAGCAGCTGCAGTGATAATAACCAGCAGCACAGCTGGATCTGGAGGATGATGTTTGTCCACAGCCTCTGAAAGTAATTAATCTGGAGCCTTGGGTGGTCTGGTACATCTGAGAAAAAGTGCTAGTTATTTCATTAACTAAATAGGGATTTGGATATTTGTCCTCATTTCCAGATTGTAACATTCAGGGGCCTGTGTCTGCTGTGTAAGTGATGAAGATTTGGCTGCTTTAATTACTGGCAGCAGCTCCTCCGTTAAATGCTTTGTATCACGTGAGAAGGCAATGCTGATTTCTAGGTTGAAGTAGGGGAAGGGTAGTTCTGCCACGACTTGTATCAATCCATGAGGTGTCTTTTTTTTTCTAAATCAGGCATTCTAAATTCAAAATGATGCAACATTTTTGAAGAATTTAGATTTGGAACCTGGTTTTTTATGGTTTCTGCTTAATCCTTGCTTTCCTAAGGTGCCTGATGACTACTGTATTCAAGAATATTCATGTCAGGACATCCTGGGACTGTGTGAAGTCCTGCAGCCTAAGACAGTGGTCCTTCAAACACTTCTATACACATTCAACTGTACTATGGTGTTTTCTTTCTTCACTGTCTATTATACCTAAGTGCATAGTCCCTTACCAGATTTGTGAACTTCTCATTTTCTTCTTTTTATAATATTTCCTTCAGGAAAATGCAGAAGTTTGGAAAATACTGCTTAGGACTGGAGAACATGACTCCAGTTTTCTTTTAGAAACCAATAATTCACCAAAATCAAAACATTTTTTATATTTTTTTTAAGATTTACCAATTTTATCTATATCACCTTGTGTGAAATTACCTCAGTCAGCACAATGGAAATGTTTCAATTAAGCATCATCAAGATTTTAGCTCTAGTCTAGCTAAGTTACACCATTTTGTCTTTTAATATTGAAAATTCATCTCAGCCTGCCCTAGAACATTGAAATTATATGGCAAATCTGGCAATCTTTATATATAAATATGATCCTCTTCCAGTTTACCTGTAGCTGTAGTTGCACTGTCCAAGGTGGATCTGGACACAGTTTTCCCAGAAGGGGACACTCAGAATAACTACAGTGACTGAACATCCTGCCACCGGTTTGGACTCTGATGCCAGACCCTGACCAATGGATCACATTTAAAGCATACTGAACCAAGACATGCAAGACAATTACTTGTGAGTTCCTTAATACCCTTGAAAAGAGGATATTAATTTCCTGCTGGTCAATGCAGACATCTCTGCTGTTTCTTTGAAGTTCTCTATTTTCAGCATGATGTCTGGTTCCAACAAGATCCAGTTCTTCCACAGCATCAGACACAGTGAAGTAGGTAGCCTTTACCCAGCCCTGCGGGCACCCATGGGAAGCTTTACTGGAAAGTGGTTAAGCAGTCTCCTATACAGCATGTAACAAGACTGGCTGGAGGCCCATAGGGAGTTTGACCACACACAGAAACCTATCCTCCCGCTGCCTCCAATGCTTGCGACCATCTCAGTCTTCCCCCAAGCAGAAGGCCAAAGGATCAATGCTATACATCCTTTTTAAAATTAAAAATGGGCAATGTTATGTATAATTATAATATTCTAGGCCATTTTTAACATTTACAATGCCACTTTATAAATGATTCAATTGCATGGCACGTCTTTGCCCTCACAGCAAACACGTAACACTTGTTAGCTTCAATAGGAGTTATGTGTGCATAACTATGCAAGAAATGAATATACTCCTTTGATTACAATAAAGTTATAAGCAGCAGGAGTCTATTATGATTAGTAGTAAAATGAAAAATTTTCATAAATCATAACTGTTACTTCATAATTTCCATTTCTCTTTATCCTTTTTCTCTGTGTGCATCTACAAAACTATATTTTGTCCTAATTCATGTACTTTGCAATCATCCCAAAAGCTGTTATTCATTATAGCCCAAAATGAATTTGCTGAATCTTTATTTTTTAATTTTCATAGGATCAATTATACCAAAAAGAAGGAGGGGAAAAAAAAGACTAAGAACAACAAATGTATTAAAATCACTCAATAATATTTGCCTGAATTGACTTTCTGCTTCTCAACCCTAGGGCTAGATCTGGCTTGAATGTCAGTTTGCATCCTTGCAAAATAGGTCACATCCTGAAGTCCTCATACTCCCAAATGGCAACAGAGGCTCCTTTAGTATCACCTTAACCACTCCAAAGGAGTAAAAGGTCTAGCAGGGAGGAAGAAAATGATACTGGCAGCTGTACTGTTACAGCTGCTACCACAGTATCTGCCTAATGTGGTACAGAGTGACAAATTTCTTTGGGTTGTGAACCTTCTGAGAAGGTATTTTCCCTGCCATCCCATCACCTAGCAGTGATTCTGGGAGGTCATGGTTTGCATAAAATAAGTGAGGGATGTAGCTCTTGTGCAGGCAGGGTGTGAGATCCCTGGTGCCCATCAAAGCTTTGAGGCAGCATTGGAAGAAAGGTGCAATGGTTCTGAGGTGAAGGTGGGACTTTGGCTGTCTCTGTATATATAAATGTGCATCCATTGCTGTCGGAGGTAGGACAGTGGACTTGACAGACTTCCACTCTACCATGTCAGCTCCTGTATTTCACACATATCTACATGAAATTGCAGTTCAGGCCAGTGAATATGCTGTGCAAATGTCCAAGAATTACATCTTTCTTTCCCATTACAGAAGATATTTATGCCAAGAGAACAGGGAGTTAAAAAAACAACAGAGAAAATCCTTTGCATTTCAGGTGGAGCTACATATCTACATACAAGGTAGTATTGTGTCTCCTGACATACGAAGCAAATGAAGGTAAGCTGTGTTTCCCAGGAGCGTATTTAGAATTATATCCTCCAGTACTGTGTACTGACTGGTCATTAGAAAGGACTGTTAAACTTGTTGTCATTTCTGTTATTTTTCCATAGCTGCTTTGGTCCTGGCTGAGAGATTGCATCTGGCAGAAGCCGAAGTTTGTGTGTGGTTCTGGAAAGCAGCCATCCTGTGTCTCCAAAGGACTAAGCCTTTCTATGGAGCAAATCTGCTGCCACAGGAATCACACTATACCTTCCAAATTAAAAAATTAAAAAGAATTCCTACTAAATGCTGTATGGGTTATATAGCAGCCACAACATCAACTTGAAATAAGGGAGCTATCATGACAAGAGGGATAAAAGTCATGTTCAGCTACACATATGCAGGCATACAGATACAACCTCAGAATACCACAGTGAGCCAAATCCTACTGTCATTAACCATGACTGTGACATGTAACTGATGTTTCTGTCCACATATTGCTGTCTTTTTGCACTATTTATCCTATCACTCCAAACGTTGTCTATAAGATTGACCAATTCCCATTCAATTGGTATGACGTTTTTATCAGGTGTTAATTAAGCCTTGTGACTAAAGAAAATAATTTAGCTAGAACACTGCAGCATAAATAAATAAATAAATACATATGTAAATAAATACATAAATAAAAAGACTGAATGCAGTTTGATCACTAACCAGATGGAGAGATGGAGTATGATCTGAGGATGAACATTTCCATTCTGTGGTGGGGGAGCTTCTTTCTGAGAGATGGAATGGTAGCTTTCCTTCTCGAGTTTAAGGCACTGGGTTTTTGCTTTGCGGTTAGAGTTGATCTTTCAAAGAAGCCTTTACAACACAGCAGAGACCTGTGCCCAAGTGATGAACATGGTTTGTGATGATGAAGTCTCTTGTTTAACGTAGGAAAAGGCAGGAGAAACTCCTTCACATTTGTCACTTTAAAATTCTTGCAAGATTATAGCAGAATGATCCCACCGTAAAACCAAGTAAGCCAATGCCTTATCAATTCTTCCAACACTTGCAAACACCAGTACTTTTATGCTTCTTGTGCTTCAAAAGAGAATGGAAAAAAACTCTGATTTTTCATCATGTTGTTTCATATTTGGTTACCTTTTTCTCCTTAGAAGTCTTAAAAGCCTAGAATCAAAGTACTAGATGCAAAATGATATGTTATTTGCATATTTATAAAACCAAATTACCATGTATTAGAGTGAGTGACAACTAGCTCTGTATTTGTCAGGTTTAACCCCAAGCTGGTAGCAAAGCCCCACACAGCTGCTTGGTCACTCCCCCCTGGTGGGATGGGGGAGAGAATCATAAGAATAAAAGTGAGAAAACTCATGGGTAGAGTTAAAGACAGTATAATAGGTAAATGAAAACCTGCGAGCACAAGCAAAACAAAACAAGAAATTAATTCACTACTTCCCATCGTCAGGCAGGTGTTCAGCCATCTCCAGGACAGAAGAGCTCCATCACGCGTAACAGTTACTTGGGAAGACAAATGCCATCACTCCAAACGTCCCCCATCCCTTCTTCTTCCCCCAACTTTATATGCTGAGCATGATGCCCTATGGTATGGAAAATCCCTTTGGTCAGTTGGGTCAGCTGTCCTGGCTGTGTCCCCTCCCAGCTTCTTGTGCACCCCCAGCCTACTCGCTGGTGGGGCGGTGTGAGAAGCAGAAAAGGCCTTGACACTGTGTAAGCGCTGCTCAGCAGTAACTAAAACATTCCTGTATATCAACACTGTTTCCAGCACAAAGTCAAAACATAGCCCCATACTAGCTACTGTGAAGGAAATTAACTCTATCCCAGCCAAAACCAGCACAATATTTAAGATAACAAAAAGTTTTTTATTATAAAACTGAATTTTCCGATAGTTGTAGCTTATGAAACATCCACCTTCTAGGCTAAAATTTGCCATGCTTCATAGATAGTTTTGAAAAGTTTACATATAAAGTGTTCAAACAATTTTCAAGTGAGAATGAGAAGCAGAATATTTTTCTCCCATTGAGTCTTTTGACCCTTTTCAATAACTCTCATGGGCAAAATGGCTGACAGTTGAAAACTGTAATTGGCCACGGAAATAGCTATGACTAAGTCACAATGCCCAACCTTATTGTGAAGGAAATTGACTTTTACTTAACTGAGATATGAATGTCTGAAAATCCCATACCAACCATGCACTGTAAGGGCTTTTTCTTTCTCTCTCTTTTTTTTTTTTTCTCCTTACAACCTTGTTGCTTTACAACCCTGATCTTGGAAAGACACAAATGCTTAGCTTTCCAAGCCCTGAGCAGTTCCCTTGGGTCCAGCAGAATGACCACGATGCCCACAGCCTGTATGAGGAGCATGCCTTTATAAGATAGGCTTACATACTTGGTTTTTTTACTACTGACATACCCTGTAACTAATCTCAATGCATAAGGACCTGGCTACTTTTCAAATGCTTTAACAACTTAAAACAGATTTGAAGGATCCTGACTCCCAATAAAAGAAGCACTCTTCTTAGGACCTACACACTTCTCTCCTACTGCTGTGATCTATATGAAACAAACACAGGGCAGGGGAGAAAAATGCTCCTGAATTATACTCTGATCTTTTTTTTGTGATTGGACTTCATAGATCTCTGCAATTTATGGCCTCTGTTTGCTGAACTCTGAACAAGGGTGAAATCTAAAATGTGGGAGCTGGAAAACTGTAGTTCAGGTAGCAGGCTGGCTTCACTAAGCAGCGATCCCTCTCCTTGCTCCTGAGGAAGCATTTGGCAGTTGGTCAAAAGATGAACATTTGCAATTCCTACGCTGAAGCTGGAACAGTGAGCTTTTGGCAAGCTTGATTAAAAACAGCAACAGAGGGGTCCAATCCCAACAGCTATTAAAGGTGATATGGAAACCACCTACTGCAGGAAAAAAAGCTGGGAAACTACTGGGCATTGCCTTCCAGTCTCAGCAACTCTTGCAGCCATCTGCAAAAGGAGGTGGAGACAAGAGATAATAAATTAGCAACAGACATTGAAGGGTAGGTAGCATGTAAGAATTTTCTTAACAGAGAACAGCTGAACAACTTATGAATTACAGTAGTACAGAATTTTTAGAAGACCTCTAGAAGCACATATCAGGGTCTGTAAGAGCACTGCCACTCACTCCGGGAAGCTGAGCAAAGGAAAAGCATGTATAGTTTCTATACATGCTCTGTCCTTTGCTGGTGTATGGCACTTCCTGTAACAATGGCCGAGTTGCCTAGAGGCATCAGAGCCAGCCCTTTGCCATCTGGATATCTCTAGAATGCAGCAGTGCATTGAGATGCAAGCTCCAGTTTGAAGGCATTTGAGTCATATTAATGTGACCGAGCTAATAAGCTCTGCCTCAGGGAATCATTTCCTAACATTTCAACAACTGTTTAGGTTAAGATGCCAAGTACAGATATTCTCCCCACCCAGGCAAATGCTCTGATCAGTGGAGTAAAGAGCAACAGTTCCTCTTACTCTCTTGTTGTCTGACCTGATGATAAGGTCCCCATCTACCTCATGGCCAATGTTGGATAAAGGCTGGGAAAGCCTAAGCGACGGGCAGGTTATTAAGTAACTCATTTGAGTGTTGCAAAAGATAAGTATGAATCTGTCTTTATTAGGCAGGGAAGTAAACTTGGGTTTTCCACTAGGAAGAGATTGCCCCAAACCCACCACTGGCTAGGGGAAAACATTTCCCTCTCCATCCTTGGAAAGATGGAATAGGAACTTGTCCCTGTACTGCTGAGGAGAGCACTCCTACTCTCTCAAAATACAGAAAACTCCAAGATCTAAGTCCTGCTCAGCCACATTCTCACTAAGCTGCTCAGTGAAATATTCAGGCTGCTCTGACATACTTGACCCCCTCTTCCCATGAGCCATAGAGTCCATAGGCACTTAGCACAGGTTCTGGATGCCAGCCTGAGGATCCCAGTCCAAAAGTTCAGTGCTGCAGCTACTGTGACCTCTCCTGGTTCTGGCTTGTAGGTACATCAGGGCTGCCTGGCAAAGCTGAGCATCATGAGCTACTCCATCCCCGACTCACATAACAAATCCTAGGAAGGGAGGGAGTGAGGGAGATGGGCAGGGGTCTCTGGAGATGGCATAGGTACATGATGGAACTGTTCTGGGCACAAAAAAGGCACATTTTTCATAAGTTTCAAATGGCCATTTGTGATCCATCTCTAAGCACTGAAGTGGAAGGAAAAAAAAGGGTGCATTACAACATGTTGGCTCTCAGCTTGCAGTGGGGGCAAATATCAAACTGATTCCTTCTCATTACAGGCAGTCAGAAGGCTCACAGGTAACAAAGCCAGCTTATCTAAACAAAGAGGCAATTATTTATTGAACACATATAATTATATCCAGGGACTATGATGACTCAAGCTTTCTTTCTAGCAGCGGATGGCATCATTAGAAGGTTTCTGTTCTGAATTAGAACAGGAATCCTTGAATAACCTCATGATGCATAACCTCCTGCTATTTATTTCCTCTATAAATTACTTAATCCCATTGTAGAGAGGTTAGGGTGAGGCTGGGTGTAGTGCAGGGGCCACCAATATGTGTTAAGGCCTGGGATGGTGGACTGGCAGGGGCTCAGGCATGAGGACACATGTGACTACCTCTTTGGGGCAAACTTTAAGCAGTGGCAGCTTTGTTTAGTGCTGGGGGACTTACTACCCACACCTCTTACTGGTGTACATTTTCCACCAACTTTGAAGAATCGTGAGATGAGTTGGCCTCACTCCAGTAGAATTTAATCACTCATAGCTCCTCTAATATTTCCTAGGCTCAGTGGGTTGTAGAAAACTGTCATTAAACATGCAAAAGCAACACTGACGTTTACTCTGCAAGGAGGGAGAGAACATATGGAGGGACCCCACGCTTCGCACACTGTAGCACTTCAGAGACTGGATTAGCATCTCTTTTTTCACTTGCTAGTCTGGCCTGGAAGGTTTGTTAATTGACTAGCATTGTTATCATGTTGAAAACATCAGTGTGTTATCCTGAATGAAGCTGCAAGCATGATCCTAATGCAATTTTATACCTTCTGATGCTTGATTTCTAGTAACTCTTGATAGATTATCACCAATATTGGGCTACTGACATCACAAGTGAGCTCACACCTCTTACCAAGATGGTTCTTTTTTGGGCATCATTTTTTCATCACTGTAGCCTCGCCTTGCTCCCTACTAACACTCAGTGACTGTGTGATGGAGTGTTCGGTTTTGTGGCCTTACTCCATGCCATATAACTAGGATCAAGAGATAAATATCACCTACAAAGGCTCCAGAAAGAAGGGTTTTTTTCACTCAAAATTCAGTGAAAATTTCAAATATAATTCACTGCTTTTACATGGCAATAAACACTTCTAGGAATGCCATTCTGAACAAAATGGAACTACTTTGACCTCAGTTCTATGTTTGTAGCTAGATATTTCCTATTTTACATGAGGATGCAAGCAGTAAATAATGATTCTCTGCTAGAGGGCATTACTGCAATGAGTACTTTGGAACTGGAGCTTAAGGCCCATTTTGCATTATAAGTGGAAGAAGATGGAAGGGGAAAAATCCAGTTGTAATTGGCTCATGGATTTTGCAGTTTATGAATTCTCTTTTTCTCTCTCTATAAATATATACATACATGCATGCATATTTAATGTACTGAATAATTGCTCCTTTGTGGCTCCCCTGCCCTTTCCAACACTAGAGGGGGCAAAAAAGGTGTATGCTCAGGCATCTTGATATTAGGAAAACCTCAGGAGAATCCCAGGCTTGAACCTAAACTCTTCAGTTACAACATCTTACATAGTTCTTCCTGGGGTGAAGGAAATGATGCAGTTATAGTGACAGTGCTTTTGGAATGAGCTCTGGAACTATATTCTATCTTAGAATTAATTTGGAGTGGGATAGGTTAGACTTCATCTGCATCTACAAACTGCACTTCTCATCTGTGCAATTCCCTTATTCAGCATTCATTTCCAGAGTGCAAGAGATTAGGATTATTTCTTTGACAGATGACCTAGAAACTCAGGGTCAAGTTCTCCTGATTCTTTGTAGAGTTTTATATTGCATCCATTACTGCAGCCTCCAAGCACTTTCTCATGTAAAAAAAGTCACTAGGGGCCTCTGTTAGTTTCCTTTTTTGAGGCCAGCACTCCGCATGGATGGCTGTTCTCTTTGGAGGGAATGAGGGCATGAGGTGGGGAGAACAAAAATTTTTGTATTGTTGGTGTCAGTGATGGCAGTAAAAGTTGTCACCAGGGAAAGACTAGTGACATCCCTTAGAGACACCCAGCCTTATGAGTGCACTTGCTCCCCTCTTGAATAATTTCCACAGAGATTTCCCTTTGATCAGAGCTTTTTTTGTTGTTTTGCTGTCAGTTCTCTGAGGCATTGACTCAGAGAAGCCCAGCTGTCAGCAGGGGTCCCAGATTGAAAGTTGGTCCTTCATGGAGCAGGGATTCAATCCTTCAGCTTCTTTGAAAAAGGAGACTTTGAATTGGTGTCAGAGGCTATCTGTGAGGTAGGGAAGGGACTACAGCAGAAGCTCTGTGTGCCTACTGCAGCTTCAACCATATAGAAGGCAACATTTTGTCCCAGCTGGAATTGAGCAGTAACCTTAAACTGAGGTCCAGATTTGGTTGCTTCTAATAGTCCATGCCAGTATGATAAATGCATAGATTGTATTAGCCATGTTCCACTCCTGGGAGGAAGAGATAAAGTTGCCTTGCAAGCTGAAGATGAAAAAAGCATTTTTAGAAATTAATATGAGTGGATTGCCCAGGCTTAGTGAGGATTCTGATTGGACTCTGGAGCTTTGTGCCATTCTTGACAAATGGACCTCACCAATGGAGCCACCCTCAGAGCACGTTTGGCCCTGAAATGCCAGCAGGCGGGTCATTTTATTACAAAGCTGTATCAATTCAGTGAAACCTTCTGTCTCCAGACTGGCCGGACTCTGCAGGTTATAAATGCTCCAACAGTGGCAGTGAATATATTACCAGAGAAGCAGTGTGTGGGGGTTGAGTATAAAAAGGGAAGAACTACTCTGGTAAACAGAAAGACGGAGTGGTGGCTAGACTGACTCCTGTATCCTGGGTCAGACTGCTGGAGTGGGAGGGAGGAGGCAGAGCAGAGGCAGAGCAGACCTGTCCCAAGGTCAAATGCTGTAAGGTGTGTGGTAGCACAAGAGGAACTCTGCCTGGGAAGCCCTTTCTGGATCTGCATGTCCCTCAGAGGGTAGCTACCAATGCAGGAAGGACAGTCTCATGAGGGAAGCATGGGTTGCCTGCAAGTGGGAGCAGATAGTGACAGATTTTGTCCTTCCACTGTTTGGTAGTGCAGATGACTTTTATAGGAATGCATGCAAAGAAACAGAACAGGCTGTAAGTAGCAAAATGGACAGATGTCACAGTATAGTGTGGGGAAAATAATGTCCAAGCAGATGTCCAGACCAAGGAGAGGATGGAGGTCAGGAGCAGCAGAACGCTGGGCATGGAAAAAGTAGCAGAAAAAGCAACAAAGTTAAGGTGAGAAGGTGATGTTATTGGTCTCTGTGAAGAAAAGATGCTGAAGGAAAGTATAATGAAAGAAGATTTCAAAACTGGTCTGGTGCAACACAAGCCATAGGTTTTCACTGGGAGTGTCCTTATGGAATTTGGCGTCTCATGTTGAAAGCAGATCTTACAGAGAGGCATTCAACCTGACTGCAGAGACGGAGAACCCACTGCTTCCCTCGGTATTTTGTTCCAGTGATTAATCATCTATGCTCCTACGAAGTTGTGTCCCATTACTATGTTGGATTTGCTGTGCTTCACCTTCTGGTAATTTATTCCTGTTATATGTCTCTCTGTTAGATTAAAGATCCCTTTTGTAGCCAGTATTTTCTCCCCATGTGAATAATTATACCTGTAGCCACACCACTTCTCAATCTTATTTTTGATTGGCTAAAACAGATTGAGCTCCTTAAGTCTTTCCCTGAAAAGCAGCAGGCTCTTTTGTTCTTTCTCTACATCTGGTCTTTGAATTACATTTGGTGACTCTTCTCTCCATCCTGTCCAGTTTTGTGATACCTTTCTAACAAGCGGGTGGTAGAACATGACTAGGTGTCCTTCTGCCATCAGTGTTCATAGTGGGTCATCAACCATGCCAGAACTTCTACTTTTAGTATTTTTATAGTAAACAGTATGCTATCTTTTTTTTTTTTTTTAAAAAAGAAAAAAACCCCAAACAATCCAGCAACAACACACCAGACAAACCTCTGAACTCCTAGAAACAACTCCTTCAGATTCTGAACTCCTGCAGATACTCGGATATCACCTATTAGCTGCTCCAGGCTGAGCTCTGGTTTCTTCTGAGTTCCTGTTGGTGTAGGGCAGAGCTGACTTGAAAGCTGCTGCCGTGCCAGCAGGCAAGGATTTGCTGTAGCGTAGGGCACCCTGCACCGCAGTGCCTGAAGGACTCAGCAACGAGTGTGGGGCCACCTCCCTCACCTGAAGCGGGTGTGAGCTCTGTAGTTCTCCCCAGGGAGAGCTAGGGGCTTCCACATTCAGAATATACTTCTGCTTCAAGCCTCCTAGCTTACTACCTGTGCACAGGAGATTAAGTCTTTTCCATGCATGATTCACTATTCCTTTACAGTTACACACCAAAACTGCTTTAGCCCTGTTGGCTCCAAACACCTCAGGTTCAGCTCTTCATCTTTAGGAATGTTATTACTTTTGGGGATTTGTTCTATGTCTGACACAGGCTTTATAAGCTTCTGTACTGGCTTTTGCATGGCAAGATTTTTGTAGCAGGGAGGGTTACAGGGGTGGCTTCTGTGAGAAGCTGCTAGAAGCTTCCCCTGTGTCTGACAAAGCCAATGCCAGCCAGCTCCAAGACGTACCCACCACTGGCCAAGGCTGAGCATGTCAGCGATTGTGGTAGCACCTCTGCGATAACATATTTAAGAAACAACTCTGCAGACCACCAAGGTCAGTGAAGAAGGAGGGGGAGCAGCTGCTCCAGTCACCAAAGCAGAGATTCCCCTGCAGCCCATGGTGAAGACCATGGTGAGGCAGACTGTGCCCCTGAAGACCATGGAGATAGATCCATGGCAGAGCAGATATCCACCTGCAGCCTGTGGAGAGCCCCATGCCAGAGCAGGTGGATGTGCTTGAAGGAGACTGTGACCCTGTGGAGAGCCCATGCTGGGCAGGCTCCTGGCAGGACCTGTGGCCCCATGGAAAGGAGATCCCATGCTGGAACAGGTCTTCTGGCAGGGCTTGTTACCCCATGGGGGACTCATACTGGAACAGTCTGTTCCTGACTGCACCCCTTGGAAAGGACCCATGCTGGAGCAGTTTGTGAAGAACTGCAGCCTGTGAGAAGGACCCACATTGGAGAAGTTCATGGAGGACTGTGTCCCATGGGAGGGACCCCACACTGGAGCTGGGGGAGGATTGTGAGGAGGGAGGAGCAGCAGAGACAACGTGTGATGAACTGACTGCAACCCTCATTCCCTGTCCCTCTGCGTGGCTCAAAGGGAGGAGGTAGAGAAGTTGGGAGTGAAGCCTGGGGAAAAGGAAGGGGTGCAGGGTAGATGTTTTAACATTTGTTTTTATTTCTTATTACCTTATTCTGATTGGCTGGAGCACCTCTGCTAGGGAGACAGGCAGAGAGATTTTGGGGTTGTTCAGCCTGAAGAAGAGAAGGCTCTGGAGAGACCTTCAAGCAGTCTTCCAGTACCTGAGGGGCCTACAGCAAAGCTGGGGAGGGACTTTTTACAAGGGCATGCAGTGATAGGACGAGGGGAATGGTTTAAAACTGAAAGAGGGTAGATTTAGACAGGGTATTAGGAGGAAATTCTTTCTTGTGAGGTTGGTGAGACACTGGCACAGGTTGCCCAGAGTTGCGGCTGTCCCCTCCCTGGAACAACCCCCCAAGCCAGGTTGGATGGGGCTTTGAGCAACCTGGTCTAGTGGAAGGTTGGAAGGGGGCAGGGAGGTTGGAACAAGATGATCTTTCAGGTCCCTTCCAACCCAAACCATTCTATGATTCTATGATAAATGAATTTTCCCAAGCTTAGACTGTTTTTCCTGTGACAGTATTTGGTGAGTGATCTCTCCTTGCGCTTACCTCAGCCCATGAGCCTTTCATGATATTTTGTCTCCCCTGCCCAGCTCAGGAGGGGAGTGATGAAGTGGCTTTGGTGGGCACCTGACATCCAGCACAGCTTCGTGGACAAACCAGAGCTAGTTCTTTTTGTTTGTGTCAAGAATCTAGTCTTCAGGTTGTGATATGGAAACACTCAAGTATCAGACAAAAAATAAGTTCACTCCACAATATTAACCAGAGTAGTTTGCACATCTTAATGGTTTTCTATTCCAGATTAATTTGTTATATATAAGATGTCATCTTACAGCTTTTGTTAATATTTTACCTTCAAATTGCAGGGGGTGTCTAGATGAGTTGATGAGCAGATGAGTTGCTGTTGCAGACACATCGTTATTTTTGAGGATATCTTGACTTTGGAGTACTGGAGTACAAGATTTTTAATGTTGTGCTAAGCCAAAAGGCTTGTGCTAAGATATGAAAATAAAGTCATTACAGTGGATGTTCTTCAGGTAAACCTAATCTACAGCAGCAATCACCTAATTCTGATATAATTAAAAATAGACAGGAAGATAGTCAAGAGAGAAAAATATTCTGACTACAAGATCTTTTGTTGATGACATGTGCTGAGGGAAACATCAGAATAAACACATTTAAGCGTGGTTAGGAGCTTAGATCATCTATTATTTCTTTCTGTTTATAACACTAAAGGAAGGGCTCTTTCTGCCTAGCTTGTCTGATTGCTTGTGATGAGATTTGGAGGGATGCCTTTAGAACAAATGCAGGTTTTTCTCTTCAGTGATCCCAGTCTGAGTGCCTCAACTGGGAATCAGTGAAATGTGACACAAAGCTCCCTTGATCACAAAGCAGCCTTCTGAAGGAGGGCAAGATGAACATCCTGTGCTGTACACCCCCTATCCTGGATGTGCCGCAAAGCCCATCAGGAGCTGGGATTGTTTGTGTCAATGTGATGATCAGTCATACCGGGCACGTCTCCAAGGAGAGGCACAGGGAGATGTGAGCCTGCTGCGAGGTGCAGGGTGTGAGCCATTTCTGGGCTGAGCCTGGTGACCACAGTTCGGAGCTGGAGGTAGCACCTTGTCCTAAGAGGTCCCCACAGGAAGATGAAGCAAACAAAATTACTCCCCCACTGTACAGATGGCTAGCTGACACACAGATGGCTCTGGCCAAAAAAACCCCCAAACAACACACAAAAAATTCATGGTCAAGCAGAGCCTCGAACGTGGATCTTCCAACTCCCATGCAGGAGCTGCTGGAGGTGTGGGAGCAGGATGGTGGAAGTGGGGAGCAAGAGAATGTCTTGAAGTGACCTCAGGAGATGAAACAGTCAGCATTCGGAAGGGACTGAGAACACACAGATCAAAGCTATGCTGTACTTAATTAGCTCAGATGCTCCCTTTGCTGCAAGCCAACACCAGGGTATGTGAGACTCGTATGCTCCTACCCGCCAGCCTCATAAATGCTTTTACAACCACAGTCAACTGCTCTCGGCTGTCAGAAACAGTTGTCTAGAATAATCAGACAATATAGAGGACATGGGAAGAAAGAGAAAGGAAAGAAAAGAAAACAAGTAAAGAAAGGAAATGAGAAAGCTCTTTAATCAAAGTCTTCTGTGGACATGATTTATTATTATTCTAATACCTTTTACCACAGCGGTGGGCCTTTCTTAGGCAGGAGATGCCAGATGGGACAAAACAGGCGCAAAGCTGGTTCACTTTACAATGTGGATTCTTGCCTAATAGGGGCTGAACTCGAGCCATCAAATGCATTTCAATTAGACTCGTAGGTTTGTCTCTGAAATATCAGACAAGTCTGTGATTCAATCATCTATGCCCATCTTCCAGGTAACGTCTTTTACTCTGTCTGTGGGTCTAAGCAGGCTGTGCCAGGACCCACTCTCTTCCTGTGGCTAATTCCTTGCTCCCATAGGAAGCAGATTCAGGGAGGGAAGTACAAACCCTGTAACGTTTCTTTGGAATGGCTTTGGAAGGAGAGCACATCCGACCCTACTTCCCCAGCCACCTCCCTCTAACATGGGGAGCATTTCCATGCTTGAGTCTGGTAAGGTGAGAAGCAAGGTTGAGTTTTCAGGGCCTTCTCCAAAGACCACAGCTGAGCATCATCATCTTTCTTGGGGTATAAAGGAGGTCATCACTGAGGTGTATTCCAGCAAACTGAGTCAGATTTAGCTGGCACAAGCTGTCTCATAGTAAGGGGAAGGTTGTCATTAATACTGCTTCTGCCAGAGCCTGGTGGCAGGAGGGAGATCATTGCCTCAGCAATTTTCCAACAGACAAGAAAATGATTGTCAACTATACCAATATCAGGCATGAAGCATCAGAGTCCAGGATGTAGGGAAACAGCAGCTAGGTTTCATGGGGTCTAAGAGAGAAGCAGCGTTTTTTCAGCAGGATTCAGGTGACCCTGCAGAGCAGATGGCAACACCCTCAAGCAACAGGCTAGTGGGTGGCAGCAGCACTATCAGCAAAACAAATTCTCATCAGCTGATCTTACCTTCCCATCTGCATTATGTTTCCTACCTGAGTGATGTCTTCCCATCAAATGAGAGCAGGAGGAGGAGGGCAGAAGCAGCCAGGGCTGCAAACTACACCTGACTCAGACCTTCTAGGCCAAGATGTTGCTTGGCCAAGATGTTGCTTGTCCTTCTGGATAGAAAAAGAGTATTCTCCTTTTGCAAATTATAATTTTAAATAGGTTTCCTTAAGTTACAGAGCAAACTCTGGCCACAGCTGAAATAAGCAGTAGCTTCCACTTGCCTTTAGCTACACTGTAACAATCATTATTAAAGAATACTATTAAGGGAAAACCTAGGTTCCTTGCTGTGACAAGAGGTGTATTATCTTCCATTGTTTGATAAGTTTATGACAGGAATTATAATCATTTTAGGGCTAAGTCAGTGAGGTGAAAAAAAAAGAAAAAGGATATATTCTTATTAGAAGCTAGCTAAGGAATGTCCTGCCTAAAATCAGTTTTTGCATAACTGAAATTTTGCCATGAGAAATTTCAAGATTGACAACAAATTCCAATTTTCCACTGAAAAAATGCAAAAGACAGCTCTAGAGCTGCCCGCCTGGCAGGCATTTGTCAACTTTGTTTTCTGTCTTCAGGGAGACAGTGGAAGCAACAAGAGACATTTTGACAGGCAGAAAGCCAGCAAGCCAAACAATAAAATAATAAATTATATTTTAACTTTTTAAAAGACTGTATGTATGTGGGATTCCTGCTTAGAATTTCACTTCTACAGAAATCATTTGTATTTAATTCCTTTCTTCCAAGTATTTGGGAAGCACGACCGCACTGACCTTTGTGTATGGTGCAAGAAGTGAAGATTTGAGGCAGAGAAGAGATAGCAAGCCAGAATTTCCCAAGTGACACTGGCTGCTGAGCCTGTCCCATATTTTCAGAAGAGCTTTTGAGCTTTTACCTGAACAAGAAAACAGCCAGCCACATCTTAAAATGCATAATCATATAATAATAGATTAACTTAGATCAGAAAGGATACTTCTGGGTCACTTCGTCCAACTATCTGGTCCAAGTGGGGCCAATTACCAAATTAAATAAGATTGCTCTGAGCTCTGAGCTTCGAAAATCTCCCAGCTCCTCTTGCAGTGCTTTTACCACACTTATGGTGAAAATTTTTCCTGATATTAAATTGAAATTTTTATTGTGGCAAATTGTGACCTTTGCTTCTTATCCTTTTGCTATACACCCCCTTTAGCAGTAGCAGTAGTAGTATTAGTAGCAATAGCAGCAGTAGAGATGAGTTAGATCCTCTCACACTTACCTTCTTTGGGCTGAAAAATCCAGCTCCTTCAGCCTCTCCTTGTGCAATCCACTGACCATCTGGATAGTCCTCCAGTGGACTCTCTCCAATTTGTCTGTATCTTTCTGGCTCAAAACTGGACAAAGTGCTCACAGGATTGTCAAAACTGTTGAGTGGATGTGAGGCTGATCAGAGCCAAGAAGCGTTTTAATAAGTGGAAATGTTTTCAATGTGAGGGTGATAACTAGCACAGGGACAATGAAGGGAAATTTCCTAAAGGTAGAGTGATCAGGGCTGTATATGCAACATACTATGCTCTCACACTCGTTCTTTCCCCCTTCCCTCTCCCTCTTTGTCTCCACAAAGACAAAACTAACCTAGTGTTTATACAGGAGCACTGCCAGCGGAGACCCCCGAAAGGACAAACCAAACCAGCACATCCCTGGAGTACCCTGAATACTCTCCCACAGCTTTTTGCTAGCCTGAATGAGAGAGTAATCCATTACTTAATCTTGCTGCCACTCCAAGATTGCTCCCTGCAGTATATTTTACAGTGCTTTGTCCGGGCTGGTTTTAAAATATCCAAATGATGAGACTTCCACCAGTTTACTTGAGGGAGCTATTTTACAGGCTAACAGACATCACCATTAGCACTACTTCTTGTCACATGCATCAGCAGTTCTCCCATAAATAGTCGCTAGCACTTCAGCTATTCTACAGGCCCAGGGAAGTTGAAGGAATACAAACAGGGAGTCAATATACAGGTGAATAAAGGAATGAAAAGATAATGGAAACGTCTGGCTCCTCCAGCAACATATGGTGTTCAGTTGGGTTATAGACACTTGAATAAGTGACAGAGAGGTAATCGGTTACCTCCACACTCATCCCTGTATAAATGTGAGGTAATGTGAGAGAGCTCAGGCACAGAGGGAAACCAGGCTGCTCAGGCTGCCAAGTTCAGCTGTGCCAGGATCTAGCCAAGTTGGCTACAGACACCTCCATTCCCCTGTAAGGCCACCCCTAAGTAAATTACCTCACATGTATCAAGGGATAAAAGTATAATTAGGAGAGTTACTGAAGAGCAGTTTAGAGTCTTCCCTGTTAGTACTATTACACTAAAGAAATGGACATAAGACCAAGTAAATAATGTCTTATTTAATGTCTCTTAGATACATTTATTGAAAACTATTTCCTGCTCTTCATGTTATTCTCCTTCTGCAGAAGTTGGTACTTGACACAATAGGTGAAACCTTCCAATCCTGTATGCAGCCAGGTCTGAAGTGTTCTGAATAAGTGAAAAAAACCCAGCATCCCTCCTGGCCCCTACTGGCAAATCAGCACCTTTGGTAATCAGCAGTGTAATCTGCATGGCTGCTAATTCTGCACTAATAATGGCTGTGATGCTAGCAGATGCTTTCCAAAATTCCTTGCTGCACTATTTCACTCAAGGTCCCCCTTTAGCAAGTAATTCAATAGTTTTACTGTAACACACTGGGCAACGCCACCTCTGTTTCTTTGTTCCTTAGTATATGTCCATGTCTCTCAAGAAAGCCATGCATCCCAACTCCTTAGTAAGGAAAACCTGCTGAATACATCCTGCAGACAGCATTTCTCTTAGAATACAACCTCCCCCTGCAACAATTAGCAGGCTGGTTCATACAGCACTGGTGATAATCTCACTGAGTGACACACACCACAACAGCTTTAAAGACAAGATGATGCCTCTTTCACAAAAAAACAGCAGCAAGCTATCTAGGTAGAATTCAGCAAATACAGAGCAGCCCATGGTCTCTGGCTTTAGAGAAAGACCATCTGACCTCAGGAGTCTGTTCCCTCTTTTGATCAATATGGAATAGTTATTTAATGGTTTGCTTGTAGTGGGACCAGTATAGTTTAAGCAGTCCTGAAGCAATGCTTCCCTAAGGATCTTCTTCCACATCTTACAAGGAAGAAAGAAGTTTTTTTTAACATTCAAACTTCACAAGTTTTCCTTCTCTAAAGTTCATCCTATTATGCAATGCTCCGTTGTACTAAGCCTGCACAAAGTCTCTTCCTCTAGGGATTTTCCTTGAATTTATTTGGAGTTGATTATCATATCTCCTCTTGGCTGTTGCTTTGCCAAGATGTACATAGCTTGCTCTTTTAATCTTTCCATATCAATCAAGCCTTCCTGCTACCTAATAATGATTGTGCCTCCTCTCTGAACTCCCTCTAGCTTTTCAGTATCTTTCCAGTGACACGGTGCTCAGAACAGCACAGCAGATGCCAGCTGCATTTGCAGCTGTGTAGGGAAGGTGCTTCATTCATCTGCTCTGCTGCAGAGCCTCTTAAACTAGATTGCCCACCTGTCCTACTGCTTTTCTTTGCAACACTTCCAAGAGGCAAAGGAAAACAGGTTTCAGTGGTGGAGAACTGTTAAACTGGTGGAAAGTTTCTCTGGATATGTTATACCATGATTCTCTGTAAAAACTGCTACTATACCCATGAAGGAGCAGGTGTTGCCTGTTTCTGGGAGGTGGCTGACAACATCATCCTGAATATGGATTAGTTGTTCTTTTTCTGCTTTGATCAAATTTTCTGTGGCAGCACTGTCAGAGCCGTGAACAGTCAATGGTGCTAAGTCTCTACACAGAAAACAAAAATTGTTTTGTCTTTTTTGAAAGCTGTATTCCACATTATGAAATCTTTTCTGATTTACTTATTTATTGTTTAATCTATTAAGAAATAAGTTTGTTATTCATAGTTAAGTCAAAGCATTCAATTACAAAGTCAAATTCCTGAAAACCTGAGCACGCGCCCAGTTTCACATTAAAATGTGTTTGGTATTATAGGAAGAACTACCAAAGAAAACATACAAAAATGCATTATTATAGTTCTACCACTATTTAGCAAGCAGTTTTCTATTAGGGCTGAGAGAACAACAGATGTACTGGCTTCTGCAAGCATTGGAATCTATCAAGTAATTGATCTGTCCAAGAACTGAATTCTCTGTCACTTAATTGCAGATCATATCAGAAAAAGAGAATCACAAACAGAAGTCATAAGCAAAAGACAAAGAGAGGAGGAAAATGAGAGAACGACAAAGTAAAAATATGAAAGACCCTTCAGGTTGGCTAAGGCCTGAACAAGTATAAAGGAGGAGATAGGAGAAAATGTATGAAACCTGAGGTAAAATGGTATTCTGCTGTCTCAGAAGCAGCACAGACAATGTTTAAAGTTGGGTTCAGAGTTCTCCATTTTCACAGTACTGAAACCATCAGAAGCAGACAGTTGCCACAACATGGGTGATATAATACTTTACCTAATGACTGATTACACAGTGCCATACCTATAGTCAAAATGCCAATTCTGCTGGGTCAATTTACTTTTTTCAAGTTTTCTTTCAAACTGTTAAAAAACAGTTAGTATTCATCACGTGAAATCTGTAATTAAGACTGGATGCATTTCCAAGAGATACGTTCTCACACAACTTAGAATATCTAGCTTCTTGGAGGAATCAATACATTTTGGCCTGTATTGTGAAGGGAATGAAATTAAATAGACAATATGGCATCTTCTGGCCTTAAGATCCAGAACAATTTTTTTTCTCAATATTTTTCCCCAAAATATTCCAAGCAAATCTAGTAGTTGCATTACTTCTTTTTTTAAAAATAATTCTCTGCCCTTGAACCTCACTTTTCTCTGAATGATTTGTTTTTCCTTTTTATTAATTCCTACTAGGATTTGAACCCCCCCCTAATTCAGCATTGAATGTGAATTTCATTAATGCACTGTTTATTTTTCTTCCAGACCAATTAATGAGGGTGATAAATGAGATTGGACATAACATCAATCCCTGTGGCACCCCAGTAGCTACCTCCCCAAATTACTAGATGATCTTTCGAGGTCCCTTCCATCCCCTTAGATTCTGTGATTCTGTGATTCTGTGAAATTAAAACACTGCCATTTATCATTACCATTTGCTAATGTTCTTTCCACCAATTTGTAGACCCTGTGGCAGTACTCCTACTGAAGTCAATCTCAATTAATTACTCAAGTATATTCATGGGAGATGCAATATCAAATACTTCATGGAAAACTAAAATGCAGCATGCCAACTGAATTTCCAGTAGGCATTACTACTTTAATTCTTTTAAAACCTTTTATATCTGCTTGTGAAGATTTATTCTTTTATTATTTGTACTCTAGTAGTGCCTGAAGGATCCAAATGAGCTGAGGACCCATTGTCATGTTTATTACTAAAATTTTATCTCCAGCTGTTTAGTGATTCTCTTTCCTCCTCCTGCCTCTCATATTTGCTTCATTGTCACCCCAAGGATAGAATTTAAATTAACAGAACTGTAATTGTCAGGATCATCGAAAATTCCTTTTTTAGGAAATCAGGTACATTTTCTACATTTTACATATTTGCTGCTGTCTCTTTGAAAAAACGCTTTATTATGAGTCATGCTTGCATGAAAACAGGCTCTTCTCTCTCTTTCTCTACCATGCATCTGCTCCTGCTGTGTGTTCCCCACTGGAGTCCGTATCACTGATAATCCTGTGCCTGAGAAATCTCGGTAAGTTACATGGAGATGACTGATGTCACACTTGGAGGATTAAGTAGGGAATAAGCAGCAGGAGCACATCATCTCTCAAGAAACTGAGACCCCATCTTGTCTGTGCTGGAAAATGTCAAAGACAGATTTTTAAAAAATGTCATGGTGCTTCTTGATACAAGAAAGAAAACCTCTACATGCCAAGCTGAAAATATACTGATTCAAAAGCAGAAGGAGAGGAATGGATATTTGAGCAACCCTGGTTATATCCTGAGCTCAAGGTCAGACGAAATGCGTGAACAGACCTCATACACCAGCTTTGGTCTTTGGAAGACTCACAAGGGGATACTTTGCCTGTAAACTTACAATTTCCTTACTTTTTTTTTTATTTGCTTTTAAATAAAGGAAATAAACTTTTTCACAGTCTTCCCTGTGTTCCCTTTCTTGGGACAACCCAGTAGCTGTGTCTGACAGAGACCTCATCTTCCCTCTTACTGAGGAGAAAGTACACGCCAGGATGGAGAATACTTCAAGGAAAAACTGTAGAATCTTGTCCTTGATCAAAGAACAGAGTTTGAAGGAATTTTTTTTCCCATACCCCTTAAAATCACAGGATCTACCTGGCTAAACTAATTTTTCCCTACCACTCATGCAACAGCAGTCTTTGCAACACTGCTGAAAGTGTCCAATCTCGCTGTTCCTTGCAAGGATGCCATTTCATAGTCTCAAAAAGTCACAAATCATCTACACTCTGAGTTTTTGTAGGATCATGTATCTGTCATGGGACAAGGAACAAAGGTTTCCTGTCCCACTGTGTTCCTACAGATGCTGTGGAGCCATTTCCTTAAACAAGGTACTTAGTGCTGTGATGGCACGCTCTTTCACAGTGCTTGAGGAAACTCAAGCTACTTAGAATCATAGAATCGCAGAATCATCAAGGTTGCAAGAGACCTTCAAGATCATCCAGTCCAACCGCTTACCTACATCACCACTAAACCATATCACCCAGCGCCACTTGCTGGAGTTAGAATTCTGGGCTACAGCTGGGGTGGGAATCAGGTCTCAACTCTAGCCCATCCTGTCTCCTGAAACTGCCTGTTACTGCCTCTTATTACTCCTGCAATATAAAGGGAAATACTTAGTACCCTTCTTTCGAAGAATCTTCATTATAAGCTGCAGCTGCCTTTGTTTTCCCCTCTGATGACAATTTTGTGCAGGTTACTGGCCAAAGGAGGTTAGGTCTTATTTTAAGCTCTATACCAAATAAGTAGACTTGCGCTTCTGCATCTAAAACTGAATTTCATACCACCCCATATCAGCAAAGTTGTGGATGCCTCCTCCCTGGAAGTGTTCAAGGCTAGGTTCGATGGGGCATAGAGAAATCTTATCTAGTGGGAGGTGTCCCTGCCCATGGCAGGGAGGTTGGAACTATATGATTTTATGATTCAGTTCAGGTTTGTTTGCTGTAGAGGACCAAAATAGGGGCATCTGAGTGCAAACTACAGTTGACTTTTTCCCACCTAGAGCATACAGTTAGAGTAATTCTATTTATTTTAATGATGTAAGCAGGCTGTTTCCTGAGAGGGGTTTAAAGCTAGTTTCTGCCTGCTTGTCTCTAACCCTGGTATTATTCAAGAGTCAATAATTCAATTCAAAACACTGCAGTGACAATGAGGTGGAATTGGTTTAATGGTGTTTACTTGTTCTCAATGATATGCTGTACCCCTGTTACAGATAGACGCAAATAATAAAGAAGAGAAAAACTACACAGTAATGCAGACAGTAAAATCAAAGAAGAGACATTCCTGTTGAGATAAAAGAGAGACTCCTGATACTTTCTGAAAACTCACAAATGTAGGATTTTTACTGCCACAGCTCACGTCTTTCTGCCAACAAGTGCCTAACTGTAAAACTAAAGGAAAAAATCTGAATTCAGAGCAGTTCAGAACACTTTTCAATGGATTCTACCCTCTAATGACAGTTTTTGGCCAAAACAGGATCATTCTCTGCTCAGTCTCTTTTTTTTCTCTCAATCTTTCCAGAATTTATATTCCCAAATGTGGCATTTTTCCCCCTCTCAGTCAGAGAAAACAACTGAAAAGGGAACACACATGCTCATTGCCTCAGCAGAGAAGGAAAGGAGTGGAAAATTGATCTCTACCCAGATTTAAAGAAGTCTTGAAGTAGTGCCACTTTGCGTAGCTCAGCAAGGCACATGAAGCCAGCTGCACTGCAAGGCCCAGGATGTCCTCACAGCCCCATGATACACCTTCCTTCAAGGGTGAGAGGAGATGTAATACTACTAGTTTTAAATCTCTGCCTGCCTGTTTTGGTCAGCTCTCAAAAGGCAACTGACGAAGGATTTAGCACAAACCAGGATGTGATATTGTGCCTGTATGGTGTAACAACATCTTGGGCAACTCACGAGAGAGCCTGCCATCTCCCAGACTTGTGGCCAGCTGTGAGACCATGATGACTGTCACTGTTACTTCTCCCTTTTCATGCTCTATTCAATATTTGTCTGTGATTGCTACTATGCTCAATGTGTCTGTTTGAGTTTCAAATCCATATCCTGAAGGGGAACAGGTATGTCTGAGGAATTGTCAGAAGGGTGGGATTACAAGAAACTGCCTGTGTATGAGAAACTGCAATGGGCAGCTGTGTTGTGGTTATTGCTTATGAAACTTATAGCTATCTGAGTTTGTGGCTCCAGCAAAGGTTATTTACTGGTTTGTCTGCGGGCTGAGAAGCAGCAGGCCTCACAATGTTTTTGCTTGACTTATGGGAAACAATGGGAAGGAGCTGGTGGCCACCACCCCTGTGAGGGCCAGTGATGTATGGGGAGGGGTTTTGGAGACAAAATAGCAGGATCTCCTTGGCAGCTTTCCCCAAAATAGTCCTGGTAATGCATGCTAGGCCAAGCATATGTGAATAGATAATGCTGTTGGGAAAATTATATGTAAGAGAGTTCAAAATCATCAAGACTAGAGAGACATCTGGAAAGAAGGGAGTCTGCCCAGGGGAGTTCCAGCTGCCAATGCTGCACAGGAAGGTGCTCTCATGAGGGAGTCGAGGAACACAGGGGTTTGAAGGACACATCCTGGCATTACAAGAGATATGCATCCTAAGATGAGGCACAGGTCAAAAACTAGAAATCGCCAAGTTACAAACAAATACAAATAGCACAGATAGAAGAAAGCTGAAAGTAATTTTATGCATTTATCTACCTTAATACTAGAAGTCTAGGGAGATAGGAATATTTAGATTTAAATTAATAAAAAGACACAAAAGGCATATAGGAATTTTGGTGGAAGGGGAAACAGTAATATCAGGACAATGTAATATCAGTTTGAAAATCAATACTGGAAAGGCAAAATGAGCTCTATAGAAGAAGGGATTGTACTGAAGCCTAGAAGAAGTTTTGAGTCAAATCAGATTAACAATCAAGAAAACCTTGTCAACAAATAATAGAAACCCTAGGAATCAAACTCCGGTCCCATGTAGGAAAAATACATTAATAAGGCTGTATTACAGACTGCCTGATGAAGATGGTGATAGGGATTGACACACTGAAAGACATCAAGGAAGGCAGGAATGAACAATAAAAGAAGACTACAAGTGCTCTCATTTACTGGGTAAACTTTACTGTGGGGTCTGATGTGTGAGCTGAACTTTAAGAGACTGTTTTTATCTGTTTTGTGGAAATACTAGACAGGGAAATAAGAAGTGAAGTCCTGACCAACATGCAGGACTTGGTGACTGTCACACAGCTATTTGGAACAGTGGCAGTACTGTATTTACATCCAACATCCGTGTTTCTCCTTGCAAGAGCCAAGAGGCCCACTATTGCAGTGATAAATTTTAAAAATTCCAAACTACACAGAAATGAAGAGGTCTTGTTAAAAAGAAGATAAGATGAGCAGTTAAAGTACAAGAATCTTTTTAAGGACAGCACTAAGGCTGTTCAAAGATACCACACTGGATGATCAGAGCAAACGTGTATTACCTGTCGATAAATGTTTGAGAAAAAACAAAAAATAACAAGCCTAGCCTAACAGAAGGGCAAGGGAGCTTTCTTAGGAATATGAAGGTGTTATTCAAAAAACACAAAGCTGTGTCCTGCTAAACCAAAAAAACCTCCAAACCCCAAAGGAAAATTAGACCGATAATGCTGAAATTCAGTAAGGGAGACCAAAAAAATGAGTTGTGCTTCAACTTGCAAAAAAAATAGAGACACTAATTCTAAATCACTTTGCACTGTGGGGCTAGGAGACCTCTAGGGCATCTGTAAGGCCAAGGAAAGATCAAGGAGCAGGAGGCTTCAAAGACAACAAAATTGTAGCAGAAAAAACATAAATCTGCCTGACTGCACTAAAAATGAAGAACTTGGGAAAGATTCCATGCAGAACTTTTCTTTTAGGGGTTCATCTTTCCATGTTGTAATATGGAGGTTGTTGATATCTGGTGGCTGTAGTCCATGTACACTTCTGAAAGGCATTCTACAATGTCCTCAGTGAGAAAAATCCTAACTTACCATGGGATAAGAGTGAATGACCTCATGTGGGACATGTAACTAGTCAGAAGACAGGACAGAGAGGGTAAGAATAAATAATTCTTTGTAGAGAAAGTAGTTCTGGAGCTTCACACAGATCTGTGTTCAGACCCACACTGTTTGTGAGTGCATAAATGGTCTAGAAAAAGAGAATTGTGAGATGTTTGCTAATGTCAAATTATTTTAAGTAACAAAAGACATGACTATGAAACACTATGAAAGCCTCTCATTACAGCAAGCCAGCAAGCAACTGGGCACAAAGTAACAGCATTTGAAGCAATGCATAAAAGGAAAAAAATTCTAAATTTACATATATAATGATGAGTTCCGAGCTGTTTATTACCATCGGGAATGAGATATTCAGGTAATAATAGATAACACTACAAAAATGTCAGTTCAAGGTAGAGCAGTAGCCAAAAACAATCAAGATGTTAGAAATTTTTAGGATGGGATAGCAATTGCAACAGGAAATATCTTTATGCCACTGGAAGATCCATTGTGCACCTGCATTTTAGAGACAGTTTGGTCTCTTGGTCTCAGAAAGAACATAGAATCAAAGAAGGTGCTACATAAAAGTAGGCAAAATAATCAAAGGCATCTAATAGCTTTCCCTATGAGCTATACAAAGTATACTAGACCTCTTCAACCTAAAGATGAGGCAATGGTGAAAAAGCATAATGAGGATTTGTTAAACGTGTGAAGAATGAAGAAGTCCTGGCCATTTATTGACAATGTCATTATGTACTGTAGAAAGCAAACAAGTATTACACCTTATGATGTAATCTTTCTAACTCTGGTGCATATCAGGTGTTCACTGAAATGAAGAAAATGTCCAGTAATACAACCATTACAACAGAATTAACAATAATTACTGCAGAACCACTTGACACTAAAACATTGTATATGCCTAAGTGCTGTGATTTTATATTATAAAAGCAGACAACTTAAATGACCTAGTAAGTTCCCAGGCATGTATATATGCAGCAAAATGGAGTGCCTACCTGGGAGCTAGCTTGTGACATGATGAAATGACATTCAAGCAACACTGTAGGAGGACCTGATATGCTGCACTGCTTTAGTTCATGGGCTGAATCTCTGGAAGTCCAGATAAGCTGAGCTGAAAGCATTCCAGGTTGACAGTTAAAGGTTAAGGCCCACATTACACTAGTTAGTTTAATACTACTTTGCATTACAGAGCTTCACATTGCAGTGTAAATTGAAGCAAGATAGCAGATGTCTGTATGGTTCATTGCATGGTTTTACAAGTGCACAGATTGAAATGGACTCTTCTAATACTAAATATCCAGTGACTGAGTCTAGTAAACAAATACATTGGCTATATTAATTTATATGGGATTAAGACTCCAATTAAAGTTTCCACAGAGAAAAGTGCACACAAAGAGAGGAAGCCTGGGAGTGTTTCTGATTCCTGAAATGAATTTTCTATATGCCTCTTGTGCTCAAATAGTGGGTTGTATATACAGGGCATACACACAAATAATAAATGCAGTTCCAGCTGAACTAAACCTTTTAACGTACTTGGAAATATGAGTTATATCTGCAACAGCATTTGCAATGGATCAAGGCAAGAGACCTGGAGTGGTGCAATTACAAAAACTAGAGATGATGAGGCTAAGGTCTGTCTGACCTAAAGTAATGACTCTCACAAAGTAAATCTTACTGGAATCTGTGTTTTAAATCCATTATTTTATAGATAGAGGAATGCATTCCAGGGTAAGATATTCTCCCGTTGCTGGTTACAACTGCAGAAACTTTAGCCAATGAGATTGACTTGATGTCCTGCAGCAGGAAAGAAGGGCTCCAGGGTCCGTGGTTCAAGTGTTGTGTGTGGACTTTCCACCTGTTCTGGAAGGACTTGGCTACAAGCTTGTAAACCTTTCCCAAAACATAAGTCATGGCTACCTCACATTCTCCCATCTGTAATCGCTTGTTCAGCCCTCTGGAAATATCTATAAATTGAGCATGGTCATTGCTATTAACACATCATATGCCTCTTCCATCTTTGTACTTTGTCTTTCTGAATGACATATCCAACTGAGCCTGATACAGAACCTATTCCTTCACCAAGTACTTCTCAATTACTCAGTACCAACTAGGCTGAATGCACCTGCAACCTCAATTGCTACAGAGATGATCCTTCTAATTCTGGGAATACATAAAGACGTTTCCAGTGTTTACACCGAGTGTGTTAACTAAAATAAGATCTTCAATTCAGGCAACTGACCTACTGACTGTTAAGGCTCCATCTAACTCAAGGCTTGGGCTCACATTGTAACTCAAACTCCTCGGCTGCCAATATTTACTTATAGACTGGAACGTGGCAACTTCTTTGCCTTATAGAAGTCACCCTGTGCTTTCCTTCAGATAGCTGGTCCTAAGGTCAAAGTCTTATACTAGTGGCCACAAGTGGATGACCAAAGTAAGTAAAATTTGTCTTGGAGAACACTGAAAAGCAGGTTCAGAAGAACAAGTATAACCTGTGAACACTGTCATTTCACATGGCAGTGCCCGACAGTCTTAGAAGAGGCTGTGCACTTGGCCCCTTGAGTTTACATGTACAAAAGGCTTTGCAGGTAATTGAGAAAAGGAGTACTGTGAGCTTCATCTTGCGCAATACAATTTTTAATGAGATTATTATGGAGAGAACACTTGAATAAAATGCTAAGGTCACGCGTTCAGAGGTATCTGAGCCAGAATAGTGAAGGCTACAAGTAAGAACTGTGTGTTTAAAATACTATAATTATAACTGCAAATTGTACTTCAACCCAAGGCTTTACAGCAAAGCTGTAAAAAGCAAAATCAATTCTAATCTTTAAGGGCACTTTGCTACATTCTTCTGCTTCAAGGCTAAACCAAACTAGGTCAGTCCAGGTAGGATTTGAAAAAATATGAGCTCTTTCTCCCTGAACAATAAATATTATCAAAATAGTATCAAAATCTGTATTGCTACTGAGGACACTGTATGGCTCCTTGGGGAAGCTCAGTCCTGGGTCTGAGTTTCTATCAGAGCTGAACAAAGGCATCCAGGGTGGGGGAAGGTGTGCTAGATCAATAGAGAAGAAAATCTCTCACCTGTGACCTTTGGTGATTATTAGGTAGCAGGAACAGTTGCTGCTTTCTGGTCTTAATGTGGGTCCATTTACTCTTGCTGTGGATGTACCGTGGGTGGAAGTGTTGCTTATGTGAAACTTCTGTCCTGGGGCTCTCCCTCTTCATATCCCAAATGAAGAAAGCTCTCTTAGTTTGACTTGATACTAACTCTGCAATTACACACTGCAAACCTGTTGGCCCCTGGTACAAAACCCTCTTGCAGGATCCCTTCTACAGTGAAAATCACAAAGTTGAGCTCAGAGTTCAGTGTTTTTCTGTCCTTGTTTTACAATGGACATGAGGGAATGGGAACACAGGCATAATTAAACTTCCGTTCTTCCATAGTATTTCATGTGTGGTAGCTTTCATCCCATCTGAAAATGGGCATGTTGCTATGGTTTCAGGAATAAAGGATGGACATCCTTATTACCTTCTGCTACAGCTTCTGTCTTCTTTCACTCCACTCAAAAGTGAAAAATGCGTTCTTGAGGTAGAAAGATCATATTTCATCACAATAAGTGTTTTATCACAGATAAGGAAAAAGTCTTCCCAGACAGCTCAGACATGCTTATTTGGGCCTCCAGTGGCCATTTAAGAATGCACTTGCTGGTAGCTCTATTATTAGAGTTGGTTGAATAAGAGTCAATGGATAATTTATTTGAAAAATGTTAAATTTTTTTAAAATCAAATTACTCATTTAGTTAAAAAATATTATTCACAAATATATAGGACAGCGTGAGTTATTAAATATATTCATCAAATAAGTTGTTCAAGTTTTGCAATATATCTGAATAAATTATTCAGCTAATTCATTATTCATTGAGTTCTAATTATTATTTTAAGCACTTATATAGAAATATTAGTGCACTGGTGTAAGTAGTCAGCGACAAAAATGACAGGTCTTCTGATGGATCTATGATATAACTAAGGCTGGACTAAGGCATGGGAAAAATTGGTATCATCCATACTGAAAGGGGTGATTACTATTAATTTGATAAGTTTTGGATTACAGATGACAGATTTGTGCTTATGTTCCTAGTTCCTGGAATCAAAGAACTCCAGAAGTCTTTTTCCCTGTATGACTGGGTTAAACACCTTATTGAGTTTTAACAAGGCCATATGCCAGGTCCTGCACTTGGGTGATGACACCCCCATGCAATGCTACAAGCTCAGGGAAGAGTGGCTGGAAAGTTGCCTGACAGAAAGGGACCTGGGAGTGTTGGTTAACAGATGGCTGAATATGAGCCAGCAGTGTGCCCAGATGGCCAAGAAGGCCAACAGCATCCTGGCTTCTAACAGAATCAGTGTGGCCAGCAGGACTAGGGAAGGGATCGTCCCCCTGTATTCAGCACTGGTGAGGCCACACCTCAAATCTTGTGTTCAATTTTGGGGGCCTCACTACAAGAAGGACGTGGAGGTGCTGGAATGCGTCCAAAGAAGGGCAACAAAGCTGGTGAAGGGTCTAGAACACAAGTCTTAAGAGGAGTGGCTGAGGAAACTGGGGTTGATTAGCCTGGAGAAAAAGAGGCTGAGGGGAGACCTTATCTCTCTCTACAACTATCTGAAAGAAGGTTGTAGTGTGGTGGGTGTCTATCTCTTTTCCCAAGAAACAAGCAATAGAACAAGAGGAAATGGCCTCAAGTTGTGTCCAGGAAGGTTTAGATTGGGTATTAAAAAAAATTTCTTCACTGAAAGGATTCTCAGGCACTGGCACAGGCTGCCCAGGGCAGTGGTGGCGTCCCCACCACTGGACAGGTTTAAAGACATGTAGATTTGGTGTTTAGGGACATGGTTTAGTGGAAGACTTGGCAGTGTTAGGTTTACAGTTGGACTAGATAATCTTTAAGGTCTTTTTCCAACCTAAATAATTGTATAATTCCATGAAAATTAAAACTGGAATAGTTATGTCAATCTGAATATAACAGCAGCTAAACCAGTAGCTTTGAGGTCTCTGAGCTCAGCTGTTGGAGTGTAGCCTAAGGCTTTAGGAGCAGATGGAGGCCTTTATTAATCTTAACTACCTGGGTACATTATTACAAATCAGATCCCATTGTAGTCTGTTAGTTGCCTCCAAAGGATGGGCTGCTAAAAGTAAGAGGATTCAGCAAATTGCTGCATAACTACGAATAACTATGCAGAAATGGCATAGCCAGAGGCATCACAGAGTGGTAAGATGACCCCTGCCATGCCTTCCCCTAGCACTGCTGTCTCACAAGGCCATTAGGCACCTCGTTCCACGAAAGGCTATGGGGAAAGAAGAGTGGGTGGTAATAGAGCACACCTGCTTGTCCAAAAAATATCAATGTTTCTTTTTTGAAAAGAAAGCTCCTCTTTAGAAGAGCTGATGATCTACACTTTGCAGCAGTTCTTTTCTACTCTTTTGGTGGGGAGGCAAACTAATTTAAAAGAGAAGGAGGAAGCAGAAACTGACATTTTGTACCCCTTAAATGGGGCTTTATCACAGGAAGACTAAAATTCTTTCCAAGTCTGGTCTTTGAAACCAACAACAGGAAAGATCTACCCATGCTCTCTTCAGCTTTCTGAAAAGAGGGTCAGTTCTGCAAGGACAATGTACTTCAAACCTAGTGAATTTGAGTGGAACAGAGAAAAACTAATGTTGCAAATGCCCATTTTATTTTTCAAGGAAATTGTTCTTTTCCTTGCTTTTTTTTTTTTTTCTAACATTGTCATCATTCATTTTCTCTAATTTTCTTTGTCAGAAACTGTCACATATACATGTATGTGGACATATTGTCCTTTGGCCAGTATTCCCCATCTTTCACTTTTGCTATTAATTGATAATCAGGACTTGTGAAACAGCATCTGATGTTACTGAAGTAAGAAAATTCATGTCACAAAGCAGGCTTAAAAAATTGTTTTTTTTCAATGAGATGGTGCATATCTGAAAAGCCCAAATGGTCATTTTTGACAATGTCTTGTGGAATAGTTTATACTAGGTGGAGCTGTCTCTATGGTCCAGCACGTTTCTCCTGTGTCCCTATTGGTGTAGGTCTTATAACCCTGAATACAGAAGGCAATTTACTTGAGACTAGATTGGAAACTTAGAAATGCATCAGGGAGATGAGTTACGTCCACAAAAATGCAAATTCTGTGCCATTGGGGGGGAGGGAGTCCCCCTCCAAGAATATTTTTATTTATTTTCTGGCCTGAAAGCTTCTTGCTAAACATGAAGGCAATCTTTGAGCGCTGAACTGTAACTCTGCTGGGCTGCCTTCTTGTTGATAATACTTGAAAAAGCAATTTACTCTCTTGGGCCTGTGTAAGAATTTACAGTGCAGAAAGGGGAAGGGTAGAAAGACAAGCCACATCCTACTACGTCTCTCAAATTCCTGTCTGTTTTTCAAGAAATGAGATCAAAGAGGGGGGTGGAAGCCACACACACACACACACACACACACACACACACACACACGATCCAGGGGAATCACAGTGTTTCCCTTCCTCCTACATTGTATTCTTGACCCTTATTTTAGAGGAACTCTTCCATTGCTCTCCAAGAGGAGAAGCAGAGAAAGCATCAGAGTCTCCCCAGGACTGTCTGCAAAGCTGTGAAATCCAAGCTCAAAGAGAATAGACACCCTTGTCCTGCTCTCCTCCCCTCACACACATGCATACACCCACAACATGTTTGCAAATGATAGCAGAATCCTGCAAGCGCTTCCATTAAGACTTGCTCCAGTATTTCTCAGAATTGTTGCAATAGGCTGGATGTCTCAGATGACTCTAGAGAGGCAAGGCCAAGATGCTTCATCTCTGGAAACCCTCCCTTTGATGTGTTCAGCACTTTAAAGGAATCTCCAGACGCTGCTTCTTGTGCCAGGGACCAGAAGGGGTGCTCCCATAGCCAACAACTCTGCTCCTGCTGGGTTGCATTGGACAGTCTGTCCAACCTGTCTCCTTTTATTCTAGACACCTAATTTTCCCAGAAGGGTTTCGCTGGGAAAGCAATTTGTGTTCTGCTATCCAAACAATATATGCTCAGTCTGCATCTAACCCAATAATAACCCTTGCTTTTTGCAAGCAGGATGGTTTCTTGTGCAGATGTCAGGAAGTGGGACAGAGGGGCTGTGCCTGTGTGAAACAACAGGAACTGACATGGTTGCAGATGGAAAGCCAGTCTGTAGGGGGAACAGTGATTCATGGCTCTGTTTCACACTGAGTACATCTTTAAGATTTACTTTTCAATATCATTTACTGCCAGAATATATGTATAAAAAAATGGAAACACTGAAACCCTGAGAAAGATTAATTGAACGGTGTAAGGCAAGTGTACAACTTAGAAGGAAATGTTACAAGTGCTCTTTAATCCTTCCCATCCATTTATTCTTTCCTTATTTTATGAACAGAGATGGAGAAGGAACTTTACCTGGGTTATAACAAACTCTTTGGAAGTAACTGTCCCACATGGAATAAAGATTTCCCTTCAGGGTTAGGACCTAAGTTTTAAAACTAAAATAAAAGCCCAAGTCTCATGGCAATGACTTCAATACAAAGCCTTGGTGATTTATAAGTTTAGTCTCAAATGGCATGAATTGCTACCTGAGACACAAGGTCTTGCCTTGCATTTATATCCTGTGTTTATATTGTATGAGCGGATTGGAGGCAGTGCTCTGGGACCTTGAGTCCTCCAGCCTGAGGTCACTTTTCCTTCTAGCAGACCTGCCTGAAGCCTAAGACACTAGGGTACCTTCCAAGAAAACAGGATAAATTTCTGGCCTCCAGTTCTCCCCTAAAAGCTCCAGGAGAGCTCCAGGTGAGGTATAGCTTACAGGCAACTCAGTTGGCTAGCACAGCAACTCTGTGACTACTCTGTATATTAAAAGTGCTTTGAAAAAAAATTCAGGTAAATAAAAAAGACTACAGAAGGCTAAATCCTCTTGTTGTATCCCAGTCCCCCCAAGGAGGATGGATGTTGTTCATTATAAAGTAATGTCATCAGGCTCCATGCTGAGGAGTACAAGAAACTGTTATGTGAACTGAAAGCATTACCAGTGTGTTTTGGGAAAAGGAACTGTCTCTGGATATAAACTGAATGCCTGGTCCTTTGGGAGGAGAAGTGGCAGTTAAGTAATGGCAGATGAGTTATGGCAGCTAAAAATAGTGTGTTCTAGACTAAGTGATGGGGTGAGCTTGATGTGGGAGGAGTTCTCCAGCATCCTTTTCTCACCTTCCTGAGCATGAAAATCTCTGCCTGATCCACATGGCCACCTCTCCAACTCTTATTAGTCCCTTCTGCTGCAGCATCTTCAGAGACTCTGGCACCTAGTTACTGCTTTAGTGTGCTGCAGTCCACTTGCAGCCTTCCTCCCTAGCTGTGTGCTGCTGTCTGTAAAACCTAGCTTGTAAAGACTCCGGAAGCTTCATATCCTCTTCAGACTCAAGCTAAGTATCATGGAGACTCTGCAAGTTCTCCTCCCACTGAGATTTCATCATACCTAGTGTGTTGCCAAGTCACCTTTCTTTCTTTCTTTCTTTCTTTCTTTCTTTCTTTCTTTCTTTCTTTCTTTCTTTCTTTCTTTCTTTCTTTCTTTCTTTCTCCCCGCCTCAGCTGGGATATGGGCTCACTCTGGTACAGGATCTGTGTGGCTTAAAATTCCTTCTTTGTCCATCATGTCACCAATTCGCAAGTTATTGCATGTTTGTATTGGCCTGATGAACATCAAATATGCTTGGGTTTTAAAGGAAACATTTTATTCATTTAAAATACTGACTAAAAGCATCTCTATAAAACCCAGCTACATTCAAAACGAGATGAGCCAAAGCAAAACTGTCCAACAGAAAGGATATGAAATTACTGCTGAGCATACACATTAAAATCATGAACACCAGCAAACACAATGCCTGGACTGAAACAATGTTTTCAAGCAGCAGCCAGACCTGGGGAGAGCAGGAGGACATGCCAGCTCATGATTGACTTCTACGAAGATGTAAAAGGTGCAGAGACAGCAGCTGCTCATATCTAAACACAAATTAGCTGCAGCAGTGCTGAAAATGGTAGCACAGAGAAAAGTGCTCCTAACCTTCCTTCTCAGCTTTGCCTTTCCCCTTTCCCTTCTTTTCTTCCCTCTCAGATGAAGAACTTCCCACACTTATACTCACATGCTGTGCAGGATGCGATGAACATGCCTTGTGACATATCACACTCCACTTCTCAAACAGCAGGCATTCATGTTTGTGCACATCATGTCTAAATGTTAACTTTCTCTTCCTCATCTAGGGCCACAGCATTTGTGAATTTTGCTGTGATTTGGCTTCTTTGTCTGACCAGACTTAGAAAACTCAAAGCATACTCCTTAATCAGAAGAAAGGTGGATCCAGAGGCCACACGGACTCAGACAGAGATGCCATTTCCAGGAAGGCTGTATCCTCATGCTGCCTAGAATTTTGGATGCCTTCTGGAAAGTCTTGTTCTTTTAGAAATACTTCATTATAAGTTCCAGTATATTTTCATAACTATCAGGAGACAATACATATTTCAGTCTCTCCACTGCTTTGTACTAGCACTGAGACATCTGTAGGTGTTGCTGGATCATGCTGCATTTTTAAGATGTCTAGGTCTACTGTACAGATACATTCTATTAAAGCTTATAGATCACATGGATAAATGATTCACCTGATAAATGAAGTGATGAACTTCAACCTTTTTGAAAAAATCAGTCCTTTTTCTAGAGCTGCCTTATTATTCATTAATAGTAGATGAATAGCACCAACATATTTATGTCTTAGTGATTCATCACAGAGGAGTGTGTGTAACATTGTCTGACCATGGTCAGCAATACTGAGCAAGAAACATGCTGAGGCAGCGTTATGTTTCAGTCCCCCTGTGAAATTGTCTGGATCACCACCCAGCTCACTGGCAACACTCTGACTGTTTTTCTACAGAATTTAGCACAAACATAGGGAACTCAAGGCTCTGCACCTACTGTTTGCAATGAGGGAAGAAGTTGTATAACTCTGAGTGGTCTTCTGACTCTCCCTGAACCTGCTCAGTGAGTAGGAAACAGGCTTTTAAAATGGCTGAAACATAAGAGAAAGCATTTCATCCTGTGAATTTTAAGGCAGGTAATCTTTAGAGAATGATAGAAAAATGTTACTATTTAAAAAATCTTTTTTTTCTATGTAAACAAGAAACAAGGGGCTAAGTGAAGATAGAGGATTTCACTCCTAGATAACCCAAAGTCTGTATGTCTTGTAGAGGAGTTCAGGTCCCTGTCCAGCTTGGTTCATCAGAATTTTGAAGCTGTGTTACATACAGATAAATGCCCAAATACTGGGATTATTGGGCTGCTGTGTTTGGATAGTCTCACCTACATGATGGTGGATTTAAGTCTTTCCAGAAGAAAGTTTTCATAGAATAAAAGAATGGTTTGAGTTGGAAGGGACTTTAAAGATCATCTAGTTCCAATCCCCCTGCCATGGGCAGGGACACCTCCCACTAGACCAGGTTGCTCATCCAACCTGTCCTTGAACACTGCCAGGGAGGGGGCAGTCACAACTTCTCTGGGCAACCTGTTCCAGTGTCTCAGCACCTTCACAGTAAATAATTTCTTCCTAATATCCAATCTAAATCTAGCCTCTTTCATTTGAAATTCCTTCCCCTCATCCTATTGCTACTTGACATTGTAAAAAGTCCCTCTCCATCTTTCCTGTAGCCCCTTCAGGTACTGGAAGGGTGCTCTAAGGTCTCCCCAGAGCCTTCTCTTTTTCAGGCTGAACAACCCCAACTGTCTCAGCCTGTCTTCACAGGAGAGGTGCTCCAGCCCTCTGATCATCTTTGTGGCCCTCCTCTGGACTTTCTTCAACAGCTTCATGTCCTTGTGTTGAGGGGTCCAGAAGTTTTGTAAAAAGCAATACATTGCCTCAAAATCTAAGTTCCACAAATTGATATTTGCAAGTAAGAAGCAACAAAATATTTTGCTGGGTGACTGTTGGAACCAAAAGGTAATCTTCAGCACTAGCATTCAGAAAATATTTGGTATTTCTCTGAATAAGGTAGGAAAAATATGAAGTACTCAAATAGAAGGACCCTATGAATAACAACAGAGAAAATTTGCATGTTAGTTTAGAGCTATCTTTGTAACCTTTCTTGGTATAACTCAGCTTAAATTACTTCTCTAAAGAATGCCTCATCTGTCAGCCACCTCAGAGAAGTGGTTTGGTAAGTTTGCATAGCAGAGCAATTGAACTGCTATTGAGCTGAGCTTCACTGTTGATGTTAGAATGTAAAAATAAAAGGTGGAAAGAAAGCACAAATAAATGAAAGCAGGAGGGAAGGATGGCAAAAACATTGGTACACATGGAATCGAAAGGACTGCAAGGCAATGCTGTGTACTGCAGAGACACTGGCAGTGTGGCATGGAGTGGGTTAAAAATAATAAATAAGAAAGGGCACATAGCAAAAGACATTACACCCAGAAATTAAATTCAGATCTTTTCTGCATGTCTGCAGGACACAAGTCGGGATGTACATGGGGTACACATGCTGAACTCTAAGATTATGCACAGCAGTCCAGTAGCATATTTGCTCTGCTGCCTGCTGGTCTGGATCACAATCTGATGATATGAGTTTCCAGACCTAACATCGTCCATGCATTTGCCATGGCTTATATACCTGATATTTCTTTCCAATAATAACTTCCCTTTAGGCACGGTTATTAAGACCTCCGTCACTGTGAAATAGCTTGTGTTCAGTGAGGCAGTCTTTTAATGGGATGTGATGCTGTATAGCAGAGTTTCATCTACTATACTCAAGAAGGTAAATGATAGATTGTTTACTCCCCTAATCCATCTAATTATGGCAGCTTAGAGGAAATCAGAGAAAAAGAATTTGTGCCATAGGTGATGCTGAGTGAGATCTGAGAGCATGTTGATTTAAAAGGCCATAAAGGCATTGTCTAAAATATATACAGAGTAGCTTGTTGATCTCACTATAAGAGACAGCACTTTCAATCCCCCTTGGGAGATGGCCTGTTACCAGATACTGTAAAAATTTCTAGAATCTTTTGTCTTCCTTTGAAGGGTGGGAAGCTCAAGAGGGAAGCTGTAGAGCTGTCCTGATAAAGCTACATCCAAGCATGAAAAGGGAGTTACTGCAATGGGAGTTACTGCAATAAAAGCAGAATCAGAGGACTGGGGCTTTCCTGGGGAGCAGCACAGAGGATGTGTTTCCCACCTGCTACTGTGTGAGCCTTCTCTCATGTCCCCTGCCCCAGCAGCAGCCCTGCAGTAGCACATCACCCATGTAGGGGTGCATGGCCTTTGGTGCCCCACCGCCACTTCTGGGTCACACTGCACTTCACAGAGCAGAGGGAAGAGAAATGGTGCTTCTTTCCTCACTGATAACTCCTACCAGCAAAGAGAATCAGTTGCACTGGGAGCTCGGGTGCAGGTAAAGAATCATGTCTGTAAGGATATCTTTCCTTGGCCATTGACTCTGGTGTTTAAGGAGGTACAAATCTGTCCGGAGCTTTTTGCTGTATGTCCCATGAAGACTCATCTCAATGTGGATTGTCTGGGGTTTCAGCTCATGGGACACAGAGTCCCTATTTCCTATTTCACAGAGCAACCTATTTCAGTGAGACTGGTTGACACCTCCATCAGACTGGGTTAAAGTTTAGTACTGTGTTCAAAACCTATTGGGGGAGTGGAAGAGGAGAGGATACTCACACAAAGCACGATGTAAACTTCTATTAGGAAACCAGACTTAAATGCATTCTCGTTTTAATTCGCCGTGTAAACTGTTGAAATTCAGGACATGCACCATTTTTTTAGAACTCAGTCTCTTTTGCAGACTTATTACTTTCTATATCACTACCATTAACTACTCTGCTAATTTGAATATATGTGTTTATTCTCTTCACTTTGTTGCTTTTTTTCATATGTCAACATTTTAAAAAACTTTTTTTCCCTTCACTCCCTCCCATTGCTCCCATTTGCCATTATCAGGTGCTTTAAGAATGAACTGCATCTAATTATCTACACAATAATTAACATTTTTAATAGAAGCTGTCTATGTTGGTTTTCATTGAGGTGCAGGAAAGCAACAAGTTAAAGAGTTTGACAATTAAAGCTTCATTATTATGTTTTCCCCTTTACATTATCTGTTTAATAAATCCTTCACTGCAGAAATGGATAGATCAGAGCTCATTTGAGACAAACACTGTAAAGAGCTCAAGATTAGTTTTTCATCTATTTTGCACTCTTGACAAGGTGGAGGGTGAGGGGGCATGGAAGACTAATTTGAAAACTTAAGGAAAGTGGTAATATGGAGAAGATTCTTTCTTCTTGTAATCTGCTTGCCAGATGGCCTGCCGGACACAGACACCAGGCTGAGGCAGAGAATTGTTTTACTTTCTTATAAATCAGAACTCAAAAATATGTAGTCTGTGGAGTGTGTGTGTAAAAGATTCCATTTTGGTTATCAGGGATTGAAACAAGAGCTTCCAGAAATACAAGCAAGAAGGGCTCCAGCATGTGTTGCTGTGACATGTGGCTCTCAAATCCTAAGATGAAAACTCCTGCTAAGTCTGTAGCAAGTGAAAGGTGCAGATATTTCCTCTGCTATTCTGAGGAGGCAAGAGACCAGTATGTCATTGCATAACCTGCAAGGCCATTGCAATGATGTGAAGAGGAATGGGGTGCAGGAGAGTTTTGCTTTCAGACAGAGCTGTTAACTAGGTTAGGAAACAGTGTATATCAGTGAAGCTGTAACAGTTTACACCTGGGTGCAAAATACCTTTAAATTCATGCCTGAGCTGAATGACACTTGAAGATTGTGATGGCCTTTGCTTGCTCCCTCTCCCCTTCACCCTAGTCAGTTAAAGGCGCTTGGGTGCTCTGCAAAGCCAGACAGTAAACCTGATGTTCCTAGTCTTGGTGATGCTGTATCATCATGTAGTCCCCTTTGACCTGAAGGCTTTGTCACTTCAGCCATAAACTGTAAAGTTAGCAATTGCACGAGGAAGTAAGGACAGAGAGGAAATAAGGAGACTCACTGAAGTTCAGCTTTACAAGGGGATTTAGATGTCTGAAGGTATTGATAGGCTATGTGATTATGACTCTTAGTATCCCAGCTTTCAAATAAATCTCAGTGCCTTGTCTTTGGAAAAAGCAGGCCCCACTGAAGAGAGTTTTGAGGGGCTTAAATGAAAATGCTGAGCAGGAAATTGTATAAAGGCAGCCTAGAGAAGTCATCAGCTAAATCTGTTGCATGAAATTCTGTCTATCTGTGAGTGTTCTAGTGAGTTGTTATCTAACTCTCATTCTAGGATGGTAAACATGGAGAGTAGGAAAATGGAGACACTCATAAGAAAAAGAGCATTTATTTTTTCCCTGCTACCTATAGAAAAAACAACATGAGGGAAAGCAAACCTGAGAGCTCACTGGCAGGTTAACGAGAAGGTGAGAGGAGAGTAAATGTGTTGATGAAAGTGCCCACTGTCCCCTACAAATGCCAGCTGCTCACCATTTTCTTTTCCTCTAGTTTCTTAAGCAGTAAAAGTAAATAGTAAAAATCAGCAGCTGTGACTTTTTTGCAAGGCAACAGCACTGAGCAGAATTCTTCCCTCTATATTTTATAATTTATCTGAAGGCTACAGACATCTGTTCAGACAGCCAAGGGGAAAAAAAGCATGAGAGATTTGGGCTAAATTCAGCACCACTTAGGAAAGATGCACCTGGCCTGCCATTTGTTATGTTCTTTCCTCTCTGCTTTATGATTTATATTTTATAAATCCTTTCCATTGTGGCTCCCTCCGCTTCCCTCCTTCTGTTCGAGTTTGATCAGATTGTAAAAGTTCAAAGTGTACTACTGTTATTTTAATTAAAGCCATTTCCCTCTGCCCTCCCTGTTAGAACAGATGTATTGGAAATCCCCAGGCATCTCCTCCCTGGGCAAAATTAGACACAAAAATGTAAAACTGCATTAAGACAAATTCCCTGTGCTAATTGCAATAGGGATATGTGGGAGAGAAGGTGTTTCTTTATGCTAGCAAGTCTGTTTTACCCTCTGCAATGAGTTTGTGGTAGCTACCTGAATTCCTTCTCACACTATCTTGCCACTTGCCAAAAAGACTCAAGAAAATAAAAGCTACAAGGCACACCTGGCATGACCTGTACTGCCTCTCCCACCCATATCCTAGGGATCTCATGTCATGGTCTGGCTTACTGAATTTACCATTCCATTTTCAGTGGACAATCATGCCTGGTGCATGGAGATTATTTAGGCACCCTTATTCATCAACTAGCTTTAAGGCTAAGAGAAAGAGAATATAGCCTGAGGTAAAAGCAGACTTGCAGTATTAAGTCATGAGATGAGGCAGGAAAATACATTTCTATGATTATGCTCAACAGGAAAGTACCAGCTCTTGCATTTTAGCCAGCTCATGAGGTAGCTAATTAGCCTATATGAGCCTGTCCTGGAGAGCATTTAGAGCTATATCTTTCCTGCTATTGGACTTAGCTTCCCCCTCCTCCTCAACCTTGCTTAATGGAGATTTATTCTCCATATGTTGTTTATAATCTGCATTCAGTCCTGATGCTAATTTCGCTCTCTTGCAGCTTCTTTAAAACACTGCAGATATTATGCTGTATGTGCCTTTCCCATCTGCTCTAAAAGGATAACCCTTACAGAAGGGAAAAACACATCTCTACAGGGGGTCACTTCATCCTGGCTAGAACATGTCAAAAGGCCTAACGACAAACACTGACCAACCCAGACAGCAAAACAGCAGAGGTTTCTTTAGCCAGACAAAGCATCATCATCAGGCTGTGGAGGACAGCAAAGAGCTGTGTGGCATGTAGTATAAAGCTCTGCCAGCTTTGAGAGAGTAAAGCTTAGTTATGTGCAGATGTTAAAAGGGAAGTACAAGACTGTGGATTTTATCCTTGTGTGAAAATATATTGTGCATATTGTGTCTATACTGGCCTGACCTCTAGTCCTGACTGTGCTCCCAGGTGATATTCCCAACCTGTGCACACTCAGTAACTCTGTGTGTATGCCAGACTGTATGCAAGCGAAATCTCAAAAACACCCAACCCTATCATCTGTGTCCAGCAAACGCTGTGCTTGATGTGTGAGAGCTGCTCTCAGTTCACAGTCAAGTACCACCCCAGAAAGGTAGATCCTTTTTAGCATTATTGGATCCCAGAGTCAAACTGCTCCTTAGCCCTCCACCATCACAAATGCAGAGCAGTGTAACTCTGTCTCCTCTCCCAAAAGCCTATGAAGATTTATAATGAAAAGGACAACAGTGTTAACGATGACCTTTCTATCTTCTCTGTACATTCTTTTCTAGAGACAGTTTTCCTTTCTAATTTTACATGACATACTGGTACTTACCATGCTTTGGAGAGCCCTCGGGTGAGCATAAAACAGGCCATGTCTTATAGCAGAAGAGGAAATCTTTGAGCACCACACAGAATTCTGACAGAGCAAGGTTTTGGAGAACAATTTAACATTATAAGCTGTTCTGTCCCTCCCTAAATACTTCTCATAAAACAGGCAAGTTTTGCACTGTCAATTCCCAATCCCAGATCCTGCTCCCAAAAGGACAACAGAAGTCTGTAACTCTTTGGAAAAATCCCCTTTCCCTCTCCTTCCCAACTTTTCTGATGGAAATACTCATTGTGCACCAGGCTTCTACCTGCCTCTATGCTGCATTCAGACAGTCACTGAAACCTAGATTCCCAGCTTTCCTGTCACACCCTTAATCAATGTACCATTCCTCAAAGGTAAAATTTAAAAGCTGTGTTCAAATCACTTTTAAGTCTTACCATTTTCTTATTAAAAGGAGATCAGACTGGACTGATCTATGGTCCCTAAGACAAAGTCTGCATGACCAGCACTCAGTCTTACATTTTGAAATTTAAGGAAATGTAGACTCTCCATCAAGCTTATGTATTTCCTATTTAAAAAATCTAGGATTGTAAGCAAGCATCCAGGCCAGAACACAAAGCAAGCATTTTTAATTAAGACTTATTAATTAATAATATTATTCAAATATTGAAATAACTGCTATGCTAATGCATAAATATAGTGAAAAATCCAGTCATACCTGCATGAACCCAATGGGAAAAGATAGTAAACAGGCAAAGGTAATGACCATCCAATGGATAAACATTATACAGGATTCTAATAGTAAGCAAAAAACATGCCTTTTGAAAGAACACAAAGACAGAAAATAAGAAGAAATACACTTAAATAAGTATGAATTTTGCATTAGAAATCCTTTGGGCTAAAATTGGCAAACATTTCACTACTGCCAAAAATTTCATAACTATTCTGTGCTACACCAGTGACTCCAGGTCAATAATATCAGGACAGAAAAACCTCATTGTTTGACATGGATAGGTGCCTGTGTACTACTTTTAAACCTGTAAAATATCTGTAAGTAAATTTTAGTTTTCTGTTTAAGCCAATTGTCATTCTAGAATAAAGGGAACATGTTCAAAATCGTGTGTTTGACAGAAAAGGGAATACAGATGGGGGCATGTTCTGGGTCAAGCACCATTGACAGATTTACAGGATAACTGATGAGATTTTAGAAAGCAGGTTGCATGGAATACAAAGAATACCCTGTGCCTGTGAGGGTTGTGAGCACTGATGCGTAAACTGACAAGGTTTGCACAGCTAGTTTGTGTGTACATTTGCCTTTCCACACTACACTGGAGGTGAGAAGAGCCTGAGCTGGCAAGAAGGGCAAGTCCTGTTTCTCCAGGTGACCCGCCTAGTGGATGAGGGAAAAGCGGTGGATGTTGTCTTCCTGGATTTCAGGAAGGCATTTGACACTGTTTCCCACAGAATTATGCTGCAGAAGCTGGCAGCTCATGGTCTAGACAGGTGGACTCGTCACTGCGTTAAAAACTGGCTGGATGGCTGAGCCCAGAGAGTGGTGGTGAATGGAGTTAAATCCAGGTGGAGACCGGTCACAAGCGGTGTCCCTCAGGGCTCGGTCTTGGGGCCAGTCTTGTTTAATGTCTTTATCGATGACCTGAATGAGGGGATCGAATGCACCCTCAGTAAATTTGCAGATGACACAAAATTGAGTGGGAGTGTTGATCTGCCTGAGGGTAGGGAGGCTCTGCAGTGGGATTTGGACAGGCTGGAGCGATGGGCTGAGGCCAATTGCATGAGGTTTAACAAGGGTAAGTGCCGGGTCATGCACTTCGGCCACAACAACCCCATGCAGCGCTCCAGGCTTGGGGAAGAGTGGCTGGAAAGCAGCCTGGAGGAAAAGGACCTGGGGGTGTTGGTTGACAGC
>VZRW01002697.1:152904-165401 GCA_013398125.1 Aegotheles bennettii
CTGGAAAACAAGCCTTGTGGAGACTGGCTGAGGGAACAGGGGTTATTTAGCCTGGAGAAGAGGAGACTGAGAGGAGACCTTATTGCCCTCTACAACTACCTAAAAGGAGGTTGGAGTGAGGCTGGTGTTGGTCTCTTCTCCCGAATTGCTAATGACAGGACGAGAGGAAATGGCCTCAAGTTACATCAGGGGAAGTTTAGGTCGGATATTAGGAAGAAGTTCTTTACTGAGAGGGTGGTCAGGCACTGGAATAGGCTGCCCAGGGAGGGGGTGGAGTCACCGTCCCTGGGGTGTTCAAAAAAGGGTTGATAAGGCACTTGAGGCCATGGTCTAATGGTCTAATGGTTAGGAATATGATGGGATAAAGGTTGGACTTGATGACCCTGGAGGTCCCTTCCAGCCATAATGATTCTATGATTCTATGAAGACACGCAGCTTAAATGTGACAGAAAAGAGAGTTAGTGATCATATATTTGCTGGAGGATGCTACATGCTTTGGGCATTTCTGGGGCTTTACAAGCTAATTTAATTGCTGCTACTTATGAATTTTCTTCTTGCACTTTTTTCTTTGGTTTTGTTTCATGCTTGGTCAGAGATGTATACTTTTTTTCTTTTAAATAAAAACCAAACATAATAAATTGAGGTCTCTGCATAATGAATGTATCTGGGGGCTATATTTGATGAAAAGGAAATTCCTAATGGGGAGAGGAAGAAAAGATTCACTTGCACAAATGTGTAGATTTTGAGAGATTTGCCACTTTCATTGAGAAATGTTTTGTGCCAAGAAAAGGACCATGTGCTTTATTGGTTTCGCCTAGCAGAGCTAGGAAATTCACTGTGTTTCTTCCTTGTGCACGTAGCTTGGACTCCTGCATTGCATGATGATATTATTAGCTTTCTGATAACCATTGTTCTTTCCTCTGTCCAACTGTCCATTCTCACAAAATATAGTGGAAAGTTACATGTCTGAACACTGCTATTGCTTTCACACATTACTGAAATTGGACAAAACCTTTTCTGGCCCTACTGATCTCTCCTAGAGATTCTCCAAGAGCAGTGTGTGCCATGTTTTTGAGGCTCAACAATGATGGGAAGAGGTAGACCTTATCTGGTCCAGCAAACTGAGCTGTCACTGATGCTGGTGACAGCAGGAGTCCCAGCTCTCAAGGGCTCTACCTTTCTTAGTGCTGATCCATCCTGTCTTCCCTCCCCATGCTGAAGAATGTAGACTACAAATTGTCAGCCATTGTAAAATTTGTTAATCTGCCGAAAACCATTTAATTAACCCTTTGACTGTGCTCTATGTAAGCACATTCCTTCATTTTGTCAGAGGCATTGTGAGCCTCCATCTAAACTGACATTGCAGAAGTGAGTCTTCCCAACCACAGCATTTCATCCTCCTGCTATAAATAGATGGCTTCTTTCTCAGAGTTCTTACAATGCCATTTGCACTTAAAACATCCCTCTTCTTAGAAGCATTCAGTCATGATTCCTAGTTTCAGTTTTTAATGTGAGAAAGAGCAGTTGGAACCAGAAAGTAAAGTCCAGAGAGTGCCATGTTTATCTAGAGAGGGTCACGAGAGACTTCACTGAAGAGACCCACTTAGCTGTCTTGGGAATAATGATTTGCAGTAATGCTTTCTTTTTACTAGAGCATCCACATCAACTGAACTGTAATAAAAGAGGACAAAAAACTTACAGCTCTTGGGTCTCTCAAGATTTTGCAGCTGTTTTGGGGATACAGATTAGATGGTGCTCCTAAAGTCATAGGTGATTTTTGGAGAACACAATCTTTATCCTTTCATGATTAGTGTGCATGCAAAGTTCTCCTTCTGGGATTTAGAAGGTCCATACTTACTTTTTAACAAATAAGTAGGGAAAAGAAAGTTATAACTATGCCTCAAAAGTGAAAATACTCTTGTTTCTTATCATACTTTGACTGCACATTATTTGAGGAACAGGACCATGCTTTTCTGGCATGTTTATACAATAAGATCACCCCATTACTCTTCTATGTCAAGTGCATTTCTGTCCCAACTAGAGGTTTCTCTAGGTTGGCTCTCACTGAGGACATAGAAATTTGGTTGTGATTTTCCAGCTGCTGCAGTACAGTGTTACTCTGGGGAGTTTCACCAGAGGCAATTGTAGATGAACTAGTGAAACTAGGCTACCTTTTAATCCATTCATCAAAATGTCAGATCATCCCACACAGGGGCAGGAAAAACTATAAATATTGCAGCTAGGTAGGCTATTGTGTTAGAAATATTATATGTGGCTCTCTTCTCCAAGTCAGGAGTTACTTTACAAACAGTAGCAGACTTACATTTGCATGGATGTGGGATAAAGAAGAGGAGAAAACAGCCCAATAGTTATTTAAAAGATATCTTCTTGTTGGCTATAGAACTGATCAAGTATCTATTGCTTCTTGTATTGGGAGGGACAAAGTCCTCTTAAATGGTTTAACTTAGTCTGTGGGCTTGCAGTTGTTTACCTGGTAGCTCAATTTGTATGGAGTGACTCTCTGGTCTTACAAGTGATGGCTAAATAATTTTAAAACATATTAAATTGGGATGGTCACATTTCTATAAGGTGTTTTCTTATTGTCGGAGAAATATTTATGCTGAACTCACAGACATTCTTGACCACCAGTGTTTTCAGTTTTAGAAGATAACTGAGTACTCATAAACAAATCATAGAATCATCAAGGCGGGAATATACCTTCAAGATCATCCAGTCTAACCACCTACAAATGTGTGAACTGGCTCTACAAATCATGGTACATTGGATTTATGTGGTATTCTTACTCATTTTCATTATTTTAAAGTTGGTGCCTAATCATCTCTGATACACACTTCTTGAAGTAAAGAATGCTTATCCCAGTGCAGTTTACTAAACCCATAAGACCCCATTTGATCTTTGACTGCCCAGATCTCCAGGGCAGAAGAAATCAACAAGAAACTTTTATAAGAAACCAAAGCCTGGGGGTCTTGAAGAAAGTCTGCGGGTACACATGCTTTGCACTGTTTTAGAGGGAGCTGAAGGAACTAGATGTTATTGAATGAAGAGCAGAGGGACTCTCATCTGTTAAGCTTGTATTTGCTTAACAGAGGGGAAGCTGGACTGAAGGGAGCCACTTGTATTATTTAATCTAGGCTGCATCCATCACTGGCAACCAGGCCATAATTCCCTTTTATAGACTTAATGATCAAGTACGAACTTTGTTAAGGGTTGAGTTTTTTTCCTTTCTGCCATCACACTGTTTACTAGGGACCATCCTCAAATCTGTTTGGTCTCATATTGATACGCTTTAGATTAGGCAGTCTCCCTTCCTACAATGTTTATCCACATGATGTATTTCTAGGCAGCCATCACATTCTCTATCAATCCTAAATAAGAGCTAAATAAGCCAAGCTTGATTCCTCTTCTATCCAGTGGAAGACTTCAGTGTTCCCCTCATGTTTTAGCAATCTGTTTCTGTGACTATTCTGATTTAAATTAATCCATCCTCAGCATAGCTAACCAGAACTGGACACTCTGCCAAACTACAGTCTTTGGTATTCTAGTCTCAATACATCTTGAGGTCACAGATCTTTATTCCTCTCACACTGGTGATTCATAGACAGCCTGTATTTGTCAGTCATCTGCAAGACTTCCCTCATTTTGAACTGTTGAATTTAGTGTGTGACTTTTTATCTCACACTGTTCTTCTTGGTGATTTCAGCTTTAACAGGTTTTCCTTTACATGCTCTTCTTTTTATTCTTAAAGTTCATTGCAAGCAACACTTCCCCACTTTTCCTTTTTTATGTATGTGTCCTACTCAAAATATGTCCCTCAGGACAAGCAACAATGAGGAACTATTAGGGTGGAGACAAGAAAATCAAGAGAAAGACCTTCTGGGCCCCTTAAGAATCACAGAAGATCTATATCCCCCCCTGGAAGACAAATCAGAGGTGATTTGTTGGCTTTGGCTAACTCTCATTTGTTTCAACACATGATTTATCACTGGGGTTTCCTCTCACATCTCTGAAACAAACTCCAGATGTTTTCTGTGCTTGCTTATTTCTCCAGTCACTTCAGATTCAGCCAGCATCAGTTCCAATAACTCAGGAAGGGCCCTGTTTGTGCAGCCTGACAATAAAATCTATATCCTTATTCACAGCACTTAGTGAATGGGGTTGATGGCATTCTAATGGTTATTTCATCTCTGGGTCAGTTTTAAGCAGATCCTCAGAATACAGATGAATGTAAGCCCTAGGGAAGCCAAGACCCCTATCACTGTGGTGGCACAGTGAAGAAGTGGCATACAAATTAGCAGACTGGGTAAGGAAATTATCTCTAAGCAAGTGGTGTGTAAGCATCAGTTCTGAGTTTCTCTGTGTTTTGTCCCATAAAAGTGGAAGGCTGAGAGTTAAGTGCAGAAGCAGACAGTTGGGGCTCAGAGGTGCAATCATTTTTAATTTCCTCAAAGGGAGCAGACACAGCCATGATTTTGGCTATGGATTTTCCCTCCCTCCTCATGGCTGGAACAAGTTAAAGTGTACGTCTTTTAGAAGGAGACTGAGATGACAAGTTTCTAGGGGTGGCGGCTGGGGACTGGGAGACTGTATCTCACTTTGAGTGTTGTGTATACTCTTCAGGACGTGTCATGCAGGTGTGCCTATGAGGCTGTACAGTCAAGTTTGGTTGCTAGACTTCTCCTGGGTCCTAAAGCATTCTGTGCTGGCAGCTGGAGTGCCACTACTGCAGGAGCAGTCCTCCCTTCCACAGCTACCACTACAGTAGCTGTGGAAGCTACCACCTCTGTCAGACCTCCTGACCACTTTTGCACAGAGATGCAGGTTTCAGATGAAAGAAAAGAAAGGAACATAAGGGAAAAATAAAGCCTTCTAGAGGGTGAAGGCAGATAAAGATGATTTCTATTGTATAAAGATTCCTCATGACTATTCCTATATGCTTCCTTTGTGCCGTTGATCTGATGACACATCTTATGTGCCTTTTTAAGAAAAAATCATCAAACATAGCATCGAGTCTTGGTGGGAAAATAGGAAGAAAAATTAAAAGGCAATACATCAAAACAGACAGTTGCTCCTGAAGGAAAGATGTCTAGAAGGCAAGTGGCAGGCAATCTTCCACTTTGCCCACAGTTTTGAATGGAGTTCACAAACCCCTAAGATGTCATCACTAATTTATCAGGCCTTGTCAGCATGGGAGCTAACAATGCGCCAAGTCACAGGCTACAAAAGTGTGCAAGATGCAAAGCAGCAAGTGGGGAACTTATATCAAAGTGTCAGTAAACACAGTCTCTGCTGTTCCACAACTGCTCAGCCACCCACTGCCCTCTCTAGGTCACTGTCCCCATGTTTGACCACTATCATTCCACTAGGGATTTTTTTTCCCAGTGTCTAATCAGAATTTCGCAAGTGCTGAATAGAGTGGAAAAATCTCCTCCCTTGACCTGTAGGCTACACTTTTGCTAATTCAATCCAGTGTCAGATTGGCCTCTTCAGCGAGGAAATGCAACTGACTTGTTCTCAACTTGTCCACCAAGATGTCTACCATGCCCCTCTTACAGCAGAACTGAATATGTCAGAGAAACTAGGAACTTGCACCACTTGTGGTACCCATCTCTGTGAAGTGAACATGGAAATGTTAAGTAGGTGATAAGCACCTCTTTCAAGTAAGCCTAGTGGATTTGAACCCAGCCCCCCCTAAAGAGAGGAATTCCTGTGTTCTTCTGCATGCCATGAGGAAATCTTTCAAAGAACCTTGTTATGTTGCTTCCCTTACAGTTCCCCAGGATTTATAGTTTTACATGCTTTTATGCAGGGGGAAAGAAAAGGAAGCATCATTAGTGTATTTTTAAAAACATTGGAGTGCTTTCTCATCTCCATTACTGAGAAATTGAGTCATCTTACTCTATATAAATTCTGTTTCCAAGACCTTTTGTTCAAATTATATTTGCTACTTAACAAAATTTGATTTAGTGAGGGGTTATGTATAGAAGAGATGGAAGGGAAATATTAGCATTTCATTGGAAATTTTAATATAGATATTAAATGGCGTCCAAATCCAGACAACTTGGTGATTTTATTAACTTAGACTCCTAGTCATTAAATGTTTTTCTTCTACTGTTGCTCCTTCTTTTCCTGCTTTCTTATTACTCTAGCTCTACACATTACATCCATTTTCTCCTGTGTGGGATCTCTAAATGGTACCATCTATGTTTTTTTCCACAGTACATATACTGGATTTATGGACAATGTGGTACCTATAAAAAACGAAAGACAAATAACAATGACTACCTCCAAACAGAAAGCAGATGAGCCTTTCCCACGTGGCTGTAGTGGGATGGTGTATACCATACTGATGAGATGTGAGACTGTCACTGAACCTCCATCAAGGTAATCTCTGTTACTTGTGCTTCTGCACTTAGAACTTCATTCAGTTCTGTGGGTCCCAGCTTTCAGTAAGGACCCCAGCCAAAGGCCCCTTTTCATCTTCGTGTGTTGGAAGGGTCAGCGAAGGACACTTCTCCTTTGCCAAGAGCATAATGAACTGTGAAGCCAAAGGTGATTTGTCTGAATGGGTTTGGGAATGTTACTAAAGTAATGCCTAATAATGATACGTATTTCATTCTATGTTCTGATAATTTCTTTACTCTTGGTGATCATAACTTGTTTTTAGCCTGAAAGATGATAAAAATGTGGGATTTTATATAGTGAAGCAGCAATATCAGGACAATCCAAAAAGAAACAGCTTCATAGATCACACATCCATATGAGACCATTAAGAGTCACCAAGTCTGACATCAGATTAGAGATACGGAATTTCTACGAGACATTCTAGCTTAAACTGAGGAAAAAAAATTGAGCTTTACTTAAAAATTGTCAGAAGTGAATAAACTACCGTCAGCATTGGTCACTGTTCCCAGTTGATAATGATCCTAAATCTTCCAACCTATTGTCTTATTTTCAGTCTGATTGTATCCACTCCCTGCTTCTCAGACATCAGAATGTGGTATTTCTGCATGAAACTGGTCAAGAAGTCCCTAAGCAGGTGTTTTCGCTTTCTCTCAAAACCAAATTTATTGGTTCTCTGCTTCAAGCTTCTACGAAGAAAAGCACTGTTTGACTCAAAGAAAAAAACCAAAACCCTCTGCTCTTTGTTAGTCCTATTTGAATTATTTCTTGCTGATCTGCCAGAGCTCAAGATATATTCTCCATTGACTGTGTCCATGATTCATTGATCTTTAGAGTAGGCTCACCCAGAACCTGTTGCTGTTACTGGTAAGCAGTCATACAGTCAAATTATACATTTACACCACCGATGAAATTAGCTCAGTTACTACTCCTGAGGGAGCTAGTGATTCAGGGTTTGATACAAAGGAGGATATTCCACTTGCAAATAGTTTCCAGCTGTTCATTTAGATGTGTGTGCTAAACACTACTAAAACTGAAAAGATGCTGAAATGTAAAAGCTAAAGAAGTAAAAAATAAAAGTACTGGTGTAAAAAAATATGTCAATCAAATAAAAAATAATCAGGACTATTGTTACATATTCTTTGCAAAAATGCTGCTTCTCTAAGAAAAAACAAAACAAAACACAAAATCAAAATATGAAGAAGTCTGAAAGAAGGAGTGAACAGGTTCAGATCAGTTCTTCAGTGCTGTACAATTCTCCATCACTCACTGTCACTGTATTCACACCTCCCACACAACCTTTCCCTTGCCTCTTGTTTTGTGCTGTAATGGGAATGCACTGTTGGATTTTTACTGTTGACTTTATATGTTGTTTATTAATTGTGTAGAACATATTTTGAAAGAAACATGTCCCAGGGTACATCAAGCTATGTGAGACTGTGATAGATTTTCTCATAGTATGCTAAACTGGTGAAGCAGAAGAATTTGCTTATGGTGAGAACTAAAGTGATTGATCTGTTTAGTGGCTTGAAATGTGTTGATTATAGGGTGTTGTAGGCTAATGTAGGTGTATGGGCAACTTTCTGGTTAGTATTTCATTGTGTTGTATAGTAGCTAGCATAAGCAACACAGATATTTTTAGCATGGACAATAATTTATGTTTGAACTTCAGCACATTCAAATTCCCTATTTCCTGTTTATGGGATCTATTTCTAATCACCTAGCAATAGCCTCTTTTGATATCCACACACCTTTTAGAAGAAAATGGAGATTTAATATATGATAATTGTACTTCTGAGGAGAAATAAAAATCAGACTGGAAAGAAGATATTTTTAAAGTATTATGCAATTAAGGTAATTAACCTTTAACCACTTCCCACTTAACTAATTAACTACTACCCCTAAAGTATTTATAAAAGAGATATGGTGGAGTCTCTGATGATCTACAGACTTTAAATCACACTCTAATGCCTGTCTAAGAAGTACTCTCCAGATAATCAAGTAACTGTGGACTTGCTGTAGGAATTGCAAGGAGAAATTTCATAGTTAAGTAGGAGATTAGGAGATCAAATAACATTCTCTGTAATTCTGTCCTTCAGAGCTTTCACAGAATCACAGAACTTTCCTCTGCAGCTCTCCAAGCACTTAAAAAATGAATATATTAAACTTAATCATGGACACATCACCCTCCTCTTTCTCAGATGGGCAAACTGAGGCATAGTGAAGTTACAGGGCTGGTACTTTCAGAAGTGGGGTGGAACACTGAGTGTCATCTCTTCGAGGTATTCAGCCTTTGATGCACAAAGAGGGATTAGATGTCTCACAGTAAACTGTCTGAGCTCCTGTGCTCCACCTGCACAGTGGAAGAATACATGACAGCAGGAGACTGACATCCCCACACTATCCTTTTTCCTTTTATTTTTATCCTGCAGTGGTACACAGAGCTTAGCACATTGCTTCATGGGTGGGCAACTATGATTCCAGCTGACTGAGTCTATCTGCCAGTGTGTTTTTCAGCCTCCTGGAAAGAGAGACTCTTTGTTCAATGGGTGGATCAAAAGTCCACCTAGTAGACTGAGGAAGGCCAAAGTGAGTAATGAAAAGTAGGAATAAATTGTGAGGTGACAAAAATGTTGCTTCTGCTGCCAGAATCTAAGACAGTCTTACCCTTCTTCCCCGACATTTTATCCAATGGCAATCCACACATTCGTAACACATAATTCTGTGACAATCTTTAGCCATCAACCTCTAGAAACATAGAAAAAATAAAGAACATGATAACCTGGAGCCCTGTCTAGTCCCGTGGTTTGGCCTCTCAGTCTGTCTCACAGTGCTGTCCCCAAGCATAGGCAGACATAGGCTGCCTGCATAACATTTTTGACCTTCTCTCCTGAGTAGCTGTTTTGGCCAAGTTTTCTAACCAGTAATCAATGATCACCAGACCAGCAAATGGGACACAGGCACCCAGCAGCAGATGGCAGTGGCTGTACTCAAGCATGACAGCTCTTTGCACGCAGAACTGGCTGCAAAGGGAAGCAGACTGTTTAGGCCACCTAGCTACTACTCTCCCTTTGCTCTAAGCCTCAAGTAGAAAACATTTTGCTACCTGCTAAGACATCTGAACATCCTACTGAAGGCCTGGAACATTCTTTGCTGAATGCTAGAAACATGCCTGGGAAGCAGAAGTTTCTCTGGCTTCTGCTTTCTGGGACTCCATAGATGGCCTTTCAGTTGAGTGAATCCGTAGTGTTCAGTGTATGTAAGTGGGAAAAATGGGAAGCCTGGCCTCTGTAGCACTATCCCCTATTCAGCCCAGAAATACACTGTCAGGAGAAGTAGCCATATCTGTGTTTCTAGAGGAACCACTACCCTTTGAAGGACCCTAAAGATTTGAGGGCTGCCAAAGGCTGTTTAAGTACTCCATGGTCTCCTATTTGTCCATATACCCTACTTCCAAAACCTCCTGGGAATTCCCAAGGGCCATCTTCAGCATTTGCTTCCACATTTCCCTGAATGAGGGTAATTGAGCTCACTGCTAAGGGAGCTTTATCATTATATTAGGATATTTTGAGAATCACCCAACCCCATTAATCTAATCATACTCTTCTTGAATATGGTATGATAATTCATCCTCTGCTAATACTTCATACCTGTGAATATAGAGGAAGCTTTTTTTGTTTTTTTGTTTTTTATATTGTGTAACAGCTTCAGTTATGGGCTAGAGCCTCAATGCGCAGGAAGTTGTAAAAACATCATTAAAAATAAGCTTGTAGGTGGTTATCATGTCCTTCAGGTATTCAACATGTCATTCTTTAAATGGAGGAGAGTTTGAAGGCAGATCAAATTAATCTACTTTATAATTCATACCTTTAAATAATTTTGATTAACTCCCTTGATAAGGAAGTTCTAGAGCATCCCCATGGAAACACTCTGAAGCAGCTTGTCTGCATCCACCTCACCAGAAGATGACCAGAACAGTAGCCAGTATTCCCAAGTATGCTCTGAGCAGCACCTCTCTGGGGGATGCTAATTCTGTCCTATGACACAGCATCTCCATTTCTGTTGCCTAGTGTTTGCTCAGGTCTTTTCTGACATTAGCAAATGAGATATGATTTTGCACAAGACTCTTACAAAGACTGTAAATTTTAGAGTATTCTGTCCTAAATTGAGATAACCTCTCTGCTTTTCATACCTGCAGGAAACTGAAGACCTGTAGACGTACTACATACCCAAACTATTTAAACTACTATGTTGTAGTTTGCCATTAAACTTTGATTTCAGCTCCAGCACTGGTCTTTTCCAAATCCATTGAATCAGTTTTGTGCATGAGCTTTCCAAAAGTACCGTAACAAACTTTATAGAAATAGAGCAAGAATACTTGATGTGGTTCATCTCGTCATGAGCATAAACCCAACGTGACAAAGAAACTGGTCAGTCAGCCTAGGTGAATGCTTACAGCATAGCATTTGGGAACCCTGGAGAGAGCAAGTAGAATTGTGGAGAAAAGTCAGGAGCTTGCAATAGCCCTACACTTTGCATACTGCCCACTGGAATGGAAGACCCAGGGGACGCTGGTTTGGTTGAACCTGAGTGTGAAGTAGATTGCGAGGCAGGTCTGGTCTTACCTTGTTGAAACTTTGTAAGACAGTAAGTAGACCAGAGAGGCATGTCTTCTAGTTGGAATTCAGTCCCTGCCTTCAAAGAGCTCCTTTCAAAAAAAATATGTCTGCCTCATATAGCACCTCCTATGACAGAGACACCATCTACAGAGGAAATCATTAGGACCCACTACAACAGAAGCAATCATCCATCTGCAAAGCAGCGACATAATACAAAGCAGAGTGATGATCCCCGCTGTAGAATTAACTGAAATGGATGCAAATCACTTTTTTTTTGTCTGCACAAAGTACTCAGGGTTTTTTTTTTTGTGATCCATCTGTATTATTTGTAGCCGTAGCGTGTTATCCAAAGGCAGATTAAGTTAAGCTTCTCCTCCCAAGTGGTCATTCCTTATAACTAGAAAACAATCCCAAGGTTAAGGAAATTGAATATAAGATTTACTACTTACATTTAGACTATAGTTTTAACTTTTGTGCACGCAGTAATAGAGAACGATTCAATTGAAGAACTGAAACATACGTTTATTGCAGAGAGACACACTTCTGTTTTAGAGAGGAAAAAAGTCTTCAGAAATAACTGTTACAACAAAGCTTATTGGTCCACATTTAAAGTAGACTGTTGAAAGAATTATAAACATCTATAACATTGATATTATCAGAGTATGTAACAATAGTATGTAAGAGCTCAAGTTGTGCAATGGAATGCTCTTTTTCCAAAACCTACCCTTTAGTGGCTTTCCCTGGTGGAGTGCCCAGTTAATGATTTGGGACACCTAAAAATTACCTTAAGGTAAATTTAGTGGTTTTGTATTGCATGATTGCCCTAGATCTTGTCCCAACACAAAAACCTAGACACGGACTTCTTCTGTTTTCACCAGGAGGAACAGGGAGAGGATCTATACTTCTTAGCAGAACATCTAGCTGCTTATCAAAACAGAGACAATATCCAAGAAATGAAAAAACAAAGCCATGAGCCAATGTCTTATCTCATATAAAATTGCTTTTGAAATCTGTGTATTAGTTCTTCCAGAAATATTTAGAGTGGAGAGGAGAAAAGAAGAATGGAGTTGGAATGTCCATTGTAAGAACTCTTAGACCTTGTCGAAGTGTCTTCTTCTGACTCTGAAGTACCAGACCCCAAGGAGGGTCTAGTTGAAGTGGTGAAGGTCAAGGGCAGCCTTGGCTGCAGTGACCACGAGATGGTGGAGTTCAGGATCTTGTCCAGTATGAACAGAATATCTAGCAGGATCAGGATCTCAACCTGGACTTCAGTGGGACCAACTTTGGCCTCTCCAAGCACTTGTTAGGGGAGATCCCATGGGACAGGGTACTAGATGGTAAAGGGGCCCAAGATAGTTGGTCAGCATTCAAGAACCACTTTTTCCAAGCTCAGGATCTGAGAATCCCAATGGTCAGGAAATTAAGAAAGGGAACTAGGAGACCTGCATGATTAAATAA
>VZRW01002700.1:0-56063 GCA_013398125.1 Aegotheles bennettii
GTCCAGGGTTCTGGTCTTGCTAACAGTCCAGGGTTCTGGTCTTGCATTAACAGTCAATGTGGTCACCAGACTAAAGAGGAGGAGCGGAGAGAGATTGCGCTCAGTGACCTGCTTGCAAATCTGTTTGTTAGATCCTTGCAGATGCCTCCCCTTACACAAATCTGCAGATCTTGCATACTTACTGTCTGAAGGACACAAACCAGAGACATTTTCTGGTTTTCACTTCCCTTAAGAAAGATGTGCCTGCTGTCTTAACACAGAAACTAGTCTATAAGCTAGAATAACCCTTTTTTAAATTACTTGCACTTCACTCACAGAAACATAACATTAACTATAAGTAATTTACATAATTGCAACTCAGGAAAACCCGAGTTTAAACAAAACAACAAACTCCCTAGAACTGGATTGGATAAGCAGAAAAACAAGACAGAAGACACAGATCCTATCTCCCATAGCCTGGCAAGTTAGCACATCTCTATTCCCAAAACATTGTCAAAATTTGACTTCCTAACACACTGTCAAATTTGATTTCTTCAAAACAATTTTTTTCTCTCTTATTTTTATTTCAACATACACCACCAGTATATTCAAGAACCAAACCATGAGGTCCCGAAGTTCAGCACCATAGTAAATTTAAGTGCCAGTTAATAACTTGCCAAGCAGAGCAATCATGGACCCTGGACACAAAGTCTAGTGAGGTTGCTGGAGAGCACTACATATCCAGGGCTAGTGGAGATCTGCACCATAAAGTGTTGTTATGGGGTGCTAACACAGAGATCCTTCCCTCCACCAGGTGGGAGTTTAAGAAGGCTGCTCGCCTCTGTAAGGGAAGAAAAGGAGGAACCTCCAGAAAGTATGAGTTTGCCAGTTTTGCTAGCGTCCATCAGAAATTCTAAGATATGACTAAGAATGATTATTATGCATGTTTTTGAGACAACCGTCTCTTTACTTCTTTTTAACTTAGTTCTTCAGTTTTCCATAAAACAAATCTATAATTAGACTCCCAATGCAGCGAAGTACCTAGGCAAGTGGAAACAGTTTAAATCTAATCTACGTTCACACAGTTACAATGCGTTTAAAATGACACATGTGCTGGCTGGGGTGGACCCCACCTGCCTCTCCCAAAATATAGCCAGAGGTCTCAGTAACCTCCCTACAACTGCAGTTAGCACACAGAAGAGCTTTCACTGTGTTTTCATGCTGCCTTGAAGACACTCCCAAGTAATTCAACAATTTCTTTATTGAAACTTCCTTGTTTAAATGCAAATGAAGAGCAGAGCTGAGCCTACAGTGTTGAATGCACACAAATTGAAATGCCTTAACCGGATTTCATTTCCATGCCTTCCCTCTTTTCTTCCGCAGGGGAGATGTGTCATCATGAAATTTAAAAGAAAGCTCTCTATGTATCCTGCTTCTGTTTACAAAAGAATGCTCACCTTTCTATTTGTCATTTTCAAAACTAACTAAAAAGAAACACATTCTTCATCAAAAAAGTCCTTTACATCTGTGCAGAAAGCAGTAACTTTGAAAAACACTCAGTTGCAGACATTTACATTACTCCAGTTAGTGAGAGACATAGTACTTGTATCCAACATCAGCATTAACTTACCAGCCTTTTACATCAGAGTATTCTACAGCAGAAAATAGATTACTGCCTAGAGCAAAAAAACTTAGTATATAGAACAGCACTGTATTAAAAAGCTGTGCATGACTCCAGTTCTAATGTGGGCTACCTGTAATTATGGCAGTAGTACAGAATCACGGCGTTGGTTTTCATCCTGGCTGATCAGAAAGAAATTCTTCTATTCAGCATCATTGGAGCAACCGTACAGCACAAACTGGACCAGGAGGGTCTTTGCTGACTTTAGTCCAGGGTGAAACCCCGCTAGGACTTTGTGGAAGAGGACTGTAGCCTGTTGAGCCTGTCAAAATATGTTTCTGTTGGATTTGCTGCCTGTTCTCCTTATCTCCAGATTGTGAAAAAAGAGGGAGAGTGTTGCCTATAAGCCTCTGGAAATCCTCCTCCCTCGGGTGTGGTACATTTGGTATTGTGGAGTGCAGAAGATGTCACAGGACACTACAGCATAGGATCTTTCAGAAGCAGAAAGATGAAGAAAGGAGAGAAATCAAGAAAACAGGGGTTTTTAGGCCCTTTTTATAGCTCCTCAGCACTCTTGTCTTGAATTTCCACCCAGATGGCCCTGCTCTACTACAGGGTGTGGTAAGGCTTCAAGACAGGCAGCTCCTCTGACATCCAGACAGCTGGATATCGGTCATTCTTGCTGCTCCTCCACTCTCTTCATGCACCACTCTGCCCATTTGTTTCTGTGATATTTCTCCTCTCCATGGGATTTTTCCCCAGGGTTCTCTTGAGACATCAGGTGTCCGGAGCTCCTTCCTTGCCTTCCAGCCCTCACCTTGACACAGGGCATCAGGGCCACCCCCACCCTCATTCCATGCCCTCTCCACAGATTGCTCTGGGATCAGTGGTGCTCTTCATTTGGGCAGGTGTGCTGGATCACCTCATGCTCCTACCTACGATAGTCTTTCTGCAGCCACTGTGATTACGCCTGTACTTACAGCATTGCACACTTTCAAAAAACATCCCTCCTCCTAAGGAATTCCTACCTGACTGCTGACACAGAGCTAAGCTTTGTTCTTCAAGACTGATTGACAAGAAGTTTTAAGTAAAAACAAAGTAGTGGTAATACCTGCAGTAACTTCCACTGTACCTAATCCCTGCCATCCGTGCTGATGGTACCCACCACCGAGCCAAACAAGCTTTCCATGCAGTAATCCCAGGCATTCTTCCTACATTTGAATGCAGATGTGGTGCTTGAAGAGACTTGTAGAGGTCCATAGGCACATTCTATAAATTTTTAGTTCTGCAGCATGAGTTTTACTCTGAAACCTCATTCAGAGCCATCCTTGCCGTTCTGTCTATTTAATGGCCCAGGCAGGCACGGCTCTATCAGATACGGCATTTACTCATAAGTACAGCCTGATGAAGCCCCTCCGGTATGCAGTACATCATGACAATGCAGTTCCCAAGGATAACGTTAACACGAACCAACATGATGTCAGGTGGAGAAGGGTTTGCAGAATCAAGATTTTAGCTATCAATCCTACCAACTGGCACCAACAAACTGAGTAATTCCATGAAATTCAACCTGTAGCTGCCTGTCCATGAATTTTTCTACTGTCAATTCCTTAGTTTCAGCTTTATTTATAAAGTTGTCTGCCCACCAGAGCTAACTACAGGTGTGGTCTGAGCACCTCTGGGAGCTGTTCAAGTGGGAGAGCTTCATGATAGAGTGACTACCCTGAGTACTGCTTGGAGAAACACTGACAAAAGTGCCATAAACTAAGTTAGAAAAGAGCTGTTTCTGTGTGTTGCAGAATGTTTACATAGCAATCTTGCCTTTAAAGCATCCCCAATTCTTCAGCTGAAAACATTCAGTTCAGTAAAGCTTAACATGATCCCAGCTGCTGGAGCTGCAATTTCAGCTGCAATTACAAAAACTGCCCAGAGGAAAGAAGATCCAAATAGGATGAGCATTTTTCTGGAGACCATTAAAAAACCATAACACTGCTACAGTGCTACAGCATTTGTTTGTTAATATCTTTTCAGGAGGAAGGAAGGACTGGAATAATGACTGTTCTCGGCACCTCTTCAGAAAGAATGAAAAGGCAGTAGAGGTTTCACATCTGCAAAACACGACTTCATTCACTCACCAACCAAAAGGTTTTGGTTTGAACAATGTGTTTTTGTTTTTAAACCAAATACTAATTAGATACAAGAAAGGCAATCTGACAACCTCTCAAACTTGATTCCTTCCAAATATGAAGGTTAAATGGTACTCCAGTTTTTGCTCAGTGTCTTTTGTTTTCCACTCTCATAGCCTGGGAGATGCAGGGAACAAGTCCAGCAAACCTCATGAGTCAGGGTACTGTAGTACGAGAAGTAGGCCTTCATTTGGTTAGCCATTAAAAAGATTATTTCTGCTAAAATTAATGGTTATTATTTCTACTTTTGCCTTCCAGCATGTAAATAACTGCTGTTTGATATTGACAACTGTTGTTAAATATTGGAAGTAAAGGGAAACATTGTGACCCAGGTCCAGGGAGGGGAGGGCAGGGCTGCCGTTCGTTTAGATAGACATGTTTAATCATCAACTGTGTACCGCACTCTGATCTGTGCAACCCCTGACTTCTGATGAGAACAGAGGTTCTGAAAGTTATTACTGGAAGCAATAAATTGCATAAAGAAATACTCTCATTGAAAGAACATATTGCAAAGAAGAAAAACTAAATCAAGATCTAAGCATTCATTTCTCATTGACATCATTGGGAACTGCATATACATGCATCCAGCACAAAATAATTTTAGTAATTAAAATAATTAAAGTTACTTCATTTCACAGAAATTATATTTCATGTTCAGCTGCAATTCATGGGTTAACACTTTGTGTTATTTTAGCAAATTTGAAAAGCTGATGTTTCAATGCATCACTAGTACCTACGTTCAGTTGGAAACGTGCAAAGGTGGGTTTGCTTGTCTATAATCATTGTCCTATAAGGTTTGCATTTTACCTGATCATTTCATTCACCACAACAGAAATTGGAAAAGCAGCTTATTGTCACAAAAATATGCTTCTGTAACTGGCTCTGAAAAGGTAAATAATTTCCCCCAGAAAACTCTTACTCTTATAAAGGGTAAAAATCCTCCAGTAAAATCACACTTCTGCATTAAGATAATAAACCAATTAAATGATAATGTTTTAAATTTGTCCCAAGTAACATGCAGTAGATATTCTGGTCACGTGGGTGTTGTAGAAGTGGACAGCTATATAAAAGACTTTCCAGTATTCAGAGAGACAAAAGCAGGGAGCCACATCTTCATAGAGCAAATGAGACTCCTGCCAAACACTGCAGACTGCTTGCTCTCTGCCTCAAGTCCAAGGCACCTACAATGGCCTTACCAAGGTGACATGTGGCTGCTGCATCACGGGAAAAAAGTAATGACTGTGAAGTCTCCACTTGAGGCATGTTCTTATACGAAGAGGTCCAGCACAGCAAACCCCAAGTAACCTGTCCGAGACAGGTGATTTGTTGCCAGCATCTTTGTAAGGGGGAATCCAGCAAAGCGATTGCAACATCTCGCCCGTAGTGTGATGGCTGCTATACAACAAGTACAATAAACAAATGAAAGCTGGTGGAATGAGCACAGGAGATTGCTGAGCTCACAGCCTGGATGCTCCTTGTGTGTCACCTGCCCTGTGACAGCCCTGCAGAGCAGGGACCAAGGCTACTCCTGCCTCTGCAAGGGTACTGCTCGGCATGAGGGGCCCTGGCACCTGTGAGCAAGCAGGTAACCCTGACACTTTCTAGAGACGAGACAGCAGAGTTTTGCCACATCCCTGCTAATCTTCTGTAATTCTGGTTGCATTGGGTATTTTGTTCAGCAGTGTTTCCTTTTTTGCCATCAGAGTAATCAGCATCTCTACTGACCGAGTATCGGTCCTTTCCAAAGTAACTGTAGAGATCATTACCATTTTAATATATCCCTTTACTACGGACATTCCTGGTTCAAATATAAATCTTCCTTCTTTCCTATGAAAGGAAATCTGCAAAAGTGCGAGATCTCTGTGGGATCTATTATACATACTTTATTTTGCATAGGTCTAGCAGTAATGCCTGTGTCACAGGAACTGCCTTTAAGGGTGACAACAGACTTCTTTTTAACAAGTGACTCTGTAACCAGCCCAGGCTAAGCATTATTCTCTATCTTTTTCACCTCATACATCCTGAAAAAGATTTTGCTGAGCGCTGTTCTCGTGATCCTTGTGCAGCCCTGCTCCTTTCAGCTTATTTACACAGGTTTAACCAGATGAAACTTGGTAAACAGCTGTGATGAAAATGCAGCACATGAAATCTCCTCACTTCATTTTAGCACATAATAACATGTTATTATTTACTGAAACAATTTAAGCTGCTCGTAATTTACAGATAGTTATGACCCCTCTGTGCTGAAACCTGTCTATCTGATAATGTTTTTCCTTGATTCTGGGATGGAAAGGGGTTGGAGTTGCTCTGAAAGAAGTCCTCTGTAGTGCAAACAGGACTCAAAGACTGAACAGATTATGTCAACAGTCCTATTCCTTCAATTTAAGCCACATAATCTTCCTTATAGTTACCAGCTAGAACCCTATCTTCGTATGAAAATAGACAAGATAACATTGTCAGCGCTGTCTTTTGTTTTAAATATTTTTTTTTAATTCAGTCTCTGTGAGCCCTGAGATAAGATTTGAACTCTTTCTTTAGTTACGGCAAAGGAAACTTCTATATCTGTTCAATTTAGTGCCAAATACCAGAACCACCATTCCTGGGAGGAGAGGGCAAGAATTACACATCATCACACACAAGAAAATCACATGCTTTAATCATAATCATGCTTTATGTCTACATATTCACAAACAGACTGAAATTACAGTGCAGCCTTTACCAAAAATTTTATTGAACCATGTTTCAATCCTTTAAAGCAGATCCTTGTGGGAATCCGGTTGTTTTTTCTCCAGTCATTTTTCCTGCACTTTGCTCTAGGAATTTTAGCACTGCTAAGACCTGAAGCCACACTTAGACTACTTTTAATAAATGTGTTACCACACTTCAGTGCTGCCTAACACCACTGAGCTTTTACTAAACATAACTAGCATGTCGTGCGCAAGCTCAGTTAGCAAACACACCGAGGAAATCTGTCACATCAGGGAGGACTGAAGCAAACAGCCAGCACAGCTAGGACCCAACACTGATAAACTGGAAACAACATTTTTAAAAAAAATGCTCTTTCTTGCATTTTGCTTTGCACAAAAATCATACTGCAAACAAACCGTGAATACTGACTACACATCAGTCGCTTCACACCGAGCCCTCTGTGAAAAGTCCCCTTTCAGGATTACTTGACAGTCTCCTGGGATGTAAAAGGTGATTTCTGGGGAGTCTCCGTATACACTTCTATAAAGACACATCCAGACCAGCAAAGCACACATGGAGGATGGTTCTTGCGTGGACAAATCAGCTTCCACAGTGTGGTAGAAACTTTGAGTCACTGAGCAAACTTAATTACTTGAATCTATCCAGCTTCACTCCTCTCAGTGGCATATCCACACCAGGAACTTAAATCCTGTTATTTTTTCTGTGTCTACTGCCTCGGAACATGGGAAAAAATCTTGAAAAAAATTAGTCATTTTGCCTATTATTGCAAAGCTCTTTCAAAAATCAGCAAGTATTTCTCAGCATGAGTCACTACCCACATTCCTGTTGCAATATTTAGATTGCACATTTTCATTAGAAACTCTGACTCCAGTTCCTACTCTTCAGCTAGAAGATGAGCAGAAGCCAGCTCTTTTGTGTTTTATTAGAAAATCATGAAGCTTTCAAATGCAACCATGCATTAATTTTATTTGTCTGTTTTTTCTTAAATGAAGAGACACCAAAATTGAAACAACGAACTCATCAACCCGTGCTTTGGATGACAATGTGCAGCCAACTACAGTTGACGCAAGCAAACTGCAAAATAACATCTCTTAACTCCTCTTCCAACTTCTAGGGAGCCAACCTTTGGCAAACCTCATAACCAAGTGCCGTTGCCCTTCTGCCTTTCAAAGCTAGGAAAATGGAAGAAGAGAATGGTACCTGGGGAGAGGCTGGCGTGCTCCCGTGGGTTCTGGCTGGTGCCGGGCTCCTGCTGTCTGCCTCCCAGGCAGCCCAATGTCTGCAGCCACGGCTGCCTGCGCCGGTCAATGTTTTACCAGCTGTGAGCAGCTCACCGTCCCACCCTCCCTGCAAACACCCTGTGGGGAAGGCAGAGCCAGGGCCACGGGGGCACAGACAGTGCCAGAAAGGTAGCCTCTCTTCTACCCGCCGTGTCCTCCACGGGAAAAACAAAACACACAAAAAAGGGGAAACTTGCTAAGAGAGAGATGTAGGGATAGCATGCCATGAAGAAAAAAAAAGAAAGCTACATAAATGGTGCTATTAATAGATAATCTGTGGCAGGTAAGTCATGATAACCTCTCTCTGTATTGTTCTAAGGCTGCGTGCAAGCCTAGGCGTGCCTGGCTGAAAGCTGACAGGGAACGCTTAATTTACAGGAGTACATAAATTTCCAAATAAATCCCTGGCATAAGAGAGCAGTCATTCAAATGACAGCTAAAACTTCAAAAACTAAAATGACAACAAAAAGGCCTGAAATGGCATGATAAAATAATGCAAAGGAAGCCTAAACACAAAGACAGGGAAAAGAAATGGCTGAGGCAACCTGCGACGGTGTACCTTGCAGGTAGAGGCTCTGCTCCTGTGTCTCAGCTTCTCTGGAGTGCCTCCAAGTGAAAGCTCTGCCTGTGATAGCCAGAGCTTTCCCATTCCCAACAAGTGAACAATCACAAGCAGAGGGCAGCCAAAATGGGCTGGCAACCAAGCGTGGCGCTGACAAGGTGCCACTGCCGCTCCCCGAGGAGGAGAGGAGAGCTGCTGAGCTTGGGAAGGGCTCGGAGGCTGGGACTCAGTGGCTGCTCCCTACCTGGGAGACCCTTTCCAGACCTGGTGCACAGATGTATGTTCATGAAGGAGCCATGGGAAAATCTAGGCTACATTGTGCGTCCCAGTTTTGTGGTACTGCCTCTTCTGTTATGGCCTTTTAGTCCTGGTTTGGGGAAGAGTGGTTCATTTTGTCTAATCTAGGATCCCTGACTTAAGAAGTATGTATTTAAATGCACATATTTGAGGAGAACAGACCACCGGCTGCTCTAGCTAGTCAGATTAGCCTCTAAAACCTGCCATGTAGTGCAACAAGGAGCATGTCCATGTGCTGGGTTTGCTGTTGATCTGCATCTTGTATGGCCTCGCACGGGGATGGGGTTGTCCATGCTCAGTGGTGCTGGACTGAGGGACACCAGCCAAGTCTGGTCATGTTGGAGAGGCTTTCTCTGCCTGCTGGGCACACTGCAGTGTGCTCATGGATGACCAGGGGCACAGCTGCATCCAGCTCACCAGCCGGCACACAAGTGTGACACTGCTGGTGCAGCAGCAGGCTGTGGCTGGACTCGAGCAGATGTGTTACAGAGAGCAGGAGTGCCTTGCCTGAACCAGGACTCCTGAGGGGGCCTCCTCAGATCCCAGGGCAAGTCTGCAGCAGCTAAAGTGTGGCCAGCTGCTGTGGCAACGTGAGCCCTGTGGCTGTAGCCCTTGTAGGCTGTAGCCTACACCCAATGCACACCAGCCTGCTCAGCTCTCCAAGGTGCCACCATTTGCTGTGGGTGCTTTCACAGGCATGGTGTGCCTCCTGCCGGTCCGCACTCCCCTCCCCTCCCCTTTTGGCTGGAAATGGAGAGGCAGAAGGAGAATCTCTCACAGATTTGGGATGTAAGGCCACCGTGGCGGCAGTCCATGACTGCCTGGTAGGACGGGCTGCTGGCACAAGAATAGAAGGCATATGGACTTCACCACAACTGCTAGACACAATCCTGTTGCTGTAGGACAACCTGTGACACCTAGCAACGTCTTTTGCATAAGCCTTATTAATTCCCAACTGTCAGCTTGTATTCCCTCTAAATAAAAAACCCTCACAGCTGCTTTACAGCATCTGCTCCCAATCCATGAGGAAGAGTGCTGTGATGAATGCCAAGGGAACGGAGAGACCCATCTTCCTCTGTGGCTTCTCAGGCTTGTGGCAGGACACTTGCCACATTCCATTAGCTCTCGGTGCCTCTGATCCCCTAGCTGTAAGTGGAAATAATAACAACCTACTATATTCCACAGAGCTGCTTGAGGTCGCAGCTGTGGCTATCACGTCTGAGATCCCCCCCAGGCAGAAAGTGGGGTCTTATCTGAAAAAGCTTATCTGCACTTAAGACCCTGTCTAACCAGCTCTGGGGAGCAGGAACTGCTCGTAGCGGTCCTGCCCCACCTAGTGTCTAGAGGTGGATTAGGTGGGTGAGGTGGGAAATCTAGCCATGTTGTTTCTCTCTTCTGCTTGGAAAAGGATTCCACTCAAGACCTCTCAAATCTTCCCAACAAAACCTGGGTGGAAGACACTATATTTCTGTGAAAAGGTCTGCTTTTGTCAACTTGGTGTTTCCTGCTTGCAGAAGCATTTCTGCAGAAGACTCTGCAGGAGCACTGCCCACCCATCTAGCTCAGATCTAGATTTTATCACTGTTGTGTTTTCTGTCATGACACTGTTGGCCTGGTCTTTGGCAAAGTTGGAAACTAAGGCTGCAGTGGTGAGATCTGGAAGTGGAGGAGCAGCACGCTGGTACTCAGGCTATGGAGCCAGCTCATATTTAGTTTGCTTGTCAGCATAGGCAAGGTCACTGCCTGCTATGGGAAGGTTGTACAAATACTCACTTTTCCATGGTGCTAATAGTTCTGCAAATCATGTTAGCCAGCTACAGGCCTAAGAGAGTCAAATTGCATGTAGCATTGACCCACTAAAGCCAAAGGACTTCAGAGAAACTCAGTTATCAGTCATAGCTGCTGGGTGTAGCTACCACAGAAAAATAATGGCTCCACTATGGTACAGCTGAAGTTGCATCATGTCACCCTGGACAAACAGAACAGTGGACAACTTGATGGGTACTCCCACTAAATCTGCTCTTGTAGATAAGCTCATATAATGCAACAGAAACCAAACATTTTTCTCATTGTTGCACAACCAATAAGAAAAACCCACTATCTTCCCTACATAACTCTGTATAGTTACCACCTTATGAAAACTCAGTCTTTCATTCACGCAAGCTTGTGCAACCTTTTCTCTGGTTTTCAGAGATTAACCCCTAAATTAAAATCATCCAAAATCCATGAGTTTTACCTTTCTTTGTAAGAAAGTGATAGCAGTAGTAATTTTTATGGGCTGTCACATTTGAAAGCAAGTTGTGATCATGAACAACTGGATTAAGTACCATTGTGAGGCATTTCCTTGCAGTGTTGATGCCTTTGGCTCTTCAACAGGCTGGTGTAGGCTGAGATAAAGTAGTTTCACAAAGGTCTCACAGCAAGACAGTACCATGCCTGCAGTCAGTTCTGCAGGTATCATTGCCCATGTTCCTGAAACAAGTGTGGTCAGCTTCTGACCAACCCAAATTTAACATGCTTCTCCTTATTTTCTACCCTCAGAGATGAAGTTTTCACAACTGAGGGCTCAGAGGGAGACAGATGCTTCTCACGAGGCCAAGTTTGCCTGAGTGTCACCTGGTCCAAAGTTCCCTGCACCACGCTTTGACAGATAACCAGGGGTGGGTTTCTGATTAACGCACCTCTGACAGGAGAGACAGTGACCCACGGAAACTTGGCATCTCAGCTCTTCTCAGTGCACAACCTTTGTCACAGAGGGCAACGTTGCTTCAAGGGCAACGTAACACTTGTGTATTTACTTACTGCAAATGGAGGAGGTGCTGGGTTGTACAGCACACAGACTGCAAAGTCAAACATTAATTTTGTACAGACACCGTATAACTTCAGACTGCTTTGTGATCAAGTAAAGTAAAAGATATGGATACTAGAAGTGAAAAAGCACCTAAAAATCACAGGCCTTTGGACAAAGCACTTTCAATAAAACACCAATTTACTTACAAAGTGTTAGCAGCCCTAGCAATAACCTGATCAAACAATAAAGCTAAAAGGTGGTGATCAGATAACAGAAGGGGAAATTTCTGTGACTCTTAAGTGGGGTTCAATTTTGTTCCAGTTCTCTTTCAACAGATGCATTTGTATTTCATCCTGCATGGCAGCACTCCCTTTGGAAAACAGTACAGGCAGATACAGAGAAGCTACTGTGGATATTGCCAGTGAAGAACCTCCTGTATCTGAGCACAAGGCGCTGTCAGGAATATGCTCAGACCCATCCCTACACAGTGTGTTGAAACCACCTCCCTAGGAAACACTGGTGCCCCACGGATCGCCTGCAACGGGAGCTACATCCCCTCCTCTGGAGCAGAAGGACTAACAACAGCCTGCTGCAAAAGAAAGAGGTGGGAGAGCAAAAATAAGCGCTGTGAGCGGTGGGAGATCCTTATTATTCAGGAAAATAGCACAGACTTGAAGTGTGAACTGAAAGGGCTCTTCAGCAGTGGCCTGAAGGTGGCACACGTGAGGACACCTCTCCGGCTGTGGTTTTGGCTGGGTGTCTGTGCTCTTGGAAATTGTACCTGGCTGTGCCAGCAGTACCAGAGCTACAGCCTTGTCATACCTATTCTTCCCTTCGGTCCATATTTTAGTATCTTATGCTGAGATTTCAGAGCAGAATGCCCTGTAAGTCTTCATCTACTGCAGAAAGAGTCCTCAGCACTGGACAGGCAAAGTGCTCCTCTAGCTGATAAGAGGAAAGAGAACCCAAGGCAATTACTTACAAACCGCCTCTACTAGCCAGTCACAGAGCTGTTTTGTTAGTGGTTTCACTGGGCAGAGGTTCAGTCATCACTATTCCCTTGGAGGCAACAGACGTTGCAAAATACGTGAGATATGTAAGAAATCTTGCTTACAATTCACAGAGAAACTGAATGTTGATGGGAAATATTTACAAGCACTCTCTGTAGAGCTGATTTGTTAAACACCTGGCTAGCAAAGAATGGGCAACACTGATACATAATCATATAATACCAGGCTATAAACTCCCTATAAAAGAGGTTTTATTTACAAAATAAACAGCCCTGTATCACCTTTCTTGTTCATTCCCTGATTTGCAGCTTTTTCTTGCAAAAATAGTAGTTCAAAACCTTACCATCCAAAGCTTTCTTGAGAGCTGCCTATTTTAACTTTATCTGTGTTCTGTATGGCCACAATATGCTGGTGATTTAGCAACTTCACACTGCAGACAGATATTTCAAAATATTCCCTTCTTCATAGCTGTTCAACCGCTTTTACATGTATTGCCGCATTGCATGATGCCACACACACAGTCATGCTGGTTTACTCAGGATCCTCACAGGGCAGTCAGGGGTCTGTGTGGTTTGGGTGCTTGAGTAATGTCCCCACTATGTCCCTGGTCTCCCATGTCCACCTGTGCAGACCAGGAGTGGTGGAGCAAATGGACAGGTTGGAAGTGGTCTGGGGGGAGATGCCCCCAGGAGCACCCACAGCACCAGGAGTGCCTAACAGGCAGATCTGCTCCAGCCTGCCATCAGAATGGTGCTGGGTGCACCTAGCAGTGCCCACAGTGTGTTGAGGAGCGTGACAGAAAGGTATGCCAGTGAAGCATATGCCAGAGAGTTTTTCAGCTGCAGCGGAAGATTATTACTACTTCAGGGGGTAAAACTGAGCATGTGGAACCTCTCACTTAGGTACCAAAACAAGCCTGAGCTGAAAACAGAGCCCCATAGATTACCTGGGCATAGGTGTCACAAGGGGAGTTGCAAAGAACAGAGCAATTTTATAAATCAGACCCTTTCCCAGGGAGGTTGGCATGGCAGTCGCTACATCTCTGACTGCTCAAGCACTGCAAACACCCACCCAGGGCATGGGGCTTCCCAAGACCCAAGTGACCTGCAGCAGCCGGGCAGGGTCTGCAAGGAGCCCCTTGCAGTGGGTGCCATTTGCTACACACATGTGCTGACAGACATGAAAGGCAGGTAGAAAAATATACTAGAATAAAGTATTTATAAGTTTCCATGAGTGCCACTTAGAAAATGTAAAAGTTTGAAAAATTAAACAACCCATTATCAGTACAGTGATTTTACTAATTTCCTCCTTTAAAGGGGTATTACTAGGAAACAAGATTTCTTCCACTTACATTTCAGTTAAGACATTTTAAATTACTTGCTTAAATACATATCTTACCCATATGAAATAAATAATTATAAGCCACTGCTTGGTACATGACATTTCCCCCCCTGTATTTCCTTTAAGATAAGAATGAATTTGTTTATTTTATACAGGAGAGTACTTGAATCAACATCTATGGGCTGTCTGCCTATATCTATCATCTATCTTTCTCTCAAGACACATTGTGTTTTACAATGCTTTGGGACATCTGCTATGTATTTGAAGCTGTAAAAAGTAAGAATTTCTAATAAAGAGTATACATCTGTTGCTACCAGTGGCTTAATTCTACTTTTTTGGGCTTTAACATCAGAACTGAAGCTAGCCTGTAGCCATTTTAGGGATGAGCAGTCTTGTTAGCACTGTCCTTAGCACCTTATGTTAAAGTTGGACAAATATTTGTTATCTAATTCAGCGTCTAACATTTGGTAACATGAAATATCTTCACCAGACTCTGCAAGTGCAGCTAGTTGCTTTGAATGAACCCCAGAAGGTAAGAAAAATTTCTATTTAAAAATAATGCTTAAGAAGATAATACATAGGGAGATTTTATAGCTGAATGGAAAAGTTGGGACTGAATCACCCTTTCCAGCAGATGCTGCCAAGCAGATGAATGAAATACTTTTTGTTCTTGTTTGCTTTGCTCAGAGGAGATATTGATACCGATCTCTGCGAGGCCACTTCCTGAGGACTGTACTTAAATATTTGGAAGCTATTATTTACTGCTTAGTTATCTCCATGCAACCAAAACCAGCCCTCAACTTCAGTACACAGGTGTCTTTTACAGCACATCCACCTCATCACTAAATTCAAAGCACAAGAAACAACATTTATAGCTGAGTGGGATGAAGGTCTGAAGGGCTGATCCACATAGCGGACCTCTTGCTTTGTGGTTTTCCCATCGTCTACCCATGAGAGGTGTTTGGCTGCCTCTCGTTCCTCCCTTTTGGGGGAACCCCAAGGTGGAGGGAGTCTTCCTGAAACAGAAACAGCTCAAAAGGAGGAGAGTCTCTAGAGGTAGCAGTGTATCTAAGATATGGCTGGAGCTAGATGGACAACCACAAAATGTGAGGAAGATTGAGGATGCTTAGGATGGAGTTAGGAACTTGAATATTGTCTGGAAGAAAGCTACTCGAGAATCACAGAGATTGACAGGTGTGGTTCCAGATGAACAGGAATTGTGAAATGCTTACAGGGCAGGTGATGGCTGGAAAGGAAGGTGGGACAGAGGTGGAAAGCATCTTGCATGTAGAAGAGAGGAAATCCATCATTTCTGAAGGGAAAGAAAAAACAGGATGGGGCAACCCAGTTGCTGGGGTGAGGTAAGGTGTTTTGGAGGGACAACTAATGACACATAGTAATGCTTGTGAGAAAGGAGAAAATGTGTGATCTGAAAGGAGAAAATGTGTGATCTAAAAGGAGAAAATGAGGGCTGAAGTAGAGAGAGGAAGCAGTAAATACAGAATATACAAATGTTGGATCTAAAAAAATGTGAATGAGTCAGGTAAGATAATAATGTACCAAAGGGACATATCCAAAAGGACAGCTAGTCCTTGGGTGAAGGAAGAATTGGTGGGTCATCTGCTTTCAACCCAGGCATTTGGCACCACTGTACTGGCTGCTGGAAGACACACTGGCACAAAGGTGAAAGAGATGGAGTCTGCTGGAGAGAGAAGAGGGAAAGAACAGGAGGTAATGGTGCAAGAGAGCCTGACTACAGAAGAACAGGGAGGTTAGGGCCAAAATTACTTGTGTGGTGGAGTTGGTCCTCGGGCAGGTGTGAAAGGAGGAGCAGGAACTGGAGGGCTAACAGTTCAGAAAGAAAAAAGAAAGAACAAACATTTTTCCTGTTTATGATAAAAATAGCCCCAAGCAGATTTTTCTTACTTATTACAAATCTTCACATAAAAGGAGCCTAGGAGAACCAGCAATACCCTCTCTACTGTAGCTACATCACATATGCAAATAAAATATGTTGCTAAACTTGTTTTGGTTTTTTTTCCCATGTAAGGACTAAAACCAGATATCATTTACTCCCATGCACATACAATCAGTAATGCTTTATACTTGTAGTGTTCCCGTCCATTGTATGAAAGCTGAAGGGTTGAGTAACACGATGTTCTGTACCAGAACACTGCAGCATTTAGCCAGTGTATCGCTTTCCCATAGTAGTTTTATGGTACTTCTACTTTCCATATCTTCCATCAATGCTCAAAGTAAATCTGTTTTTCCACACAACGGAATGACTTAAGAGAAAAATCTGTAATGCCCACTCTGGCAAGAACATTGATGCCTTTTCTGAGATCAGTGGCAAATTGATTTGCAATCTGGCTGTCCTGAGACCTGCAGCATGGCTAGTGGGAAAATCCTGATTCAAACTCCCAGGTTATAAAATACAGCTAGTTCCTACACATGTTTCTAGAATTCAAAAACCTTACACCAGATTCTGCAAAATTTACATTGTAACTTTTCAGCTTAGGCAGACACTGTATTTTGAGAGCTGACATACAGAACCCTGCTCTGCTCACTACTATGAAATCAGGAGCTGTTGGATACCTGTATTTCAGTGAAAAAAAATGGGTTTTTTTTAGTACAGGTGCAGTTATTTGTAGTTGGCTGGGTCTCAGTCCAGCTTACCTGCAGGCTACAACTCAGATTTGAGGCTTGGATTTGATGTATGTTAAAACAGGAATTACACAGTTTTCTCTCACTAACCTTTGCACAAGATAGAGGGACTCTCAGCACCAGCTTGTTCTTGCAAGACTTCTGCTTAGAAGGAAACCTCTCTGAGGAAAACAGTTTGTATTTGAGTTGAGGTGTATCTGTGCTAGAGCCAGATCTTTGGCTTTGTAGATTCAAAATATTCCCCTAATCAGTGCGGATTTGAACAGTTGAAATGAAAGGATGCATTCGATTCAACACAGCTCCGTTTATTCCTTGTGGATATTAAGGAGTATTGAAGTTTTGCCTGTGTTGTGAGCTCCCAGTTGGGTAATTTTTATGGTTCTGCACATGAGTCATGAACAGCTAGATTTTTTGGTTTGGTCAACACAGGGGAACAGATGTATGGAAACAGTTGTTCTGAAATGACATGGATTCAGAGAGCTAAATGGATGTTACAGACCATTGTGAAGAGAGGCGACAAATCATATTTTAATGCTTAGTAACACTCCAAGTATCTACGTTTTATGATAGAGGTCTTAAAAGATGCCTTAGAAAAGATTGCTAGGTGGTTGTCTAAGAGTCACTGAACACTAATAAAATACCAGACTCTGAAACCAAACAAATCACGAGCAGTCTGGCAATGTCAAGAAGTGTGAGAACAGTATCGCAAACCTGAAAACCAGATTTTTTCATGATTGATGTGCTCTCCTTTTTCTTTTGCAACTTACTGCCTGAATCTAAACCTGAACTTGATTGGTATTGGAATAATCCTGAAGTATTGTGCAGTGATAGTCACTATTTCACTAACGATTTGTTGGCATCAAAATACTATTAATGGATTATACTTGCACAGTCTTTTCCTTGGAGGAATCCCAGCTCACTCACTGAAGTATTTTCATATAGTGTTTTCACCTTCTTTGATATACATTCAACTCTGAAGGAAAACACAGTGTGAAATTATTTAAGGTAGAAATTAAAAAAATTATTTGGTTTCACTATGGTTACTGGGAGCAATTTGAGAGATAGAATGCATTTATCTGATCTCACACTTTAGCTGTCTACTTGTTAAAAATGTAGGGGTGGCTACACTTGGGAAACTGAGCGTCTTGGCCATTTCTAAAGATCTTCTTCTTAATAAAGTGCATCACTGTCTCCAAGAGTACCAGCAGCAAGCACCATTCATCCTAGGAAAAGTCAGAAAGCTCTCATCTACTTCATTATTAAAATTAAAAAAGGATCTGAATCATGAATAGTGTTTCCATACCTTCATCCATTGCTCAGGTAGGAAGTAGGGACACATGACTGCTTGAAAGTGAAGGACTGCAGAAGGTGAGAACAGGTCTAACACAATGAAGAGCAACATCTCTGCTGTGTTTGGTTTGGGGCCAGCCAAGGCTGCAACTGCAAATTTCCTATTTGCCACTTATATTTGCTTCACTAAATACAATAAATTTTCTCCTGCTAGGCACCAGGTCTGTCTGACCTGAGGTGAGGAGTGCTACTGCAGTGCCTTTTGCAGGGCTGCACCATACAGCAGGCGAGACCCTGCCGTACCAGCTGGCACCACCTCCGACCAGCCCCATTCCTCTCTGCGAGCTCATTTCTGGGTCAGAGCACCAGTTCAAGAGCGGGGCTTGAGAGCCTGTAACCAGGGCGGATCTCCTGCCATCCACAGCTTGCCCCGGTGTTTGCTTCCAGCATGGCTGGGAGGATGTGGGGAGCGTGGCAGGCAGTCGGGGAGCGCCCGGCACCCCGGCCGGGCTGAGCTGTAACCCCAGCACATTTAGGGGAAAGGTGAGGTGTGTCTTCACACCAGGCTTCTCTAAAGAGCAAAGGCAAAGGCATGTTGGAACAATGTCACTCCTAGATACAAACAAGTGAGGGCAACTCAGCCAGTACAACAAATAGAAGCACAGAGGGAAGAAAAATTGCAACTTCTGGATTTACTGCTCAATGTGCACTTTTGAAACTTAGATGCTATTATCAATGGATGCTACAGTTCACTTATTGTTACTGAACCCATTTCTAGCACTTGGCTGATGTCACTTAATTGATAGGTTAAATACAATTTACTTTGCTTGCAGTTAAGTAAATCATCAGCGTCAATCAACATTTTCTTATGGTACTAAGCCCATAAAAAAAGTGCACCAGACAGAGCAGTGATGAATATAACTTCTGGGATCACACAGTGTGTGAGCCTGGAATTCCAGGCTATGAATCAGCCTGCAGACTACGTGGCAGATCCTGCAGAGATCATTTGCAAAAAATGGCACGTGGATTAACACTTGCTGGAACTTTGCTTTCATCAGTGTGCTAGTCAATGTTTTGGGTGCTAGCATCTTGCTGATTGCATTATTTGTTAAGGAACAGAAAAGAAACTGGTAGCTGGCAGCTCATTTGGCATGCACATCTCCCACCCATGGTGCTGTATCTCTGAGTGGGAGAGATGAAGGAGAGACACAATTATACTGAGGAATTACCACTGTTTAAACAAAGGACCCTTCATCCTTGTGCTACTTGTAATTCTGCTGGTTGTCTGGAGCTTTGCAAGCTTCTGGACTTCTGCAGTTAGCAGAGCTGCTGGTAGGTATTCTGAGGGAATTTATTTTTAGTGAGCAAATAGTCTACTGTGTCCCCTGCCCTAGGTTAGCATCCCTTGGGTGCCATACAGGACAAGCCAACACACGTCTGTTGGGTCCTGGAGGTTCTCTTCTTTTCATACTGGAAATGGAGGCAAGGGTTTGTATTGCCTTAATTCTGCTAAAATCCCACCCTTGACATCTGCAGGCCCGTAAGAAGTACTATTTGCAGGAAGGAAAGAAGATAAATGACATTCTAGAGAAGGTGAAAGGAATTCTGCATGGTCTCCTGGGAAATGGATTTCTAGAAATTAAATTTTCTACTGATTTTATTCCAGTTGAGTGAAGAAGGAAACGGTGGAACTGTAGCAGTCACTCAAAAAAAAAGTGTCACCCCTTTCATATTGTTGGTGACATTCTTTTAGAAACCTGTGCCTCCAAGGTCTTTCTTGCCTTGTGACTAAGATGCAGAAGCAATACCCAAGTTAAATGCCTGCATTTCTAACCTAAAGAAAAACGGTACTGTGCTCAGTCATGCAAATTAACATATCAGTCAGAGTCTACCGAGTTGTCTGGGATATGACATTATGATTTGAGACAACTTCTTTTAACCTAATGAGTCTGCATTCTTCGTTAAAGCAAATTAGTATCATTCCACTACAGTCAAGGTAGCTCTTTCATTTCAGATATGTCCTTGTACCATGCTTATCATCTGAGGGCTTTACAGCAGAACTTTAAGCAATGTGACTAATATCAGGAATAAGTTGCTTTATCTGAGACAAAACCTAAAAATGCTATGGCAGTTAATACAACTTTAAAAATGCAGATACTGTTTATAAAACTTTTTATAAAAGTCTGTATTGCAGGCAGTACAGATATGTACAGATCTCAAAAAAAAGTCCAAGTGAAAACACCCTAACTCCCTGCAGCTACAGAAAGGAAACTCACAGCTTACAATGACGCACATTTGTGCACACATTTGACACAATTCTCATGCTTTCATGCATGTATGTTTGCACAAAATCTGCAGTATAACTTTTGTTGTGTTTTAAAAAGTATTCTAAAATAGATTTTAAAATTATTTCTTGTTTAAAAAATATATAAAATTTATTATTTAGAAAACCCCAAACTCCTAAGAAATTGAAATATCACAGTGGTTTTTTTTCTGATTTCATAACATATATTTCTTGTACTGTGCTACATTGGGACTCAGATTATAATCTTAAAAAACACAGTGGGCCAGAATCAGCTGGTCAAAGTCTTCCTTCCTCACAGCTTCAGACTTTAAGGCAATGGAACTGCACTGATGTAATATGCTTTAGCAAAGCACTCATCATTGCTGTGGTATAAAAGAGGGGGATAAATAATGCTGCTTTTTTTTTTTTTTCTGGTGGTCTGAAGATAAGCAAGTTAATTTAAACTACTGAATATAATGTTTCCTGCTATATGTTCTCAAGCACAAGGGCAATACAAGTTTCGCTGCCTTGCTGTGAAGGGTGTTTTCCTTATTTAGAGAATTAAGGAAGAACTTGGGGTCATTTGTCAATCCAGAAAGTTTGCAAAAATCATTTCAGTTTCATAAAAGAAAGCACAGAGCTCTATTCTGAATCTTCCTGTGCACAGAAAGAGGAACAAAAGGGAATAGGGGACACAGAGAAGAAGGTGCTCTTGGCTAAGTCAATCTTGTCAGGCTAGTTGGACAGGGTTAAAAAAACCTTCCTAGCATAAAAAACTGGAAGCATTACAGCACATGTGAATAGTACGGCTTCAAAGAGCTTAACCTGCATCCTACTGGACCTTCAGCCAACATACACCATTGTGCAACACTCCTGCCACTGAGCCTTACTGTCTTCCTCTGGTACCTATAGCCATGGTATAGCTGAGTGAGGGACCTACTTCCCTGCAGGTACTGTGGTACCACTGATCCCTACAGTGCTCTCCCCTCCAGCTCAGGCACAGATGGGAAGACAGAGCACCTTGAATTCATCTACACATCAGAAAAACAGCAAAAAACTTGCTCACTATTCAAATAAAAGCATTAAGAGCAGTGTTACTATTTCAGATTTTTGGGGCTCATGTAGCACAGCAATCCATCTGCAGCAGTGAACCACAAACTGACCCATACAGAAGAGGAGCAGGACAAGCATACTTGATCTTTCCTGCAAGTTCTCTTCCAGCCTCCAAACATTTTCAGCTCAAGTCCCTCCTTGAGTCTGATGTAGTTTGTCCAGTGATGGATCCCTCTTCCAAGTACTTGCTCAGCGTTCCCTTGAGCGTCTGCAAAAACTTCTGCAATTATCACACCCTTTGGCAAAGAGTTTCACAGATCTAGTGTTTGTTGCATGAAGAAATATCTCCTTTTGTTCTGAAATGGCTCCTACAGCTTTGATGAACAGTTGTTACCTCTTGTACTGGAAGAGACAGTGAGCAGCTCACCACCACTGACCCTCTCCACAACACCTGGGATTTTATAGACCGGAATCAATGAGCCTCCTCAGTCAGAAGCTGCGTATCACACGTATGTTTTGGCTGCTTTTTTCCAAGCATGTTCTTGTTGCCCAGGCTCCCTGCACATCCTCACTGCAAAACTTCATGCCACACTCACTGGTTGGACATTGAACCTGCTGATTGCAACATTCATGTAAAGCACAGTGTGGGCCAATAATCCCAAATATTTAATTGCCAGTGTGTCCATGCTCTAGAAAGACATACAGAAATCCATCCTCCTGCTTTGGTAGTTGATGTTCTGGCTGTGTACAGCACAGTGTGACCAACACAGTTGCCTGACCATGAAGTCGAACACCTGCCCTCAATGGGCTCATCCACAGGCAGACTTGCCCTGCAGGAGTGTTCATTCAGGAAACTCAGATTGCTAAAATAAGCATGTATGTTCCTAAAATTGAATGGACATTTGGAAAAGATAGGATTCTGATTTGATCCAGTCTCCTCTTTCTTCTCATGAATTTTGTGTATTATCTTCTCCATGGATATTTGATTTACACAGCCTCTGCAGCTTTGTTGCACAGCTCTCAGGTACCCCATCTACCTGATGATTTTTCCATAGATACCAGTTTCACTGGCTCTTGGTACTCTGTGAAGTAGAAGAAGATTTTTCTTTATTTGGTGTACTACACTTGGGCTATCAAAGCTCGGATCCCCTCATTACTAGATGCACTTGCCAGCTTTAAGTTATACTACCTGACATCATGTTTCCTTTACATCACATCACTCTGCCAGATTTTCATTTGCCTCATGTTTTAATTTCAGTTAGCTGTAAAAGACAGGCAGAAAGTGGACTTTTTAGTGATATGAACATCATCAACACCGTGGGCACTCATATGCTTGCTGTTATCTGCAAATGTCTGTATGTGATGCTACTGAGCTAAATAACCCAACTGACTGAACTCAGTTGCCCTCTGAAAGCCAAAAGTTCAGGATGAGCTCAGCAGATTTTTTTTAAAGCTGGCTTCCTAAAGAACAACTTCTAATACTTCATGGTTTTGCTATTTTAGCTTCTCTCAGTAAGTGGTCTGTAATGGAAATTCTGTCTAATCATGCAGGTCTTGTTCAGACAACATACTTTCAATTGATTTTATGCCCATTCATCACAATGATTTGCTTTAAAACTGATTTTATGTTTAGCTAGAACATGGTCAAATAAGATTTAAACCAGGAGCCCTTCATTTAGCACATAAAACGTAACATTACCTGGTTTCCTTCCCGTACTAGGATGGGAGGGAATTTTTAATTGCTTACAGGAGGGGCAGCTCATCATAACCACATCTGTAAAAAACAGCTTGGCCAGCTATATTCCTCACAGGTCCATGTGTGCTAAGGCAGTCCAAGACCATGTTGTACCCTGCTGTACCAGACAGACCTTCCAGGTATCTGCTCCCCTGCTGAAGCAGGGCCACCTGGCTCTGAGGGCTAGCACTGGCATCCTAAAGAGGAGCAGCTGGAGCTAGGAAGCGATAGGTGGAGAATGTGAGGACAAATGTATTAAATACCTCAGGTTAATTGTCAGTCAGTTAAAGCTGATGTCTAGGCAATGAATATGTTGCAAAACCAGGACTGAAAATGGCAGATGCTGAGGGCTCTCCTCTCTGTAACTTTAGAGAGAAGAGGCTGGTATTATTTCTCAATTATTTACGTATTTATTTCTACTATGTTTTGAGATGTTCCAAAGCAAGTTTAAGATGAGAACAAAGGCCAAAACTAACTCTACAGCAGCATACTCAATGGGAGTGACTTGGTCAGCATCACTCTTACCGGCACAGGCATTTCAAAAACCCTGCAAAGACAGACACAGCAGAGGAAGATAGCACTGCTGGAAAAGTGCAACGAAGCGATACCCCTGCCAGCCACCACTCATAGTATTTCCAATTTCCAGCCTCAGCTGATCACAATATTGCTCTTGTTTCCCCTAGCGACCTGCCTGATGGACAGTGCTAAATGCTTCATGCAGCCTCACAGGATCCCAGGTGAGAGAGACCACTGGAGAAACAGCCTGGACCCAAGTATCACTTATGTACGCTGATGGGTGGGCTCTGCATGGCTGTGGCCCTGGTTCTATGGCAGAGCTAGTCCCAGGTTAATAATTACATATCTAGCATATTATGCAAGCATTCACTCCTGCTCTTTCACTGTTGTCCATTCTTCTGCTTTGTGACAGCCACTCCTTTCCTCATTCGATTTCACGCGCCACCGGAGCACGGGTCCCATGGGGATCAGTGTTCCCTCCCCAGCCTCACCTGCCCTGCAGTAGTGACCCCGTGCTTCCTGGGTTAGGACCCATATGCTGCTCGAGCAGCCTTTCTTCTGGATTCAAATTACTAAGATCAAAAGTTCAGCAGGTTCAATCCTCACTCAGACTGCTAATGTATTTATTTGTTCCAGTGACCTGCCAGGTCTTCAGCAGTCCTACCAAATTAATGAGAAGATCCTCGGCTCTCTTCAGAGCTGGCCTGGCTTGTGCAACTACAAACCGAGGGGCTGCTCTAGAGGAAAAGCAGAGACAGGGGGCTAGTGGAGGATCAAAAAACACTGTTTGCAGCCAGCAAGTTACCATTAAAGAATGCTGCCTGCTTATGTAGAAAAACTGGGTGCCAGCCACTCACCAACCCTGTTATTCAAGTTCTGCAGCCTGCAGCAAAGGGCTCCTAGAATTAGCTCTCCCAATCTGGTGGTGAGACACCTCTGATGTCGGGTTTGCCTTGGGGTTGTTAAATACCTGGTCCACGTGATTGGGCTAATTAAAAGTTTTTAGCCAAACAAATCCCTGTTTGTGAAGGTATAAAAGCTAAGAGGATTAGATGTTAGTTAAACTAGACATAACTGAGAAACAAAGTTGTTCCTGTTAATTCTTAAAAATCCTACCCTAGTGCGTGTGACTGAAAGGAGTGGATAACAAAACTAACCTGTGAAACAAAAGTCTCAGATGACAGTTATATCAGGTATATTCCACAGAAAAAAGTGTTTCCCTTGAATTCAATATTGCTGCATAACAGGAGAAGACTGTTCTACATACAGAAGGCAAAACCAGCTGTGATTAAAATCATTTGATCTCCACTATTCTTGTAAAGGAAATGCAGGTAATTTCTATTAGTCTATAGGTTTACTATTGCAGCCAATTGGCTATGTAGATATATACAAATAGCACCAAAAGCTGGATGAAGACAATGTAACTCCAAACTTTCATAAGAAGGATTGTCTGCTACTAAACTGAGAAAGCGTCTGGGTCTTGTTCCTGTTGTACTGACCAGCTGGAAAGCCAGTGGCTCTCAATGACTTTCCACCCTGTTCTTCCAGGGGCGTCTTGGTTATAAGGAATCAGTGTCTTCTGTGTTTCCATGGGAAACAGAAGTCAATTGTTTTCAACCCCTGATAAGGAACTGCTTGTGATAGCATCCTCAGTAAGGATAGATTAGGGAAAATGGAAGCTAGATCCACAACATATTTGTGCTGAGCAAATGTTTCCTCCTTACCAAAAAACCCACCAAAACTAGATCATTAGAGCCTCCAGACTCCTCCTCCTGCCCCCCCTCTGAAAACACACTTTTGTCTTATGCCTGCTCAGAAATTCTTGACTTTATTCCCAGCAAGACTGTTCGGCATAACAGCAGCCAGCAGCCCTCACCATCAGCATCTGCTGCTACCTGTCATTTTGCTTTGTTTCACTGGTTCTTCCTGGGCAGACATCCCACAGATCCCAGGGTTTTATCTTGATGGCTCTGTTCTCCCCTACCAGCCTCATTCTAGAACACTTGCTAATGCTGGTAGCACTAATTACACTTTTATTTGAATGTAAATACTTTGCTTGGGGACATAATAAGTATACACCTGATTTTGGAGCCTCTGAAAGAAGGCTGTTGAGCTGATCAGTGCCAATAAGGAAGGGAGAGACATAAGAACTACGTTTACAGAAGTAAATTAAGTCCAATCATGTCAGCGAGCATTCCTGGGTGCCGGAAACCAATTGCACCCTTTAAGGGCCAGAACAGCCCCTGACACACTTTGGACGCAACTCATTCAAATACTCGTTGCCCAAACCAGAGGGCAGATACCACTCTCCCAGACACAGGCTTGGGGTTAGGATGGGCTCTGGATCATTCCTAACACACAGCTTGGGTGCAGCCATTCAGTTTTTGACAGTGAGACAGCATCCTCCTCTGGAGGCAACCAGTCTCCATCCATGCCAGGGAGCAAATCTGGGCATGTTTAATTTACTAGCAGAGATGTCGCTAATGGGGAACAGAGATATAAAACCAAACCCCTTCTTTAACAACCAAAATAAAGAAATCTCTCACATCTCGAAATACTGAGGCAGATGATCAAATAATTAGCATTGCAACAAGTTTGTACTGCCTGCAGCTAGAAGAACTGCTCTCTGTGGAAGTAGGAATGTGGTTGAGCCTGCAAAAACATGATAAGGGATCTATTCTTAATATTTTTGGATGGCCTGCCTATGTCACAGTTAAGTTTCCACAGAGCTGAAAGAGCATTCAGGATTAACCTCCCATGTAAAAACTCCCTGCTCAAACCAGCTGAGGGTCGCTTGGCCATCAAGTGCCAGTGACACATCTTTACTCCTTCTGTGAAGGTGAAAGTGTCAAAAGCAGAGGTGCGTAAACAACCTCTTTTCTTTCTATTGCAAGTTGACCCGGGAAACAGCACTAACAAAGATTTTTCCTTGCTTTTCTCAACAAAATAAAAAAAAAGATCAGGTTGTTTTTTCTCTAGTGCTTCTTTAAAATTTCTTACAACTTCCACATAAGATGCTCCAAATAGAAAAGCAGAAATATTTTCCTTGGAATTTTTATTTTTACACAGATAAGATTATTTTGCAAACTTGATCCAAACTTACAAATAATTTTATTTCTACAAAATCCACTTTTTGGTAAATGTGCTATTTACACAATATTTTTCCCCACCTGGAATCCTGATGAGCTTGCATATTGTAAGGACAAAAAGCACAGGTATGGATTTCTCTGCTGATGTTTCATCAGATGTGTGGGCTGGTGTTGATTGTAGGTATGGAATACAATTTTAGTATATACAGATCTTGCTGATCTAGTAGAAGGATTAAATAACACATCTCCTGGCCCTTTTACAGAAGGATGATTCAAGCAATCTGTAGGTTCCTAGGCTGCTGCACCAGATCACAGCCTGATCACACGTGTATGATGGCATAAATAGATGAATAATAGCAACTGCATTTTCAGTCCCACCCACATCTCATCTTATTTTTTAAATCGCTTAACACCTACACTCAATGCTTGGCTAAGACTGACAAACACAAAGCACAAGAAAATCAATATATAGTTTTCTGTGTGTGTGTATCTCAGGAGGAAATAATAGCTGGGGGTTCCTTTTATTCCCCCTTCTTCTTTTAAGGAAATAAATCTGAGAAAACAGCAAGCAAGTGGTGAAAGCCATTAGCTGCCATGAAGTTTCAAAAGGTATGTCCTTGCAGAAGTGCATGTGGGATTGAACTAGAGTGGGAAACAGCTGACATCCTCTAAAACGCTGCTGCCTGGCTTCCCAGCGGGACTGTGGTTGGCTCCAGCACATACGGTGACCTTAACTCTGTTGAGAACTGGAAGAGTATTGCCCTTGACTTGAATGGAGGCAGGATCAAGCCCTACCCAGAAAGTTTCATACGCTACGTGTCGTATGTGCATGCCAGCATTATGCAACGGGGTGAAAAATGAAAACCTGTCAGGCACAGAACTGGTGCACTCAAGGACATACTGTTATTTGTTTTGCAGCTTTGCCACTCCAACAGGGATTAACAATGTACCATTGATAGCTGCCGTGATAAAGTCAACCAAAATGCCTCATTTTTTAACTTTCAGAACATGATCTAAACTTTTGAGAGAAATGGCTCTCTTGGCCTCAAGGTTTTGTTTGTTGTGTTTTGGTTTTTTTAAATGAAACTGAGAAAACTTTTTTTTCCCCAGTGTTCTCTCTCCACTTTTCCCCTCCTTTGTCCCCCCACTAACACAGCAGCAGATTGAATTCATCTCCCAATTCCTTTAATTTCTAAACCGAGTTGGTAGGCAATGTAAGTCGTCAGCCTTTGCTTTCTGGAAATTCTTTGGTGTATTACTGCATAGCAGAGTGGTGTGACAAGGATAAAGAGATTAGAAGTAATTTCATATAACTCGTTCTTCTGTCAAAATCTGCAGAGGGCTTTTACTGGTAACTCTGAGTGTTGCTGAAATTCGTCATTAAAAATTTTCAATATACAGGCAGGAAATCTCTAAGCACTAAGACACAGAGTAACCAAAACAGAGGGAGAGAAGGAATATTAAATCTAAGTCTGAACAGAGAGAGAATAGAAAGATAAAAAACCTACTCAGGTACAACGATAATAACGCATGTTATCTCCAAGGGGGTTGGAGATTCAGCTCTGAACTTGATGAATTCAACCAATTCAGCTCTGAAAGCCAGAAAACCACTTGCTGATTTTCACCAGTTTCAAGTAATTAAGCATGACCAGTGCAGGCACAGGCTCTCCTTGCCACCATTAGACATCCAGCTGCTGCTGGGTGATCATTACTGCAAGCTGCTCTGGCTCACACAAAACCCAGGCTGCGTTTTCCCTGTATGTTGTACCAGCACGTGGTACATGCAGTCTATACAGGCAAAACCTGGCCAGCAGGTGAGGACCTTTTCTTGGTAAGGTGGTCAGGTATGACCCCTAGTTTTGTTCGTGTGGGAAAGCAGGGGGGAAGCACAGGGAGAAGCAGGAATTAAATATGACCTCGCCAGCACAGCTGGGCCAGCCAACACTTGCACTGCAGACATGAACAAAGCTTTGAAGATGTGGAGAGGGTGGCTTGCATTCTCTATGATCATCCCATTAAATGAACAGAAGAGTGGACAGACATGAAATGACAAAGACAGTCCTGAACTTTTTGAAAAGTTACCATCATGTGTTATAAAGCTATTGTCATGCACTGCAGGTCCTTCTCAAAGCCAGTGACCTTGCAGAAGAACAGGTAAACATGGGCACAGGTGCGTGAAAAGGAACATACTGCTACCATGACAGGTTAGAAGAGCTTAAATGCTGTGTTGCTTATTAGAGGGATGCAAACTCTTCTTTTTTGGGGGGTCCTTTTCTCTGTCTGTGAATCATCCACCCACTAGTTTTCATAAGCATGTTCACAATGTGGGCTTGCTCAATGAAGGCTGCAGCATGATCTACTGTGTTTCAGCCCACTCGGGACAGGAGTCATCCTTATCTTCAGCCATTTGCTATGCATGAGGGAGGTCGCTCTGTGTGCTTTGTTTCTGACTCTGGATTTCAGGCCGGTTGACCAGGGGCTGCCTTTCCCTCTGGTGTCTGCGGTACCCAGTGCAACAGGTATCTTTCATCTGTCTGCTTCTGCTTTAGAACAATACATTAAAAGAACCAAATGTTTGCCAGTTCATGATGGCTGGGGCATTTAATGCATTCAGGCTCTGATCCTGCACCTTTCAAGTCACAGAAGCTTTGGGAATGGCTCTTGGGGAGGGAAGCAGCCCCCCTGCACAGCTGTGCCTCAACCCTAGCGTGTTTGAAGGCAAAGTGCAAAGCCAAGAGACAGAACTGTGTGGTGGGCCCCTCTGAGTCCACAGTCACATCATCACAGTCTCCTACCGATCTCCTGTTCCTCACCTGAAAACAGCTTAGCTTCAGGTAACTCTCGCTTGCAATTAGCATCCACCAGGAAAAGAAGAGCCAAACACCCTTGCAGCACAGGGTAGATTACTACATTTGACTCCTGCTTTTACAAACAGCTTTTATTAAACAGATCTCTAGAAGAGATGTAATGTGATGGTAAGAGACCTGCTGGATGTACTCCCCAAGTGAGGAAATATCTAACACTAGGAGACCTAGCAAAGGTAATATCCCAGTCCTTGGCACTCTCCTCACTATTTGTCTTCCATAATGTCTTCCTTCTTTATCCTCCTACCTCTTCTTATCATGCTAAGGACACCAGCCTCATTTATCTTTTTCACAGGCTGTTTTTCCAGCCGCAGTGGTGTCAGTGAGAGGCTATACCTGGGAGATACTGGTCACCTACGCTGCTGGGCCAGGCTCACCAGCTCTCCAGCCTACCAGTGGGAATGCATGTAGGACCATTGTACCCAGAACCATCTGGAAACCAGCCCCCAAGCCAGTGCAATTCAGAACTTGGGTGACTCCCACTCCTGAGAAACCAATGTTTGCTCTACCTCTTTTACCCCATGGACACACAGTGTGTGGAAAACACAGAAATGGATCATGGCTCAGAAATGACATCCTGGGATTCTCCTTTCCCAGCCCAAAACCTTAATCCACCGTTGGTGGTGACAATGCCTCTTCCTGCAGGTTCTCCTCCTGGCCCCCCCCTGGCTATGCAGTGGCAGGGGCCTGGCATCTCCCCACCCCAGCTGCTCACCTCTGCGTGCACACCCTGACATAGGCTCTCTGGCCCAGAAGGGACTGAAGCATCACATGGCTTTTCCTGGGTACCCTCCAACCTGACAGGAGGTACCACTGCCCTCACACCTATATTTCACTAGGTGAAGGTGCCAGCCTGGGTCTGGACAGATGCTGCAGACCGATGCATAGGAGAGTGAGCACTCCAATATGCTGCTCCCCCTGAGAAGTGCCAGAGGTCTCCTGGAGCACCGGATATTTGGAATTTGGGTGTAGCAAATTGGATCCTGTACTGCTGCAGACCCTCATGGGAGATGATGACCTCCTTCCTTCACTTGCCATGCATTGCAGAGGGTGGCCTTGTGTTTGGGCACCAATGGTGGCTGCTGTCCCTCCCACTGTCCCAGAGACATCAGAGGTGATGTGGCACCTGATGCACTGAGAGAAAGAGGAACTCATAGCTATGGCAGATAAACAAGTTCTTTCTGTCCTCACTCTGCACATGGATCCTGTGTATCACTGGCCAAGTCATTCAAACCAGGCTGTGTACAGATGGTCACTGACTGCATGTTCCTTATTTTTGGGTGGGAACATTTACTGTCTGCAATTTGCTTGTAGAGGCAAAGAGCACTTAGAGCTGCAGTGAACTCGCTGTGAAATGCACTTTGAAAATGTGGATCTTAAGCAAATCTAAGTTTTCTGGAAAATAAAGTCATAAGGCAAGCAATGTGACTGACCCATACTGCTAGCTGAGGGGAAAAAAAAAAAAAGAGGCAATTTATTTTGCTCAAAGACAAATATTTCATTTCTGAATTCTCTACCCCATTTTTATTGTTAAATTTGGTCTAATTTTTAAATGAAATGTCATTGTAAAACAAAAAATGTGGTTGCATTATTTAAAAAATGTGGAAATAACACTTCAATTTATTTGCATATTTTTATTTCTGATCACCCAAAATAACCTCTTAGCTTGACATAAATCTATAGCTAGAGCTTGTTAACCCTAATGTACATTTTTCAGTGAACACAACCTTTAAAATAGCTCAGCTGTGCCTGGCCCTCGCATCCTAAACTGTACAGTCAAAACTGGTAAACGTCTTAACTTATATTCTTTGTCCCTATTTTTTTAGTAAATAAATATCAAATGGTTGCTATGCAGATTATCTCATTACTGTGAGTACTTAAATGCTATAGAGATGAATACCATCAAAATGCCAAAGAGTAATAAATTTCTCTTCAGAACAAAATAATGCAAGAACATGAACCATTTATGTCCTGAACAGCAAGAAAAAGAAAAAAAATTGAAGTGAATTGCTGACTGACCACCCTCATTTTCATACATAGTATATGGTAAGGATCCTACAAGAAACCTCAACAGTACTGAAAGTGTCAAAAAATCAGGATCATACTATAATAATACATACCAGAAGGCAAACTAGGATTGTGCAGACTATAAATCTGGCACTATCTGAATTACACACCTCATATTTTTTCTGAGTAGGACATATCTGTGCACTGTTTCCTAAGCTTGTATGTTGGGGATTTTTTTGATGCACACTCAAACCCAACCCCAAATTCCATCATGTGGCATCCTACTGATGCGTATGTCACCCGGAGGGGTAGCACATGAGATTTACTGCACAGACTTCTGCTTCACAAAGCAACTGAGTAAATCACAGAGGCAGGGCAGCTGCCCAGCCTGGCATTTCCTGGCAGCAGCAGCAAAAGAGGGAAGAGGCAGGAGTGGGGAGCTCCTTCAGCTTCCCAAGGGAAAGGTGGTGCTCAGAAAAGCCCTGGATTCACATCCCAATGGTTTGTCCAATACCAGTGCCCCTGGCTCACACCATTACCTCCCTCCGGTCATTACCTCTCACAGCCCCTGCCCAGCTGGCTCTGTTTAGAGCCCCCCATGACAGACCCTGCTCCCAAATGTGTTGTCTCCCTGCCCAGTCACCAGTGTTTAGTCCCTTCCATTTGAGTTATCCCCTCAAATCCCTCTTTCCATCAGCCTTCTGACTTCCCATCAGCTTTTCCAGGCAGACAGGCGTCTTCCTTCTCCTCTCCTCTCCTCTCCTCTCNCCTGCTCTTCACAACCTCAAACCCCAGGACCTGTTTCTTTCCTTCCTTTACCTTGAGATGCCCTATACACTGCTCTTGAACTCCAGGGCAGAGAACCTAGCAGCATCATACCAAACCTGCAACTAAAATCTTGCTCAGGCTGAAGCATCTGCAGTGTGAGCAGTGGTTTCTGGGCCTTGGATGTCAAAAGCTGAAGTTTCCACTAAACATATGGAAACTGTAATTTTCAAAGGTTTATATCCTGCCTAAACCCAGGTACCCCTGCACAAGAGCCACTTCCCTGCTAAGGGTCGGGTCACTGCCCTAGGAAGAGGTTGTGAAAATTTGAAAAAAAAACAAATTCTCTAATTTTGGCTTTCAGAAATTGTCTAATCATTTTAGATTAAGGGACTCTTGGACATCTATCCAGGCAAAGATTCACATGCCTCAAACTGACATTTTGCCATGCAATGTTTCAATCCAGGGACTTATAGCTTTGCAAAATTATGAGCAAATTAAAATAGTCTCCTTCTTCCTTTTACATCTTCTTGTACAATGAGAACTTTTGGATGCCAAGTTTCATGCACTTGGAGCAGTTACAGTCCCAAATTTCTGTAAGCTATAGCGTGTGCAGTTTTTTCTGGAGTGGGCTAGAACATTGGATCTATGTAACACTAAAGCTACAGGCCTAATACTAAAGCTACACGCATTAGCAGTGCATTTCAAACTGCTTTTCCAAAAGCAGTGATCTGAAGCAGAAGCCTGGGACTCGTCACAACCAGGACCCTGGGGACTCCTGGATCTTTCCTGGCCCCAGGGTTTCTCAGCAAGTGCCGCTCACCTGCTCAAGCAGCAGGACTTCACAGGGGCACAACCCAAGCATGAAACACAACCTGCTGGGCAGTTCCCCACACTCCCTTGATGGATTGCACCATTGGTGATTACAAAGACCTGCATAGCTCCAGTAGCACTTCCCACAGGCCCTGTTGCCCCAGACCTGTTGGGGTGCTGAGGACAGTGTAAGAAGGGGACCTGAGGTGCTGCCTAGGTTTGGGTGGTGCAAGACAAACTCACAGAAAAACCCCTGAGATTTGCTCTGTTCTCCAAAGATTGACCATAGCAGATCCTGCTGCAAAACCTCACAACCTGATCGGGTGTTCAGATATACCGGCAGAGACCAGTAAATACAAAACAGGTATCCACAGCAACCAGAAACAACCCCCTTGACCATACCGTCATTAACTCATCCGTGACATTTTCTGTGGCAAGGCAGGTTTCCTAAGCTTTATACTGGTGCCTTTCCTGCAAAACCAGTCATTTGTATACTTTTTGCTTCTTGCCTGGCTTGTTCTGCACCTTATTGCACATGTACATACAACAGTATGTGTGAACTCAGAAGAAACCTTTATTTAATAACGATTGACATTTGCAAGAGCCTTAGGAATGCAATGATTTTGGCATTGGTTACTTTCCAGGTAAGGATTAACAAAACTGATGAGTTAACAACCAACTGATGTTCTTTGTTTGAGACAGGCCACATTTCAAAACGGAGGCAGCTTTCAGAGTTTTTGCAGAAAGTTTGTGCTTTGATTTGGAAATAAGGAAGTACAGCAAGAATTGCAACACAAATCAGATAAGATTAGATGAAGAGGAAATGTGATAGAAATGCTTTGGATCTATAGAAAGAGCAATAAAATGTTGTTCATCTCACATCATTCGTGTTACAGTGCTTGTTTTAGGAGACAGAGATCAGAGGTAAGGCAGAACCTAAGCCCTTCCTGCATTTTGGCATCGTGACTGGTTGAACAATGTAGAAACACAGTGGAAATGAAAGCCCGATTCCTTCCCCTTGCGTTTCATTCAGAGCTCCTGACATTGGCTGGGAGAGGGTTCATCCCTTCTGCTTTTCCACAGTACCAGCATTTCTGCATCCAGCTACGTAGCACTCCAAACAGGCTCATGTATGCCCTGGTGTTCCACAGACCCCTTGCTCAGCAACCTCTCACTTTGCATCTTTGCAAACATGTATCCTGGTCCAGGATCCCCGGCCACAGACCCAAACTTGCTGATGGACACAGGCAGAGCAAGTGGAGAGCACGGAAGCTCCAGAAACTGGGACTCATTCCAGCAGGTGAAGGTGGACATCGTAGGATGGGGAAGAAGTGAGTCAGCAGTAGGCACTGCATGCTGACTGCTGTATCACTCTGTATGGACCAAGTCTGCCCACCGAGAAGTTTCGATCCTGTGGTTTTGGCAGAGTTTCACTTTGAACCCAGAACTTGGAAAGAAACTTGCACAACTGACAAGCTTATCTATTCCTTTTGCACCAGCCTTAGCTCTGGAAAGGGATTGTCCAACCCGTTTTTGGGTATTCCTAGGGCACAACTACATGTGCTAATGTGGTTGTACGATTACAGTTCCCAGACTGCAGCAGAATCCTTTCTGATTATTTGGAGTACAAGAAAAAAAGCACATACATTTGCTTATGTATTAAAAACAGAAAAGTGTGTCCAAAGATACTATAAACTCACACGCCAGCTTTCAAATTCCCTGTGCAGTCAGTGCCTCTGGTGCCCACAGCGTTCATGGAGAGCCATGACTTTTAACTGATTTTCACTATTAGCAGTATGAAGGGTTATTGCAGATCTAACCTTCTAGACTTATGGATACATGGCATTTTTCATAAAACTAAGTTTATTACACTGTAAGTAGATTGCACAGTCAGCAGTTTTGCTTTAATTTTCTTTGGAGATCCTGTATTTTTTACACAACTTATTTATTTAGAAAAAACTGTTGTGTCTCTTGGAAAATGTAAAGAGGGAGAGATGCTTCATGCTACAAGCAGGTGCATCCCTATCACCTCTTGTATGTATGCAGAGTGTTCTTTAACAGCCTATCTCCTATGGAGACTCCTAAAGAGTGAGTTTCTAGTGTTACACAAGAGGAGAGAGGAAAAAAAAGTATTTCCTATCCATTGGTGGGGAAACTATGGCACAGTGAGGGAAAATGATCCTGTCAGGATCATACCCCTAAACCAGAGCAAAGATGGTAACTAAATACTGACACTGACTGACAGGGCTTTGGGAAATAAAAAGCCAGCACTGATACTGATTTGTGTTGACTTGTGCACCCACTGTGCATATACAGAGAAGCCTACATCTGTTTAGAAGAAGCAAGATACTACCCAGACAGCTGCAAAGTTAAACTTACCAAAGCCTTGTTCTTGGCACCTACAGAGGTACAGAGCACTTTTACTGACTTCCCTGAGGTCATTGATCACTGACACCAGTGTAGAAGAAAAGCTACTATTCATAGGAGTGCAATAACATATAAATATATAAAATAAAAATTATGAATGTTTATATATATAAACATACAAATATTAATAACATACTTTATTCCTTTCTTTCTTTTTCTTTTTTNACAAATGAAAATGCCAGGATCTGGCTCAGATTTCAGCCTCCTCGGTAAAGCCACAGGCTGAGGCTGGTCAAACTGGCTCAGCTCTCAGCTGTGTTGCTTTATCGATGGAATGGATGCCACAGCAGTGCCAACAGCCTGCTCACAGCAACCCCACAGCCCAGGGGCTAGCAGGGTCACAGGCAACACACCTCCCAAATCCCTGGTGTGTTTGAATGGTGCCTCTCTTCCCACTAGCATACCACCACAAACCCATCTTTAGGAGATGACAGCAATTAAAAAGCCACAGTTAAAACTCCAGATGATGCTGTAGCTAGAGGGAAAAAAAGCCCTGAAACAGCTCTGTGAGCAGGAGAGTCATTTGCCCTGGGCTTTTCTCATTCTGATGAGAAAGCCAACAGCCAAGGCCACCAGTGTCTCCAGTTCAGCAACACTTAACTGCACTTGCTCAGGGCTTCTGGAAGTTCATCCCTCAGAGCTGTAGCATTTATGCAGTGCCCCATATATCAACCTGACAGAGAGCTGATAAACTTTCCCAAGGCAGGTGGCCATGGGAATGGCCAGGAATTTGCACAGGAATTTCAACAGGAATTTTCTTACTTAGACTCATAAGGTCAGCAGACAGTAAAAGCTAAAATTGTTTGTCAATCTGTCTTGCTGCTTACCAGGAATGTAAGCTTGCAGATGAATACCTGCAGAAAACCAGAATATTAAAGAGAAATAAAAATTGAATGTGGGAAGACACAGTCTCTGATCTCCTCAGCACCTCAAATAAGGACATGCAAACACCTATGATAAAACACAAGTCAGAGAAAAGACTTTCCAATATCAGGAAGGGCCCCGGGGACTGCAAGGGCATGTTACAAGGCAGCGAGGAGCAGAGCAGCCACAGACGTGTTGAGGAGCCGCTGCTCAACTTGGACCGTGTTCCCACTGATCACATGCCACAGGAGGCAGAGCATACCAGACACCCCTCACCACTCCTGTGCGGCTTGGCAAGACGTATTCTGCATGCGTACAGTCTGACCTGTGACTCACACAGGTAAGACAAGATGTGGACCTCAGTATGTGGAAGAAGCACGTAGCAGCCTTTTTGTTTATTATTGCTCAACACAATTAGCTTCTATGAAAATAACACTTTTTCCTTCCTTGCAGGACAACCGTGGCCTGTTTGGATCATGCCCAGGTCAAAGCTTGCTCCTGGGCCCTGGGGCTGTGCAGCACTGCTGGGTACGTCTGCAGCCACCCTGGGCCTGGGTGCTCAGGGTGAGCAGACAACCTTGTCAGCAGCATCTCCTCACCCTGTTTACCTTGTAAACACTGAGTAAGACACCACATACAGCAGCAACAATAGGCATGTTCAGATCTCTTTGATCCAACCTGAGGCACCTCCAGCTTCCCATCCATTGAACATGTGCATTCAGCAAGTCAGATAAGGTGGGTCTTTTCTTGCTCACTTTATGAGGCCAAGAAGCCAAGGACAGAGTCAGTTTTCAAGGCTCACAGACTGTACTGCAATCCCAAAAGTCTGAATACACCCACCCATGAAATCTATCTCTGCTTGCAGCTTTACCTGTGACAACGCTCCTGTGAGCTTCAGGCACCTTACTAGTGACAGTGAAACTCTCCCTGTGAGCAGCAGCACTTGCGTTAGGATGTGGGTACCAGTGCATGAACTCTGGTGAAATTGCAGCATCCACAGCCAAGAGAAATTGTACTGCCAAAAGCATGCACATGACGTGGACATGGCCTACAGTCATGTTAATAATGTGAATATTTTATTAAGGTGAGCTGAACGTGCTCTTTTGTTGTAAAAACATCTTGAGGACATGTCCCTACGTGCACATTCATGTTTGACTGTCTCTTCCCTCCCTGCCTTTGGTGCCTTTTTTTCCCCACTCTGGCTCTTTCTACCCTCCAAACCTTGACAGCTCCTGCAGTCACACCCTTCATGCCGCCTTCCCACTTCTCACGCCCTCTGTTTCTCACTCCAGCACACACTCCAGCTTTAAAGACCACAGTTAGCCGCAGTCTCTTCATACTTCCCTTCCTCCAGGTCCTGAAATTTTGTTGCTTTAGCAGCAAGGCTTTCAAACCTCAATGAAGCATCTCTGCCTCAGATTTTCCCTAACTGGGATCAGACTACACTCAGTGAGTTGATCTTTCCCCCTTGCTTTCTTCCTCCTCCTGTTCACAAGGATCCTTCATTTCTCATTTACTCCCTTCCCAGCCCTGCATACACCTCCCCTTCACCCAAATCCATCACCTTCTTCCTCCGGTTTTGATTCTTCATTTTTTTCTTCTCACTGTTGCTGATTTATGCTGATGACTGGTATCACCCCTCATCATGCCATGTCCATCTCACCTACCCCCTTGCTTTGCTGCCTGATCCTTTACTTTTACTCATTAAAAAAGATTGTTTATTTGGCATGCGCTGCTCAGACTCCAGGTTCTCTACTGCTGAATTTTCCCTGTACTAAACTTCAAGTGGTCCCATTCAGCACTATTAGCCTCCCCCATTATGTCCCACCATTCAGCCTTTCTGTGATTTCCACTCCATCAACCCTGATAATTTCTCTTTAGCTTTTAACCCTCGTATTCCTACCAAGTTCAATTGCAAATTCTTGCTATACTTCATTTTTCTTCAATTCGCTTTCCCATAATATCCAGCCCAGCTGATGCCTCTCATCCACTTTTTCCGCTATCTTCTGAAAGTCTCTCTCCTGAAAGCCTAGCCATCACCTCCAGCTCGATGTGGACAAAACAGGGTCCCTGATACCCCCACTCTCAAGGGACGCCCCAAATCTCTTTTCTTTCCTTTCTGCAGTGACAATTACCACTCGTGCTTTCAAGGTACAGCTAAGATCTGTCTATGCTTTCCACTTACACAATAAAGACCTTGCCTATCTGCCCTCATAGCTAAAATACTTCTCTGGGGTCTCACCCTTTCATTAGCTCAGTAATGGCAACATCCTTTTCTCTGCTTTCATAATTGCAATCTTGATCTGCTGTCTCATCTTCCAAATACTATTACGAGGGTCATTCTCATAGCCTGATGCTTTGAGTGTGCCACTCAGTTTTATGCTTCTGTTGACCAGCTCTCCATTCTCTAACAAACAAAATAAAAGGTGTCCTTACACACAGAGCTTGTGCAGACAGGCAAATCTGAATGGCAAATGGGTGCCTTTTGCAGCTTTTGAACTTTATGCTTCCCATCAAGCACCTTGTTGTTTGCCCTTGTAATTCCTCCCTGGGACTATGTCCCTGATCACAACCGTGGAGACACTTTGTTCATCCCTCCTGAATTCCTTCTAAAACCTCTCCCTTACTGCTGAAACAGTGCAACAGCAGGCAGGCTGCCAGCATGCAGCACCTGCTCAGTACCCAGCTGACCCCTCTCACCATTTCCTTGTGCTCTCCCCGTGTCTAACCCATCTCTTGCCACTTGTCAGGTATTTCATGCATAAACCCTGAATAGCGGTGACAATCCTTCTGCTCCGACTGCAGAGCAGGTACGCACACAGCAGCAACACCCCAGTCAGGAATCCTGGGTCTATGACAGTGCAAAAATTAATGACATCTTTGAAGTTACTGAGAACTCAACCTGCTGAACCTACACGCTGACTTGTGGTGGAGCTTACTGAGTTTCTCTGATAAAAGACAGAAATGCAGAGGCAGCATTTCACTTTATTCTGAAGGTAGAACTCAAGCACATTCACTGAGTACTCCAAAGGCCAAAACATGAGTGCAAATCCTGAGCTATATCATTCAGGGTGGTGCTTCTCCAGAGTAAATCTCCCAATGGACCTCATGTTGGCAATAGGACAGAGACCTAGAGGAGGCCTGTAAGAAAGATGGGAACGGACTTCTTAGCAGAGTCTGTTGTGACAGGATGAGGGGTAATGGTTTTAAACTAGAGAAGGGTAGATTTAGGTTAGATATAAGGAAGAAGTTTTTCACCATGACGGTGGTGAAACACTGGAACAGGTTGCCCAGAGAGGTGGTGGATTCCCACTCCCTGGAGACATTCAAGGCCAGGTCGGATGGGGCCCTGAGTACCCTGGTCTGCTGGAGGATGTCCCTGCCCATGACAGGGGAGTTGGACTAGAAGACATTTAAGGTCCCTTCCAACTCAAGCTATTCTGTGATTCTGTGACCACTTTGGTTGTCAGTGGTTGGTTAAGTCATGCCCACTTTGGAAGTAGATGAAAGTTACTGTTGTCTCATGATTCTTGAACAAGGATTCTAAAGCATTTTTAGTTTCTTTCCATCTTGTGCCAAAGGAGCACATCTGTGCCTATTTAGTCTCAGCTTTATGACCAAGGTAGGTAAAAGATAACATCCAGATTCTAAGTATGTTTTGTAAAACATACTCTTAAAAATTATCAAAAATCTCTCTCTTCAAATGAAATCTTGCCTGTGATCATGGCAAATGAAAGACTGGAAAGGACAAAAATGTCCTCGAGTATCAGGTAGTCAGCTTTGCAATTACTAAGAAGTTGCTTTGCTCTGTTGAGTTTACTGTGTCACCAAAACCCCACCAGCCATAGCTATACAAAGCCTGCATTGTCTCAGCAAGGCTACTGAGATGTTTCTGATTTTGGCAAGAGCTAGGTGTACACAGAAGCATTTTATTGGAAAAAAAAATACAACACCAGAAAGAAATATTATTTGAGGCCTCTTACTGGAAAGATAAAGGTCAGAGTCCTTACGTCTGCTAAAGCAACACACAAGAATATCCTGATTGCAGGATTCATTTTGCAACCTTGAAAATTGCACCTAAAAATCCCCATATGAAACAAATTTCAAAGTGACTTGGCTGTGATATAAGAAAGGACTTGTGGGTTTAGGCCATTGGTAATTTGGAGATTTCAACTTCCTGAGAAGGAGACAACTACATACACACATACACAGGCATGGAGATAGCCCATTCCTAGTCTGTCAGATCTGCTTCCTTGTTACAAAGCAAACCTGATCTTTACATTCATCCAGGTAATTGGTTTCTTATTTTGAACAGGATTTGGCAACATTTCTTCACAAAGAGCACATATTTTCCCCTATTAAATTTCTCAATACATCAGAGCAATGTTGATTTGGGAAATCATGCACAGATGATCAGGGTCATTGGTTTGAAGTGAAAAAGCCAAGATTATATTATTGTTTCACCTATAAGTGTAGTGTAACATCTGCTGGAGTTTGTCACTCTAATAGTGCTGTGGGCTCCTACAGTAAACCAACAAGTGCTTGCATACCTACTCCAGAGTAACCCCTGGATCTTCTGTAGCTGTAAGACATTAATAGATTTTGAATATGCCATTGTCAACCCATTGAACAGGACTTCAGAATACACTTAAAACCATAAAAATCAATTTCACTGGTTGTCAGAGATAATAAGTCTATGACAGTAGAAGTAAAAATTGTCATCTATGTTGCTGAGATTAAATATTTTTAATCAGCTACCAAAAAAGCATCATATTCGGTTTCTTACCCAAGTGGTCTTAATTTTCACAGGGGGAAACAGCTGACAGGAAAACAGGGAAACAGCTGACCATGGAAAAAAATATATCTTAACAAGGAAAAGCAAACCCCTCTGCCTTCTGTCAGATGCTCTCATAGCTTTCACAGAAGAGGGTGTAGCGTTTCACAGAGTGGTAGCAAAGGAGCAAGGGGGCTTTGCCACGTGCAGGAATTCACAACCCCCAAACGTGGGCAGTCCCAAAAGCAGATCCTGCTGCCAGGGAGAGAACCCAGCCGGGCGCAGGCCGCACAAGGACAAGGTTTCAGCCCGAACTGCCATTGAAACAGTATTCCCTGAAGGGTCTGCCTTCTCTGCTGCTTGTATTAAACACTTTTACTCCAAGGTTTTCAACGTCTTTTTAATGTGGTGTGTTGAAGGCAGCACATTCCTTTACTTTCTACAACTTCAAACAAAGATTTCGCATCCCGGGTTGCTGCAGGGACACACAGAAATGATTAGCAACTGTGATTAGCAACTCTCAATAACATCTAGAGCCTGTGCACCCTCAGCTCCTGGCAGGATGCATGGCTTTGAAATGAGCCAGGAGAAAAACCTCTCCTGGGACAGGAATATGTGGGGGGAGAACGAACGCGCAAGAGAAGTGTTTGTCTCTTCTTTTATCTCCCAGCCAGCAGTTTGTTAGCCTTTACCACTCATGCTATGAGTCTGGCGGACACCAAACAGCGGCGTATTCCCGGCGTTATCTCCGCTTCCCCCCTGAGAGAGCTCATTGCCTTCCAGTTTTCCAGCTGTACACCAGGCTCCACTTAACACGGCGGCTGACCTCTCACCCTGCAGCCTGGCACCTGCGGCGTGCCGGCCCGGCCACCCAGCCCGCTGGACAGACAGACAGACAGCCCGCCGGACAGACAGACAGCCTGCCGGACAGACGGCCATCCCAGTCTGCCTGCTGCCTCCCTGCTTGCGAAAGACGCCGAGTTCCCCCTCTCGCATCATGTGAACTCGGCTCGACTGGTAAAAAATAATTGCAGGCTTGTCCAAATTATCATTTGCAAAGTCTAGGAGGCACATAAAGGCACCAGTATTCCATTTGTGTTAGCCTCAGGCAGCTCATTTCAGCCCGGCCTTACTCTCCTGCCCTCTGCCAGGTCAGCCCAGCTGAGCTGATAAAATTTAGGAGGGATTTTGCCACCTATTAGGACCCAACCCATGTTCAACTATCAGAATACTTTGGCTTCAGCTCAAAGTTTCATTTTAAATTCCTAAGAAGAAAATAGCTGTGTAGCTTCCCTTCTAAGATAAAATAAAATGAAATAAAATTTAAAAAACCCAAATCAGCTATTTCTGATGAGTAAGGACTCCCTGGTATTTCTCATCTAATCACACATACCTCAGAGTGAAGGAGATGCTTGACCCCCAGACCAATACATGTATTTTAAGCGATCATCAGAAACTTTTCCCAGATAAGGTCTCATTCTTATGCTAATAGGTGTAACAGATCGGCAGACAGCAGTCTATCTCTGAGCTCTCGTCACCTCCCTGTCACTTGTGCCACTGCTCTGCATTCTGCACAACTACAGTATTTGAAGTGTTGAAAATGAAGAAACAGCCATACAAACAAAATACTCCTTCCAAAATTCACTCCAAAGACATTAGGCACAGCATGCTGTGGCTTTTCTTTGACACGGAGAAACATACAACTTCTAATTTAAAACTCTCAGCTCTGCAGATTGCTTCTCACTCTGTCCTTATTTAATACCTGCTCGTGACTCTCATCTGTCATCTTTCCTCAGAATGACCAGAAATCTGTTACTTGGAAAGAGTCACCAAAACTTCACTGAGAATCTCTGCAGTCCTCTGCATTTGCCTTTTTCCCCCTAAAAATATTTTAAATCGTATTTTCTGAGTGAACTTCCGTCCTCATATGTTGTCAACATAATAACAGAAGAGTAAACCCTCAAGGAAGGACAGAGGAAGAGCAGAGCAAACCAAAAAGTGCCGGTACCTACCTGGAGCCCGCCTCAGTGCCCAGCACCATTCGCAGCGACAGCAACGTTTCGGGCCAGCACCCTAATGCATTTTCCTCTCTACCGTGCTGCTAAATGAGAGTTGAGCAACTCCTCACCCTGCTGCTTGGAGCAACAGCTCTCCCAGCCTTAACACCCTCTCTTGACTCTTTTTTTTTTTTTTTAACAGAGTTTTTGAGCACTAAAACTTGCAATTAGTCCCAGCTAAGCTAAAGCCCCTGGTTGCCCCTTCCCTAAGCCGCACATTCCAGGGCGCTGAGCTCCTTGCTGGAGGAGCACCACGCAGCTCTTCCACTCCCAGACCCCACTTTCTGCCTACAAACTTGATAAGGCTGCAAGAGCTCAGGAATACGCACTGAAACTCAGACAGAGGAAAAATTGGTCTCTCATCCCCAGCCTGGGTGGTTTTTCTTATCCTTCCCCCCGCTTCCTCCTCCCTTTCTGTCCGCACTCACAGTAGCAAGGTTGTCTCTTGACTACTCCCTGCCTTAAACTCACCAAACCAGATTTTTACTCCCAACACCTTCCCGTAAATCTGAACTGAAATTTTACCCTGCTCGCTGAGCCTTGGCTGGCTGAGGGCCAGTGCAGCATTCCTGTTGTTTTAAGAGGGCAGATTAAAAAAAAAAAAAAAGAAACAACAACAACAAAAAAGAAACAGGAAGAAAAGCAAGAGGGAAACCTGGAGAGATGCAAACGCTGGAAGGAAGCAAACTTTAATAGCAGCTTTACTAAAAATGCTGTGGGAGGGAGCGATTCCCTTTTATCTTTAAAGGGGCAAGCCAGTGATTCCTTTTTGACAGTGTCAGTCATGAGAAAATACCTTCCTCAGCCATCTGCATCCTTCAGGTGGATGGAGATTTGAAAAGAAAATGAACCGCTGGTACTCACCTGAAGGACAGCATTGCCAGCCTCAGCACAGCAGGGAGGGGAGCCTGCACCTTTGCCTGAGCCAGTGACCCCAAGGCAGCAGTAACGCTGGTTAAAGAAGTGCCACATTTTACCCTTTTCTGATCTAAAGTTACACGTGGTTTCTAGAAAAGGAACAAAACAGAAACCAGTTTATGTATAAAAAAAACCCAAAACAGCCAAGCCTTCTTTTAACCTCCGTGTGATCCCTCTGACCGTTGTCTGTAAGGCTTAAAGGAACAATGAAGCATGACTGTAAACTTTCTCACCCCCTTTTACATTACCTGTCTATGCCTGGCTATGGGCTTTGATGTATTGAAACAAAGCACTAGACCTGTTTATAGTAAATGAAACCAACCAACAGAGAGATCTAATTCAGACTTGTGACTAAACAAACTGGAACAGGAAGCACACACCAGCAGATTTTTTTAAGGAGTAATTCCTGCTTGCATTGTCATGCAACAAAAAAACCCCCAAAAACAAACCCACAACCAACCAAACAAACAAAAAAAAAGTAAAAAAAAACACCCCAGAGTTTTCAGCTTCTCCCTTCAGTCAAATGCAGTTGGTTTTTTTTAATTGGAAAACTTAATGCACGCGATGTTTCATCACGTGTATGCAAACACTTAACAGAACAGTGTTTACCACCAGTAGTGATCTAAGTATCTTATTCATCTGTTGGTTTCCCTGTGCAGGAAGTTTCTGCAACTCATTAGTTTCCCCCTCCCGCCCCCCCTCCAATTAACATCTGTAATAGATGACTAGACAGAGGATCTTCATCTAGGATAGCTAGATAAAGCAAGCCCCCAAAAATAGTAGATTAGCAGTCCTGCAAGTTAAATCTTTAAAGAATAGATAATATTACAGTTACAGCTAGTGACAGGATTTAATTCTTCATAATTCTTCCTATTTTAAAAAACAATTATTTTTATTCTTAATTAATTCTTAGGAATTCTTAATTAAGAATCCTTCTTAATTCTTCTTAATTTTTAAAGGAAATAGCCAGAATTGAGTACACACTACGCTCCTTTGTTACCGTTACTGTTCGCTAATTTTATTCATTTTCCAGTAGGGCAAAATCCCACAGGTTTTACCTAAGCAAATCCACCTTGACTCCCTAAGAGAGTTTTGCTTCAGGCAGAAACCAATGAATCAAACTTCTACTGGGATAACACATAACACACAGCCAAATATTGCAAAACTCAAGTTAGCAGTGTACTCAAAAGTCAATCAAAGGATGTGATTCCAGTTTTAGCAAATGCATCAAGCATAAAAAAAATCTTTCAAAACTTACCAGTATTAATCAGCAAATAATCATGCGGAAAATTGTCATCAGATACTTGAATTATAATGAGAATTCAGCATTAGCTGCAAGCATATTATGCAGTTAAATTCTTTAAGGAAGAATAGTCCAGAAAAGCAAACAATGATGGTCTTAGTGGTACAAAAATTTCTTAAGTATTCTAGCATCATCTCCTTTAAAATATGGCCCATTTGTCCTAGAGCAGGGCTTTTCCACAGTTTCTTCATCAGATAAGTTTGCCAATAAAGTCCCCAAGAAATCCATCTCATGTAGAGAGCTTATGCTCCATTTGGTCCATTTAGAGGAGCAAAATAGGCATTACAGGCAGAAGTACTTCTTTGCCAACATGCACGGATTACTTCTTCTAATGAGAGTCCCTGTAATGCAATGAACAGTACAGAAAATGGAAAGACACATCCATATACTGCCTTGCGTGTCCAGGATGCAGTTGTGCTACCAAGAGCTGTGTTTGTACCAGTGTGGTAAAGTCAACTTTTGTAAGGTATGCAGCTAAAAGCATAGCTCTGCCTGTTATTACTGACTCTTCACATGCGTTTGTGGGTCTCACTTCTGACAGACATCTCTCTGAAAAACAAAATATTCCCCTTCTTGTAACAGCTGTACCAGTTATCCTACCACGAGACATCTTTGTCAGTGCTGGTCAGACAGGATCCAACATCCTCTCTGAAAGCCAGTTCGTGCCTTCCTTACTGGCAGAGGATTCAAACAGGTTTGCTTTGAAGATGTCAAAGATAGGAAAGAGTTTGACAATTTTTTAGGGCTGTTCAGCTGTGGGTGAAGGCTGTTACAGCCTGTGGGGAGTCCAGTTAGAGCTAACACTAGGCAATAGCTCATGTGACAATTAAAATACCTGTTACTGCTTTCTCTGTCTCTGCGTGACAGACACTTTCCATGGATCCAGCTGAGTCTGCAAGGTACCACGTCTGTCTGCACACCTCTGCAGGTACAGGGATGACCATGGCACAGCTGCTCACAGCTTTTTAATGGATTTCCAAACTTTGACAAAGGCAGTGATTTCTACAGAGCTGCCAGCAAAACAGTTGTGCAAACCCTCCCCTATTTATTGCATGTGGCAATAGAGTATTTCGTACCGCACTCTGATTCAAAGATTCCAGTTCAAATAACAGGTAAATGGGTTGTGCTGCCATTCAAAGAGACCTTGATAGGCTGGAGAGTTGGGCGGGGAGAAACTTAATGACATTCAACAAGGGCAAGTGCAGAGTTTTGCATCTGGGGAAGAACAACACCATGCACCAGTACAGGCTGGGGGCTGACCTGCTGGAGAGCAGTGTAGGAGAAAGGGACCTGGGGGTCCTGGTGGACACGAAAATGACCATGAGCCAGCAATGTGCCCTTGTGGCCAAGAAGGCAAATGGCATCCTGGGGTGCATTAGAAGGGGGGTGCTTAGTAGGTCGAGAGAGGTTCTCCTCCCCCTCTATTCTGCCTTGGTGAGGCCACATCTGGAGTATTGTGTCCAGTTCTGGGCCCCACAGTTCAAGAAGGACAAGGAACTGCTTGAGAGAGTCCAGCGCAGAGCCACAAAGATGATGAAGGGAGTGGAACATCTCCCTTATGAGGAAAGGCTGAGGGAGCTGGGTCTCTTTAGCTTGGAGAAAAGGAGACTGAGGGGTGACCTCATCCGTGTTTACAAATATGTAAAGGGTGAGTGTCAGGACGATGGAGCAAAGGTTTTTTCAGTAATGACCAATGATAGGACAAGGGGCAATGGTTGCAAACTGGAGCATAGGAGGTTCCATGTGAATATCAGGAAAAACTTCTTTACTGTAAGAGTGACAGAGCACTGGAACAGGCTGCCCAGAGAGGTTGTGGAGTCTCCTTCACTGGAGACATTCAAAACCCGCCTGGATGCGTTCCTGTGTGATGTACTCTAGGTGACCCTGCTCTGGCAGGGGGGTTGGACTAGATGATCTTTCGAGGTCCCTTCCAACCCCTAGGATTCTGTGATTCTGTGATTCTGTAAATGTTGCCAGGTTGGCCCTGAAGTGCCCTTTCCTTTCTCAGCGTACAGCACCCACTCAGATGACAGCAGCGATTCAGGAAAGTCTCTTCTTGACCACCAAATGCTGGATCTATTGCAAACTGAGATGGAATAAAAGCATTCTCGAAAATTTATGATCAGTCATGGGGATTGTTGCCATTGCGGGTTCATGTCATGGAAAATTAAACATTAGATCGATTTTATCTAATGGCAGTCTAAGCCATTTTTGACATCAAGAGTAATTTTTCTCCCTCTGTAAGTCCCAATTATTTATCTGGCAGTGTTTTAAGGGGTTGTGGGTTCTTTACATAGGAAGGAAAGAGTGACCCAGCTGTAATTTGCTGCAGCACCCTCCAGTCTATGGGTTAAAATGAAAGAGCAGTCACAACCCTGTAGCACTGAGCAGAGATTTCCTGTTCCTCTGCCAAGCCATGGTAGGGTTTCTGACCAAAAGAAAAGAATTTAATGAGTCCATAGCAAAGCAAATTAAGCTAAGTGCAGCATGATTAGGCTGTGAACACTAATCTTTAAAGGCAACAGTATTTGATTAAGGAAGGTGTCCTCCAAAACTGATCTTAAAATTGCAGTAAAAAATGTCTGGCTATGAACATTCAGTGTTGGGGAGCTGGGGGTTTTATGGGTGTGTGTATCTCCCAGTTTACAATGCTTCCTTCAGAATATAGCTCATTGCAGTGTCAATTGTGTAACACCTATTGTACAGTTTATCACTACTGCCAAGAGCTGACTTTACTGCAGCAAGAAAGTGCATGTTGAAAGTTTGGCGAGTGCGTTTCATTCAGGAGATTATGAAAACTTTTTTTTACTAATTAGGAAACTATGGAAACATGAGTGAGAAATCATGTTACTCAAGAATGAAATGTCTCTAAATAGCAGAAAACTAATTGAAGAAGTAGAATATTTGTTACTTTTGTGAAAAAGAAAAAGTTAAAAAGCCTCTATTTCAACTTTAAATTTTTGTTAAACAAAAGTGCTTTCTAACACAGAATGTTTCCTAGTACAGGTTAAATATTTGGATATAATTCAGTAAGCAAACACAGTGTGCAATTAAGTTAGTCATCTTACGGTGTTTGATTTTTTCCCAGTTAAAGTTGAAGCTTGGAGACTGAACATTTCAGAGAGTGGTCTGTGAAATGCCATCACTTCCTACATGAAAGATCTCAGTACACTTAGTCTGTGGCACAGCACCTTCTCCTCCAGAGTGGTCTTGCAGGGAGCTGATCTGGGACACATTTCTTAGGAAGAGGGGATGAGATGGATGGGGCAGCTAATGGGGAGGGTAGTGGAAGGAAAAAGAGAGCCTAATGAAATCCTTGCAGATCCTTGGTCTCCTGGGACCACCCTGTCTTCTGTTCCATCCACTCTCCTGGGAGCTGGCTGAGGGCAGAAAAATCACCCCTTTGTCAGCACAGCTGAAAGTATCAGAGCTGGCTCTGTCTATAGGTTTAAATGCTTCTTACCAACAAAGTTCCCCATATTTTAAACACTCAGCTTCTCCTCAGAACATATTTACAGATTTTTTTTCTACTGGCACCAGCCCAGAATTATTAAACAAACTCCTGGCACTTGGGTTGCACACAGAGATCCCGTGGCTTGGATGCAATGCCTTTTACTAACAAAACTGACTTGGTTCAAGATTAGTTTCCACCAAGACCAAAAGATTGTAAAATAAGAGAATTAATTTCCTTTCAAAGATCAAATACAGACACATAACTTCATGAAAGGCATCACAGACCTGTTCACAAGAATTTGCTGAGAAATATTTTAAGAGTAGGGGAAAAATCTTGTCTCTTTTTCTCATGTGGTCATGAAAACACCTCATCACATTGAATGCAGAAGTTTAATGGAATAGCTCAAATTATTCTTGATAATCCAATTTGTAAGCATTACAGTTAGATTTATTATGAAATTGTAGCCGCTGACATGACTTCCCCCATCTTCTTGTCCTCTCATATTTTCTCACCTGTCCTGTTTTCTCTCTGGTACTTCCATGCAGGCTGATTGCAACTTCTGTCACTGTGACTTTCCTTCCTCCCCATCATCTCCTCCCAGTCTGTACGTCTTGATTTCCTGCTTGGTGGTTTGACCATCCTACCCCTCTCAACAGCATTATCCTCTATCTACACACTTTTCAGATTCAGGTTTTTGTTTAAACCCTTCCTATCTCAGCCCATCTCACTCTTGTCTCCATCTGAACACTGTGCCTCTGCCTTGCCATGACTCCAAGAGTGCCAGCCCAGGTCACTCTAGCATTTGCTTTTCTGTAAGTAAACTCATCTCTTCTTCCATGCTGCCCTCACACCAAATACAAGTACACAGAATCACAGAATCACAGAATTCTAGGGTGGGAAGGGACCTCGAAGGAGCATCTAGTCCAACCCCCCTGCCAGAGCAGGGTCACCTAGAGTACATCACACAGGAACGCATCCAGGTGGGTTTTGAATGTCTCCAGTGAAGGAGACTCCACAACCTCTCTGGGCAGCCTGTTCCAGTGCTCTGTCACTCTCACAGTGAAAAAATTCTTCCTGATATTCACATAGAACCTCCTGTGCTCCAGTTTGCATCCATTGCCCCTTGTCCTATCATTGGACGTCACTGCAAAAAGCTTGGCTCCATCATCCTGACCTTAGTACCAAACTGGAAGAAGCAGGTAAAGCCTCTGGTGCCTTTTCGTTGAGTCCCTCATTAAGATTGTCTGTTGTGACAGTAGTGGGAGATTCACGTGTCATGGTGCAGGATGGAGATGCCGTGCTGGGATGTGTGCCCTCACATGGCACTGGCAGAAGCTGTGCAGCCTGTGCTGCAGACTTGCTGTCCTTTTTGCCCTCCACCTCACTGCAATGACCCTCCTCCACTGCTGAGTCCCTGCTCTCCGTCCCTGTGCACCCTGTGCAGCCAGCTATGCCTGTGGGAGCCAAGTATGAATCAGTCTTTCGATTTTGAGGCTTGCACTCTGTGCACAGGAGCCCCTGGCCACAGAGGTGCAGCCACAGCGGCTGTTCCTCTCTGTGCAGGGCCTGGAGCTGAGAGGGGCTCTGCCCCCCAGCAAGCCTCAGTGTGGGGATGTCACAGCCACACGTGTCTGTGGTAGCAGCAGCTCTATTTTATCTTTGATGTAAGCCCTTTACTCAGGCGAGTGGGCACGTTTGGTATGCCGTGTGCTCCTGCTGTGTTCGGCCAGCAAATATTCCTTGGGGCCTCCTGAGGCCAGAGATGTACATTGGGGTGCTTTAGTTCAGAAGCCTTTGCACAATGCACCTTGGCTGCATGTAGACGTGTCTTTAGGTAACCCAAACAAACCCACAGCTCACAGGGTGCTGCAGCAAGCTGCTGCTCTTCTTCCCTCTCACCTTTATTAAAGCTCTGGAGGAGAGAGGGTTCTTCACTTTCATATAGCCACAGGCAGCACCTCCTCCAGCACAGAAATAATAATAGTAATGTCATTTCTGTTACTATTTTGCTGAGCTCTCTCACATATGCAAAATGGTTTTCCAGTCCTCATAATAAAATGAGGACCTGGAAATGCCAAAGTAAAACCCTCTGAATAGTAGTATTGCTCTTCTAATTTCTCAGCTCAGAAGAATAGATAATTTGAACAGAGGATCTCAGAGATGTCTTCTGCCTTGTGGATGGTTGAGAATTCACAGGTGAAAACTTGGGTGCTCTCTTCATAGCAAACATACTTTTCTCTAACTCAAAGCTGGAAGCCTTCGTTGGTGAAATAAGAAGCTGGGTAAAATCACAAGGCTATGTGGTCAGATTTAACCCTAGCTTGGAGACACACTGAGTGCTGGTATGGTATTTACTCTGAAGTCACTTCTCTTGGAAGGGAAGTGAAACAGGCAAAGTGCAGCAGAAGCACTTCAGCAGGAAATTGCCGTTATGTACCAAAGCAAGCGCTAAGAACAGAACAAAAGTCAAACCAAGTACAATTCAGCTATTTATTAATCTTTGTAAAAGGAGGAAAGAAAACAAAAAAAACTGCCTAAATTCACAATTTCTGTCTCAGCATACAGAAGAAGCAAGGTCTGAGAGGCCCCTGAGACAACATCAGATATCACTGCAGTGCATGTAGACACTTGCGTGCTTGGCTGGGTGTGAGCTTGTGTAGAGGTCAGGGGAACAACTAGGAAGGTTTGTGCCTGTGGGAGAAAGGGGGTGTTTACACACATCCCATAATAGTCATGGGTGATTAGCAGAAAAAAATGTACTCAAATGACTCAGTGACTCGAAAATAATGGTGAGAGCTGAACCCCTTCCACAGTCCAATGAACAGAAGTACTCCAGCAGGACACGGGACACAGACTGTGTGTATAATGCAGAAAAAGGAACCCATCAAACAGGAAGGTCATCCATACACGAGATCCCTGCCCACATAAGCCTTATGTTAATAAACATTGGTGTTCTTTTAAACATCAATAGCCAGGTAAAATTAAAGGGCTTTTATTTTTTTTTTTTTAATTTGCAATTTCCAAAAAAACAGGAACATTTTTGCAATTCAGACTACCTGCAAAAATATTTAAGTGTGTTTCTTGGACACAGGAGAAATCAAATAATCATGAAATAGTTTATTTGCAGCAACAGATGACACTAAACCAGAAGGTCCCTCTGTGGGCATTTGGTAGGACTGTCCACCTGCACTGCTGTACACTGTCCAGCTTCTTCTCTGTGGTGCTTGGAAGCCATGGGGGGGGGATGCTAGCACTGTCTCGGTGTTGCCTCCACTTGAGGGTAGGTCTCTACTGAAGATAAAGCTTTAAACAGGAAGCAAGGAACACTTGGTGCAAATGGACAATGAAGACAGTGAAGATGTGTCCTGCCCAGCTGAGAAGGCAAACAGGAAAGTTAACACAGAGCAGAGTGAAGTAAAGGGAGGTGGCAGGAAGCAGATGTAAAGATGATGACGCCAAGGGGTTTACATTTAAAGCCTTTACTAACACATCTGTTCATTCGCTAGATTAGCATTTCTTTTTGTTAATTAAATTAACCACAAAGAAACCTAGATCAGAAGGAATTGCTTAAGCTTCATTACTGCAGACCTCTTACTAATCAAAGTAATCAATAATTGAACATCTTCACCTAGGAAATCAAATACAAATTTAAACCTAGCTTTTATTATCTTTCGATAGCCAATTTTCCAGATTCCCTTCCAGCTCTGTTGAGAAGTACGAGTTGCTGCAAACCTGATGACTTACACTGTCTGGAAGCCAGCTGGGACTCACTTTCAGCGCCATGTAATGGACTCCACCATCCCTGCCAGACTGCTCCTCCAAAGGCACAGAGTTTATATGGATTTTATAGACCTTAATTGCTTTGTTGGTTTTTTTTTAATACTATTAGCTTAGTAATTAGTGGTTTGTTAATAATAACCTTGAAAAAGCCAAAATATCTACTGGCATTATAGACAGAATTGTTTTAAGCACCAGAAATGGAGAGGAATGCAGTGCACCGAGTCAGAAGCAGTTCTACTCTAGCCAAAGCTGGCATGAATGTGTTGTTAGCAGCACTTTCTACTGCGATGGCCAAGGTGCTTTTTGGGTTTGTGTTTTGTTTTGTTTTTTTTCTTTCTCCTGAGTAGTACTCTAATTTCTTCTATTTTCATAATCTTTACTACATTTCCCTTCTTTCTTTTTTCTCTTCTTCCCAGGCATATCCATCCAGCCTCAGTTTATCTTAAAATTCACCAATCTAACTTGCAGGTAGCCAAAATCATGGACCCTATCCAGTGAGATGAGTAACAGGCAGTGCGCAGGGACAATGGGAGAAAATCAGAACTAACATTTTTCATTATTAAAAAGGGAAGTTTTCATTAAAGTGTGCTCTTGTTCTCAGTTTTCTTGTGGAATACAGAAAGAAGAGTGATGCTGACAATGGCTTTACAGAAAGCCAGAGATACGGTCTTTTCATTCTTCTCTAACATAAATCTGTTTCCACAGAAGCAGATAAGAAAACACTAGTTTTACTACGCATCATTGGGTTGAATTCTCTAAAGTAAAAAGGCAAGAGGACACCTACTGCAAACCAGGCTCCAGTTCCTGGATCATACATTACAGATATCACAAAAAGCATCATTTTGAACAGGCATCCTGCCATTGGAAGGTAGCATCGCAGTACAAGTAAAGTATGGTAATACTTGGAAGAAAATCATCAAATATTCCTGAAAATTTTACATGGCAGGAGAATTACGCACACCTTTCAAGGAGCCCTGCTTGCAGACAAAAGGATGCTTTTTTCCCTAGCTGATAGCTGCATCCCTACCAGAAGCTGACTATCTGAAAATCAAGTCGGGGTCCTTTTCTCCTGGTGTTATCACAGTGTCATGGTGCTGGAAGAGACTTTGAGAGGTCATCCTGTGTGTCCCCTCGCCTAAAGATACTTGTCCATTAATCATCACTGTTACTAATGGTCCTGGACACCATGTTGTGCCCACAGGGGTTGCAGAGGGGGCTGTACAGGTGAAGGCAATTAGGATTTATTAAGCTCCTGCTGATGTATGGTATCATAGGAGAAGGATCCAACTCCCCGTTCCTTACCTGTGTTGGCTTAGAAGAACAAAGAAATCCAAAGGAGAGGGGAATGAAATAATAATTTATGCCAGCAAAGAGCCAGGATTCCGAACACAAAGGTACTTTTTGTATTTATTTTTTTTTTTAATTAGGATCATACTGTGTAATAGTGATCATGGGAGCAATGCATGATGCTTCCTAGCAGAAATCACTCAAAATCCTGCAAGAATTTTTGCAGTATGAGGCTCTTTCAAGCACAATGGGTTCAGATCCACAAATTTACTGCTTATAAATTACCAAGACTATAGCAGAGAGATTCAGAATCCCAGAAAGAAGATTCACTTGCTATCGTTTCAGCGTGTCTTTCTGTGGCACTGCAAAAACCTGTAACCACTGTATGTGTGTGATGGATCCAAGCAGAAGGCATTGCCGTGCTGGCAGTGCCAGCAGTCCACAGACAAGCAGGCCCACGTTCCACACTAGCAGCTGAAGGTAGAAACCAAACCAAGAGGTGTCCACTGTTTTTAAGTCCCATGATCTGATCATGCAGGGGAACAAATCACAAATAAACGTGCTAGATGAGACGTCAAATAGCTGAAGGCATGTCCTTTGCAGAGGCAGAAGGCCTAGAGAGGGAGGAGAGGAAAGGAAGGAAGGTGAAGTGGCTTATTCAGCTTCTTCGGTCGTTTTGGATAAGAAAAATATTTTCTTTGCACCAAGTCAGCAAATGCATTTCCTGATGTCTTGCTCTCTTCTCTGCCTTTTTTTTTTTTTTAGCAAAAGCAGCTTTCTAAAAGGCATTTAAAAATGTGGGTGCTGGTTGAGGGAATGTATTTAACCGTCTCCAGGCTTCACACTGATTCTGTCACCAGAGTGCCCAGGCAGTTTCCATCAGGGATGCTCCTCCTGAGCCGAGGGTGAGCTTCTTTTAAGCAAAGCACCATTGCACAGGGCAGGCGGAGGCAAAGCAGCAAGAACCAGCAGCCAAGCAGAGCCTGGGAGGGCCAGCAGCAGGAGCAGCCATGTGCAGAATGGCAGTCCTGGGTGCTGAATTTAAACCAAGCCCTTAGAGAGCTTTCCTTCAAGCATTCAAGTCTGCAAGGTGCTTTCGGGTTTCCCTCCTCTGCTCCAGGCGAGTCTGTAGCCGGGTACAGCTCAGCGTTGTGCTCTCGCCACGGCTCAGCTGCTGTGAACCAACCGGGTTTTAAACTCATTAGCGCTGCGTGAAACAGCAGTGAAAATATTTCTCTGAGTAAATCAAGCAGCAAGGAGAACCTGGGGCAGGATTTGCCTCTGCTGTTTCTGAAATGTAAGAGGTAAACATGGACTTCACTGTGCATAGAAAATCTTACTCAGGTAGAGCTGATTTTACTTTTATGGGACTAGGTGTTCATAATTTCAAATCTTTCCTATTTATGCCTTTTATTACGTTTTTAGTGAGAACAGGTGAGGTTTTGCAGTGCAGTTGCCTAAACTGAAAAAATCTGTTTGCGTGATTTGTAGAACTCTAGGAAAACAAGCTTAAGAAAAAACTGTAAATATTTTTAATTAATGTAAACTACCCCACTCACTACTAAGATTCAGACCCACGTTTCGCCCTTGCTCCCGAGCCTGAAGTGAGCAATGAGGACAGTGTGGGGAGGGGAAGGGGTGGTGGGTGCCCAGGCAGGGGAGAGCTGCAGCACAGGGGGACACGGGGGGGCCGTGCTGGGGGTGGCTGCTGCACAGACACCTTGTGCCACCCTCTTCAACCTGTTCTTTGGAAATAGCTGGTGTCGGTGAGAAAAGTAGGCTGCACCTTTCCGAACCTGTGGTGAAGCCACTGTCCCTGCATGCCCTGAGACAGAGAGGTATTTCTTGTCCAGATTGTTAAGTGGTGAATGTCCTCTCTACCTCCCCCACACAGCAATTTCTGCAATTATGTCCTATTAGGACACTCCAAACAGACAAATTATTACGAGCACACACAGTGCCCTGGATGACCTGAGTGAAATCATCACAGCAGACTCGTGTTTTGTGTTCCAGGGTGTAGAGCAGTCCTTCCAAGACGGGACAGTAAATGGCAGCAGCAGCAGTTTTTTCCCTGCCGCTGAAGAACAAACAGAATTGCTAATGCACGCCTTGCCAGACAAACTTTATTGGGCTCATTCTGAACTTAAAGTGAACCTGAGCAACTGCACCTTCATACTTTGTGTTATAAACAAATGCTAGCCAGTGGCACCCCATGACCCAGTGATTTAGGGAGATGGCCATCAATGAAAAACTCTAATGAGGACAACAGCTTCTACCAAATCTCTCCATTATGTGCTGATTCTTTTTTATGTTCTCAAACCAGTTTTTATAATTCTTTCACAC
>VZRW01002700.1:61992-85796 GCA_013398125.1 Aegotheles bennettii
TTTTTTTTTTTTTCTTTTTCTGCAAGCATTCCATACACCCCACTACATATACTCAGTACAACCAGCTGGTCATTCCCATAAAATACATGAGCAACAGAATTCAGAAATATGGGTCTCGTGAAAGGCTTCGGACAAATCAAACAGGTGAATAAAAGCTCTCAATAGAGCCTCTCTTTATAGATAGGCTTTTGTTTAGGTTCTTGGCATTTTGCAAAGGAATCAAAGGGGTCTAATATATAGGAAGTCTAGAAGACGGAGTTTTATTTCTTTTTTTTTAAACAATTTTTTAAAGCCTTCCAACAGGTTGACTGGGTATAGATCACCTCACACACATCAAAGAATGGAAACACAGCCATGCAAAAAAAAAAATCCCTCTTTTGTAGAAAAACATTACTTTCCAGCATTGCAAACACATCATTGTACTAAACAATAGTGTCAAATTCACCAGCTAGAGCAAGCATTTGTGAAGTATTTGGGGAAACTTCAGTGAAAGGAAAATGTAAGATGTACAAACCCTAGAGGCCTAGGGCACCTTTCTTAAATTACTTCTGAGGGCTGTAAAAATTACATTGTTACAGCTTTTCTTATTATTATTTTTTTTTTAAGCTGGGGTTTTGCAGACTGTATCCACTCTCCTCAGTACCCTCAGCTGGCTTTAAGCTAACGATGTGCTTAGTTTTGATGAACAATAGGGGAAACTTCTAGCCAGCAGCATTACATGGTTTCTTTTCTTTTGTGCTGGTTGTTGAAAGATAGATTGTGAATGTGGACAAGTGAGCTATTCAAAGTCAGCTCTAGTACGGATTCCATGGATCCAGAGAAGTCGCAAAGGCCTTATAACAAATCCTGCAACATCCTATGCAAAAGTTGAGAAGGTAAATAAAGCTAGCATTGTAGTCTAATGAAAAGAGAGCATGTGATGAGTCTATCAATATCAGGTGAAACAAGTCCAGAAATTCTGTGACTCTCCTCCACATATATAGTAAAATAGGTAATCCATAAAATGGAAGGTTTTGGAAGTCCTGAATGGCATAAAAACACGTAGGTAATCCAAAAAATGGCATATGCCATATTGTGAGGGTCTCACACTTAATTCTTTGTGAACTTTGGAATCTGATTGCTCGGAATAGAATGCTTCTCCTTGAAATTGTTGGTTTGGTTACCATTTGAGCAGCAGCTTTCAGTCAGCTTTGTCAGTTCAGCCACTGCTGCCTACCAGAGGAGATGTCCTGTCAGAGAAGGGGACACCTTCCAAAAGAAGCAGAAGCTGAGTGCTGGGTGAGCCACCACAGTAACCCAGAATTTCAGCATTGTCCCTGTTGTACATCACAGCCCATCGCAAAGGCCGTGTGGATTCTCCTGCTAAGATTCACCCATCTTGAGAGAGTCCACCCATCACTTGAGAGAGTCCAGCGCAGAGCCACTAAGATGATTAAGGGAGTGGAACATCTCCCTTATGAGGAGAGGCTGAGGGAGCTGGGTCTCTTTAGCTTGGAGAAAAGGAGACTGAGGGGTGACCTCATCCATGTTTACAAATATGTAAAGGGTGAGTGTCAGGATGATGGAGCCAGGCTTTTGTCAGTAATGACTAATGATAGGACAAGGGGCAATGGTTGCAAACTGGAGCATAGGAGGTTCCATGTAAATATCAGGAAAAACTTTTTCACTGTGAGAGTGACAGAGCACTGGAACAGGCTGCCCAGAGAGGTTGTGGAGTCTCCTTCACTGGAGATATTCAAAACCCGCCTGGATGCGTTCCTGTGTGATGTACTCTAGGTGACCCTGCTCTGGCAGGGGGGGTGGACTAGATGATCTTTCGAGGTCCCTTCCAACCCCTTAGATTCTGTGATTCTGTGATTCTGTGATCTTGCAGGTGAGACCAGTTTTAGTAAACACATCAAATACATATGGAGAGGTGAGAGTCCTTCCCTGCCTCAAGGGTATCACTCCTAGTCACACACAGTCAGTGGGACCTTTGATAACTAAGTGCCTCCACAGATCCTTGAGCAAGTCAGCTAAGCTATCGTTTCTCATTTTCTCATATATATACTGGCACAATAGTACATTAATTACTAGTATAACAAACTTTCCTTGCTTAGGGGGCTGTTATGTGATCCCGCGTGGGGAAATATTATAAAACTGCCTGAATATTCCTGAATTTTGGCTTAAAGTGGCTTAATTATTTTCAAGCACTGGCCAGATTTCGATGAGTACAAAGCACTGGAGCATTTCTGAGTGTTATGTGAAAGACTTGTTTGGGGTTTCAAATTTGCATCATTGTGTTTCTGAGATGGTGCAAAGCAGTCAGAAAACACTCTGGAAGAGGCAGCCAGACATCCATGCACAACAAATTAATATAAAGTTATTAGGGACCCCATTAACTAGAAAGCATGTCCTATGAGGAGCGGCTAAGGACTTCGGGCTTGTCTAGTTCAGAGAAAAGGAGGCTGAGGGGTGACCTCTTTGCTCTCTACAGCTTCCTGAGGAGGGGAAACAAAGGGAGGTGTTGATCTCTCCTCCCTGGGATGCAGTGCTAGGATGTGTGGGAATGGTTCAATGTTGCACCAGGGGAGGTTTAGACTGGACATCAGGAAGCATTTATTTACAGAGAGGGTGGTCAAACACTGGAACAGGCTTCCTAGAGAGGTGGTTGATGCCCCAAGCCTGTCAATATTTAAGAGGGCATTTGGACAATGCCCTTAACATGCTTTAACTTCTGGTCAGCCCTCACTTGGTCAGGCAGTTGGACCAGATGATGATTGTAGGTCCCTTCCAACTGAAATATCCTATCCTATCCTATCCTATCCTATCCTATCCTATCCTATCCTATCCTATCCTATCCTATCCTATCCTATCCTACCCTATCCTATCCTATCCTACTCACAGCTATGGCTAAACATAGGAATACAGATTAGTTTTCTAATATTCCACTGCATGCATAGTAGCAGGCAGATATATTTATTAACTAATTGGGATGAACTAACATAGATGTTCACTATCCATTGAGGCAAAAAAAGGTCACAAGGCACAACTTTCATTTATTTGTCATGGAATAAAAGTTCTGGAGAACAGAACAGCAAGATCTAGGTTGCCTGAACATTACAAGCAATGAAGGGTTGGATTCACTGCAGCTGGCCCAAGGAAGCACAAACGCATCTTCTACCAGCAAAGCCTATTCTGACCCATGAGACTTTTAACTCTGGAACTGTTGAGCTTGCTACTCCTGCCACCTTGATTGTGTATGGCCCCAGTAGGGGGTATATAGCTGTTCAGGCAGTTCTGGAGGAGAAAAATATAGATCATTCTTTTTATGCCTTTTTTTTTGCAAACCTTTTCTCCTGAGTGGCTCTGGTTGCTGCCAACAGTTTCCTGAATCCCCTGCTCTTCAGCAGAGGGGGGGTTATAGCTGGTTTACAGTTTCACAGCTTCTGAGTAATTTCTAACTGACGACTCTTGAACTGGAAAGGAAGAGATCAAGAAGGGGGGCTCTTTCTGCCTCTGAGGCATTTGGGGGAGGATTTACACCTCGAATGCCACCATCACCGAGGACCTCCAAAGTTAAAAGCCCAAACTACTGAAATTTTGGCTAAAGCAGCAATGCTAACTGGACCATCTGCACACTGGTATATTTTTGCTGTGACAGGCACAGAGAGGAATGGATGTTTTACTCATTGACCCAGTACAATGGGTCTGACTACTAATGACTGCTTTGGAAATGTTCTGGACCCTGCCTTTTCTGCCACATCCAGGTTGCACTCTGCTGTATTAAATGCCACCACAAAGAACCTTCGAAAGCTGTGCCATCCATTATTGTACCTCTTACACAAACTAGATGGTTTGAATATGAAAAGTGAGGAGCTACTGGCACACTGTTGTACTATCAGAAGAGAAAGGGGAGTTAAGGGATTTTCTGAAGGGCAAGAAGTTGCATAGCAACACACAGCACATGTTACCTGTAAACAAAAGCAATTACTGGCAGGGGCAGGCATCAGGCTCTGTGGCATGGGGAGAAAAATGGAGAACAGGAACAAGAGCAGGAAGCCAGAACACTGTGCAGCATAAAAGGGGGAGAGGGAAAACTACATACATCAAGTACCTCTATGGATTTGTTTTGTGAGAATGTGAAACAAAGGAAAATGCTTTGATGCCCAGCTTTCTGGATCACTAAAAGCATCCTGGGAGCCACTGTAATTTTTATCCCTAAGTTCCACCCAAACCATTAATGCTCTGCCTTCTCTTCACATCAGAAAGGAGTGGTTTGCTAGCTTTGCAGCAAAAATATGAGGAGGCATGTTGGTACAAATGATGCACAAAAAGTGCAGCTGAAAGTTCAGCAGAAATCATTGTTCCTAGGTGCTTTTTAAGGTTTTACTTAAGAACAATTGGCATTTCAATGACTCCTACTATACTAGCAAATTCTTTACCCTCATGATGGTGTGCATGTGTGCAGGCATGTGTGTCTGTCATGATTTAAGGACTGCATAAGCGATTTTAGTAATTTTCAAGGACATGAGCGTACTTTTGACAAAGCCAACATTGTAGCGCTCATGACATCAGAGAAAAGTACAAGTGCAAAAGATAATGAGGCCAGATCGTGAAAGTACCTTTCTTGGTTAGCTACTTGGGTATCCATCTAAACACAGTTGAAAAAAAAATGCTAGCAGGGATTTTAATTGTGATTGTTACTTTGAAAACATGAATGCCTGACTTGGCTTGAGAATTCTGAAGAATAATCACTTTGCTCTAAAGAAAAACTTGAAAAATGAGGTCAGGTACAATCCAGATTAGTTATGATTCCCCAAGAGTAATGTTACAAATAAAAATAGCCCCAAGCCCTAGTATATTATTAATTACCTATCAGGGAGCTAAAGGGCACATAGTAAATGAAGATAATGAAAAAATGTAGTAAATACAGAGCAGTAACTTGCATTTTCAGGGGAAAAAAGGGATTAGGGACTCTCTATCAAGTAGACCATTGCATAGAGATACTCCATTAAAATACACTAATCTTTCTTATTCTAGCAAGAAATGTCAGAATAAGAGTCCACTTCAGATGGAGATACTCATTCACTACAAGAATCTGTGTCAAAATTTTTGCTATTCTTTGGCATAGTATTAAAACCAAGCAGTTCAGGTTTGTTAGATCTAGCCAGTTTGTTGCAAGCTTGGGGAATATAACAACAGATACACATTTAAGGCAAAATTTCTTCAGAGATTTAACACAGTTGGCTGTATATTCTCCCACTTCAACTCCATTTTAAAAAGATACAGGGATTATTACCTTAACAATATTATCCAACAACAATGATAATTTAAAATGTTAGTCCATGAACATATATTTTATTGCCTTTAATTTTTGAAATTGACCTATAATCAAGCCAAACTCAGAGTTTGTCTGAAATTTGATGATACATTTCTTACCTTTTAAAATCAAAAACCATATTATATTTATTTATATCTACTTACATTTTTATTAGCCATGGGAAAAATGCTCTCTGTTTATATTCACATCTATTTTATGTAATTAGAACATCAGTGATGAAGATATTTGTCCAAGCCCTAGACATATTTAGACAGCAAATTTGGGATCCTTATTCTTGATCAGAATCTGATTGCAGACCCTTCAAACCTACATATATTAAAGCTAAATCCATGTAGCAGGATCACAGCTCTAAACAGGTGCTAAAGTATCTTCTGTAGTGTTTTAAGGAAGCCTGGAGCTGTACTCAAATGAAGACACAACTGGTCCCACCTTCAGGCTGGAGATAAGGTAATAGTTGAAAAAATAGTAGTGATGAAAGGGGAAGGAAAATCACTTTCTTTGTAGTCTGAACAGAGTGACAGATAAGTTTTCTTTCAGGAGTGACTAAACAAAGGAAGGGCTCCCAGAAAAATGAGTGTGAGGAAGATAATGGTGCACATTCATCCCTGGGTCTCAACTGGACTTTGAAGTAGGAATGAGTACCTGCATTTCCTGAGGGCACATTAGCTCGGGCAGAGAACCTGGAAAAATTCAAGTTGCTTTGACTTTTAAAAAAGTGCAGATATAAGGTGATCTTCAGAGCAGTGCAATTCCTTCCCAATAGTATCAACTGTAGATCCCCATTTTTTTCTTCATATTTTCAAATGCCTGCATTTCAATGCCCAGCCTGTGTGTGCACATGCAGTTATCAGGGTGCAACTGCACCAGATTTACACCTCAACCTCCACCTAAATTTATTGCTTGAAGGTTAATAAAAAAGATGCCAAAGCCACTGAATCTTCAGTTTCCTACTTAAACACAAATATCCACAACAGTTTCACAACATTTTACACTCACCAGGATCTTGGGCAGGCAGACTTGGGAGAGCTAATAGAAGCCCCTGAGCATGGCATATGTGCAGCCAGTCTCCTTACATCATTTCCTCGTGATGATCCTGCCTGCTAGGGTAGAGGCAGAGTTGGCTCAGCCTCCTATTTTCTTCCCTTTCAGTTCAAGACTTGCATAGCTCTATAGCTGCTGTTCCCAGCCTGGCTCCTCTGTGGTTATCCCGTGACTGTGTCCCATTTCCACCTGATCAAGTAGCTCTAAACAAACAAACATGTTCACAGTGACACATGGTAGAAGTTCACCATTCTGATTAAAGGAAGGAGAGGATCTGACATTATCACCTAGTCTGGCACGGAAAGCTTCCAGAATAAGCTTTGGCTTTGCCTCACCCATTCTTTGAAAAGGAGATTTCTCTGTCCCGATCTGACTGAAACAACTCTGTGTGTGACAAGAGCCACATAAACTTATCCCAGATGAAGTGGTTGCTAATGCATCCTTTGACCATGTGATGAAGTAGGCAGCTAAGACAACCTCATCTCAGTAAAATGCTATTTTTTAAACTGGATTTAGGAGCATTTCAGGCTGATATAAACAGCAGATAGAAGAGCAGAGAAGAGTACAGCTGGAAATTAATATATTCTGCAAATTGTCATGTTGACTGTCCTGACCATGGCCTTGGAGGTTTGAGAAAGCGTTGAGCAAACCACCTGAAAAATCCTATTTTAGAGGCAGTGCTAGCTGTGAAGTTCTGGACCCATATCTAACCCCAAACTTTGCTAAAGTATAGGTTTGGGTATTTTCTACATGGCCTGAGGCTGTTTCTGCTCTACAGTTTAGATGTACACCCAAGGAAGGAGATTGTAATATAACAGCCTATCCCAGAATGGGAAGCTCTATCAGGGTTATACTTGCATATTTATAAAAGGCATTAAGGCAAAAAGAACAGTATAAGTATCCTGTCATTGGTGTCCCAGATAACTTTATATTAACTCCTTGAGCATGAATGTCAAATGCTTTTAGGATCTGGCCAGTTAATTTCCTGTTTATTATGGTGCCCAGTTTGGTGAATGAAAGATAATACGTCCTGGTCTAACAAATGCCTGATGAGAGAGGGGAAAAAAGGTCACTGTGACACTGCACATTTTGAGAAAGAGACATGAGGACCAAAGATAATGACCAAACCAGCCATGAAAACCTAACCAGAGGGAAGTTATTGGATCAACCTGATAAGAATAAGGCCCACATCGAACAGAGAGCTTTGCATTTGCTTAACTTGGAGCATATGAGTTGTCTATTTGGTGCCATTGTTCCCTGGGTCTACCTGCATTCCTGCCACCCCAAAAGCACAAAAGTGTGTGTGGGCACAGGAGTAGGAATGAAATCAAACCCACACAGACAACTTGTCACATCCCAACAGAGTACTACAGTAAGATAAATGAACAGCAAGAAACAAGCTTCCATGAAAAAGAGCAAGGGTATAAACTAAGATACAACAGTAGGATGAATACATTTTAGTAATGAAACAGGCCAATATACAGGTAAGGTATAGGAAAAATTACATGCTGAATAGATGGCCAAACTTCCTTTCATCCATAGTTAAATATCTATCATAACGTGTAATCAATGAATTAAGGCTGCCATATTAATTTCCTTTGCATATGTTGCACTATTCTGTTTGTTTAAAAACATTGCACTAAATAATAAAAAGCTAAACAAAGCTATCCCTTCCCTTTCAAGCATATTCATTTCTCTTATACCTGGATTGCACAGCTGTCATGTACTCAGTTAATGACTGACAGCCAAAACTCAAAGAATTCATTATTGATGAGTACCCCACATCAGGGCCTGGAAAACACTGCCTAAATTACATGATAGACCTTTTACTCCACTGCAAAAATGAGAATAAATCAGCAGAGAGTAAATTAGTATCTCATAAATGTCTTATATTTGACCTGTTGTATAGTAGCATAGACAAAGGGGAACTTGCCTTACTAATGATCACAGGTATTTTTCTTTAGGATCAAGTTTGAGAGAAATTAGCTGCATTGTTCCTACAACTCCCCTTGCTGGACAAGTGGTAGAGATGCAGGGAAAAAAGGTAGAAGAGTTTCTCCTTGCTCTCACTGCTCTAAGCAACTGCCAAGACCAGTGATTTTCACGAGCTAAATGAAACCTTTCATCATTTAATAAAGGGAAATGTCTGAAAATATCTGCAGCCATAATGCAGAACTAAAATAGTGCGGTTATATGCCTCCAGTCCTTATGGAAGAAAAATGTTGCCTTCTGGCTTGCATGCTTGTTAAATACTCTGAGATGATCCTATAACAAGAAAAAAACCCCACATGCACTGATAATTACAGTGATATACACATTATTCAGACATCTAGTTTCACAGCACTCAGATGACTAGTTGCAAAAGCAACTCAAAAGTCAGCATCTATATTACAGCTATTGACCTTGTAATAATGTTACCTTCATCACTGGGACCCATTCACCCAGTCAGCTCTTTGAATCTAGTTAAATTTCAGTTCATGACCCACATTCAGGAAGAAACAATGTCTGAGAAGTTTGCCTCTCAATTAGCATTGTGATTTATGCTCTATTTCAGAAATAGCAGACCCACGGGCTTTTTTTTAAAAAAAAACATTTAAAGTGTTCTTAGTGAAAAGTGCTGAGCTGCCAGTCCTGAAGACTGGCATGTACTATTTACCCAGGGGAAAAAAGCACCCAAAAAGCAGCCTTAGCTTTGCCATACTACATTACAAAACCTTCAGCAAATTAATTTTTCCTTTGGAAAGCTGCATATAAATCTACTGATGCAGGAATTCTAAAACACTGCTGATAGTTCAAGTCTCTCTCTACCTTGTTATGTTTTCCAGAGGTGCTCAAATACATAGCGACCCTCCCCACGCCTGCTAGTTTGAAGTCATCACACAAGCCCTGTGTGGTGTGACAGAACTTGTTTCTGTGACAGAGCTTGCAAAGCTTTCTTCCTCCAGTGTGGTCAGGCTAGAGAATATTATTATAGAATCATAGAATCATAGAATTATCTTCTTTACCAGGATGCTGCTGGTGCATGATGAGTTTCTCTGCAGTAAGTGGTATCTTTTGACCTATATTTGTCACATTCTTCTTCACAGGTCTACAAAATCTAATTTAAAAATCTAATTAAAATGGCTTCTCTGCTGTTGTAAAGCTGGGCATATTCATCCCACCAGAAGAAAGTCCATATAATGCTAACAATGTAATTTTTCTACTGATTTTGTGGTATTTATTAACCACTTCAGCATTTTAATGTTTTTCTGAGATTTAAATAGAAAATGCATCTGTAAAACTATAAGGGGGAGGGCGCATTTTCTAAATAAAATGTTTCATACCCAGTGAGTTGAAGAATAGTTGAACAAAAGGATGAGTCGTCTACCTTGTTTTAAATAAGACCAAGCCCTGTGTACACTTTTGTTAAAAGTCTCCAGTGAAAGACATGGTAGAAATCACACACAAAATAGTCACAGAAAAAAATATCATAGATTCACAATGCTATGGCTTCCAGCTGTATGCTACTGTCTCTGAATGTCTGCCTCTCTCAGTTCTGCTGGTGAAAGAGATTTTCTGGGCATTTTCTACGGTCTGTGCAAAACCCTACAGCTTAGTTTGAACCGCCTTGCACAACAGCTTAAGTTAAGCCATCAGACTTTGCACCGGCGTGGCTGAGGAGTGCTTGCGTGTGCCATTCCACCAGTGGTATGTGGCAGAGAGGCAATAGCAAATCCCAGGGTGAGAGATATGGTTAGGAGGGCGTTACCTCGAATTCATTCGTTAAACGAATGTATGTCTAAGCCTAGCTTTACTTTTGTGATGGACACATTATGTGTCCCTACCAAATGCTGTATGTAGGACAGTGAGATAAATGGAGAAGCAAGGACAAGAAAAATGAGGCTGTAGTCCACTTCCATTTGTCCCAGGTGCTAGTAAAGAAATACTGAACTTTGCCCAGAAGTGAGCCAGCCTAGCTTACAACTTGAAAATACAGCGAGGACCTGCAACATCATACTTCCAGACCACACGTCACATACACAGAAACACCTTTATATTGTCACACAGGGGTTTACATACCGTGCCAGCAGTGACCCTCTGTGCCTTCGTGTCCCATCTTGCGTTGCTCAACAGTCTTTCACACAGGGCCAGAGTAAGGCAAAAAATGCACAGCAACACTGTGGGGAGACTCGAAATGCCTGTTAGTCTGAGCACACTTGGGCTGTTTCGGAAATGAAGAGGGACAGTCGGGCCTTGCGCCCAGTCCTGTGTGCCAGGACTCAGCCGGGAGGTGGCAATGCAGAACTGGAGACTAGGATCTTCGGCCCATGCAAGCTCCTGGCGACAGGACAGAGCTTTTCCCACAGGGACGACAGTTCTCAGCCTGCACCCAAGCTGATCACAGCTCCAGCATGCCCAAATTAATGTTGACTGATTTATTCTTTGCATTTTGTGATAACCTTTTTTTCCATCAGTCTGACTGAACCAGTTCACACTGAGCACTGAACTGTGCAGCGGTCTCTTTAAAGCCCAAGGGGTTTTCCAAATCAGCTAATGATGCTCTTCTGTTTGACTACAGGTGGTATTTTTTCATAGCAATTGAAGTGATGGCTATGATCAGAAAAGTTGGATCTGCAATTCTTAGTGTGGGGCTGAATCTGAATACTAACACAAGGAACCACATTAATTCAGTTGCAGATGAAGTTTGAGCTCTGGACTTCACAGCTTGGCCCAAAATCTGCTTTAACCATGTGCTGTGTCTCCAGTCACGGTTTCCCAACAGTGAGCAAGATCTTACCAAAGTATGTGTTTTTCTATTCTCAGAGATCAGAGCTGTCACTCATTCCTTTGATCCAAGACTTTCAAAGAGATGGGGAAATGTTCTTATTTGACTTCAGGGCTTGGATTCCAACTGGGAGAGAGATAAAGACAGAACAAGGAGAATTTGGATATGTAGCGTTAAAGCAATCAGATAACTAAGATGTCTGATGAAATGCAGCCAAATGGACCATGCCATCTGTTGAATTTATATACATCTTTTGTGTGGTAAGTTTAGTGTAATGTTACATAATTTTATTGTAAATTATTAATTAAAAAAACAATCTGTATTATTCTGGCAAAGTTCCGTTTGGAAATATTGTTTTTCCCCCGGAATTTCTTTTTATGTTAAGAAATAGCAGGCAGCATATTTCCATTTACAAATGCTTCAATTCAGGTATCAGGATGCAACTGTGACCTGAGTTCTGCAAGGTAAGCTTAAAGACTCTGAACATTGCCAGGAAGTACTGAAAATATAGAAAACTCAGCAACAGAATCAAATCAGGTTTTAACTATTATTAACTGTTCTCTTGCTTGTAGTGAAATTATAACACAACTTACTACTAGAAATATTTTAGATGAGGAGAGTAGTCCCCTAGTTGTCTTCTCCATACATCCTGAGAGCTTTTATATCATCAGGGATTACTGACAAGCAAAAGAAGCCACATATCAGAGATGAAATCTATACAAGAAATATGAGCTGTTTGCCATAAGTTCTGAATGTGTCATTGGACTTCATGCTCTGAACTTGAAATACAAGCTTGAGAGACTAAATCTGGAAGGTTTCTTTGGAATAACCTGATGACTGTACAGAAGACAAGGTTCAGGTTCCACATTGGAATATCATAGAATCAGAGAATGGTTTGGGTTGGAAGGGACCTTAAAGATCATTCAGTTCCAACCCCCCTGCCATAGGCAGGGACACCTCCCACCAGACCAGGTTGCTCAAAGCCCCATCCAACCTGGCCTTGAACAGTGTCAGGGAGGGGGCAACCACAGCTTCTCTGGGCAACCTGTGCCAGTGTCTCACCACCCTCACAGGAAAGAATTTATTTCTAATATCCGATCTAAATCTGCCCTCTTTCAGATTGAAACTGTTCCCTCGTGTTCTATCACTACATGCCCTTGTAACAAGTCCCTCTCCACCATGACTCATGACTTCTCAAATATGATGAATAGTGGCTTAGCAACTTCATCCACCAGTTCCCTGAAGACCCACAGATGTATTTCATCAGGTCCCATACACTTAAGCACATTCAAGTTCCTTAGGTGGTCTCAAATCTGATCTACCCCTACTGTGAGTGGTTCCCCATTCTCCCAGTCCCCACCTTTGCCTTCTGTGACTTGGGTGGTGTGGCTTGAAGACTTGGGTGGATGCCAGCAAAGACTGAGGCAAAAAAGTCACTGAGTACCTCAGCCTTCTCCATATCCTGGGTCACCAGGTCTCCTGTTTCCTTCCAGAGAGGACCCACATTTTCCATGTCTTTCTTTTATCACTGATATACCTATAAAAGTTCTTGTTGTCTTTGATGTCCCTGGACAGACTTAATTCTATCAGGGCTTTAGCTTTCCTAACCTGATCCCTGGCTGCTTGGACAATTTCTCTGTAGTCCTCCCAGGCTACCTGTCCTTGCTTCCACCCTCTGTAGGCTTCCTTTTTGCATTTGAGGTTGTCCAGGAGCTTCTTGTTCATCCATTCAGGCCTCCTGGCATTCTTGCCTGACTTCTTTGTTGGGATGCAGCACTCCTGAGCTTGGAGGAGGTGATCCTTGACTATTAACCAGTTTTCTTGGGCCCCTTTTCCCTCCAGGGCTTTGTCCCATGATACTCTACCAAACAGGTCCCTGGCAAGACCAAAGTCAGCTCTCCTGAAATTAACATCATCATAATTATTTCCCTTTTTCACTGGTATAACTTAAGTAAAAAATTTCACTAATTTAGTGGCGTGAAACTGTTGGGTTAATATCCTCAGGCAAAAGTAAAATGCTTTTCATTTGTTCTAGTAACCTTTATTAGTTTTCCTAACTGCCAGTCACCTGAATGAGTATATTAAGAAACGGCACAATTCCACGTGAAAAGGACATGTTTTATTCAAACTGGGTGAGGTAATGTAGTATTTTGCCTGTCCAGGGCTTGTTATGATAGTAATACACAGATGAAGCCACGGAGAGTTGATACGAATGAACAAGATGGGGATTTAATAAATTAGAAAAGAAAGACTAAATAATTGAGGACTCTTTCTGTAACTGAAATATAAATCTAATTGAAATCTTGTTTCAGAAAAAAAAAGGTGCTTAGACTTGCATCCCTTTATTTTCTTTTCATTGTTATTTCTACAGATCAAGGCAAATTCAGAGGCACATATAAAACTGCTGTCAGGAAGAACAAAACCTCCAAATATGTTCATATCAAATAATCAGTGTTTCATTCATCTACGTAACAAGACAAAAACTCAGGGCCCTGCAGTCATTCTATTATGATTAATAAGATCACTGAAGTTTTTAACAACTGAAAGAACAGAGCAGCAGCAACCTTCAATGTCATTTTACAAGCTGATACTACAATATCCTTTGCTAGTGTAACAGAATGAGTGCTTCCCAAAGAATTTAGCAGATATAAAGCTTTGGATAATGGAGATGGATAATAAATGTGAAAATACTCTCAAGATTTTATTATATCATTCTTTTCTTAGTGTTTTCCTATTAGTTTTCTTGCAGTATTTTTGAACAGAACTGTTTTTTTTTTTCTCCCATGAAAAGCATCACATCTAATTCCAGCAGTCTCAATGGGAACCTGTAATGTTTGAGTTTGATTATTAAGTTGTGAAATGCTAATACACACGGTGCTCTCTGGCTTGGACCAGACCAGCATACAGATGCAGAATTAGTGAGATTTTAAATGGAAGCCTGATGGCTGTTTTTATTTAAGACAGATAAGCACACTGCTATTCCTGTTCAGGAAAGTTGTGCTCAGGGAGCCGATATGATCACAGTAGTGCACAATGATGTGCAATAGCTCTAGTTATTAATGTTAATTAATTTAACCACTCAGAAAATACAACCTTATCACTAACATGCACTGAGTAATGCAAAAAAGCCAATAATCTATGAAGTCAAGTGCAAGATATACTCAGGCCAGTCTTCAATGAGAACAATGAGAACTCCATAATCCTTTGATGCTAAAACCATAGGGAAGAAAATTGTCTTCTTCACTCCATGTTGATCATCCCAATATGGAATTGATACCTTTGGCTTGCATGGAAAGAACCAAAACCTATCAGCAGCTTGTAAAATTGGTTTTCTGAGCTTGTATGCCTCTGTCTACTTTGACAGTATGATCACTTACATGAGGCACATCCTCTGTTCTTTGCCTAACAGGCTATTATTAGAAGCACGAAAACAGTTGGAAATCTGTGTTTTTTAAAGCCTACTCCATTTTATAAAGTACTTAAACACTGCAAGATATAGACTAGGGAAGTACCAGACTTTGTATCAGGTCGCTGCTGCTCTTCACTCCCATTCTACACTCCCTAGAAGAAACTGGGCTTACAGTGAGGAGTACAAAGAGAGGAAAGAACAGGCACTGTAAGAACAGGCGCCAAGCCTTAGCACTATCTGTTCTATTACACAATAGAAAGACAAGACTGAAAGTCACTGGGGTATGCAGGTTACCTGATTTACAGACAATAGGTCTAAAAAAAACCACTAATGTGAGATGTACCACAAGGCACCCAGTAACAAGCTCTTCTAATTTCAGGTTATGTCCTGAGCAACATTTAACTCCACTATGCCTCCTCTTTATCCTCCTAGCTTTGAAGAATATTCTTATTGTTAAGTGAATTAAATTCTTTTAATCTCTGGTTGGGAGAACGGTTTAATTTCTGTTTGTTCAAGAACATGAAAATGCAACTGTGACTTGTCAGGACAAAGAATGTGCCTTTTCATTATCTCTGCTAGGTACCGGTGAAAACGCAATGGTCACACTAAAAAAACTTGTCAATTCGTGTTATTAACAGACTATTTTGTTATTATTGCTTGAAAATTGCAACAAAGTATTCAGAAGGGGAAAATGGACAATTCTGTGTAAGGGCACTTATCACCTGAGCTGCAAATAGTAAAAAGCAATAAATAGGAGCACAGTGTGTTTCTTATTCCTATGACTATATAACAGATCAGGCAACCTCATTCCCAGCCAATGACTTGATGATGCATATGCCCTGCCACAATAGCTGCATTGAAATTGCATTGCTTAAGAAACACTTTTCAGAAATCTGTTTCATGTAAAACAGATTTGAGGGAGAACTGATTGATCTTGTGAATAGGGCTGAGTTAAGTCTATTTTGAGACTTAAAATACTTGGTGGCATTCCAATGAGAGTTAGACCCATGGCTTTCTCTACAATATTCTTGTCTGCAGAGTAATGTCAGAGATTCCTTAAACAGGACTCAGCTTCACCAGCAGAGGAAAATATGTACAGGCACTGTGATGAATGCTCTTAATCAGAAAGATGTCCTGTAACAAACAGGTGTATCTTAAGTTGCAAAGTCAGCATGTTGACATTCAACTAAGACTTGGCTCTTAGATGAATAATTTTCAGTAGGCAAAAAAAGCAAGAAAACAATGACAAAGATGGTGGTTTTCTGCCTCAGTTTGTAGTTAACAGCCTGATCCTGTAAGATCTACTGGATTGTAATAGGATTTCTTACAATATGTGCCTACATTGCTTAGGCTTTGAGCCCTGGAAGTATGAATCTCCACCTTTTTGAGCTTTACATTATTTTATAACACTGCCTAACACATATTACAAACTTTAAGGGATAGATACATGAAAATAGCCTTGCCTGAAATACTTGAAAAGTATGCTGTTAGGTATTAGCAAGTCACAGGGAAGACTACTAGAATGCACAGCTCATCTGCTAAATCTCCCCAACATGAGGTGTGGGTACCCTGTATAAATAGGCAGAATTGTAAGAGCTGTTTGATTTGGCAGACAAGGTGCTCTTAAGTTTTCTATGCAAGGGACTGGAGCCTCAGCTGGAGATGGAAGGAATTTGAAAACTGGAATTCCCCTCCAGAAAATGGAGGAAAATTTAACCAAACTCAGGATTCTTGGGCATATCATTGATTGTGCTAACAATCAAATCAAACACAGTAAAGTGGGTGCTTGTGGACATTAGCAGCATGTGTGTCCACTTGGTTTAGACACACAGATATCTTAATGACTCATTTAGAGTTTACCTTGGCCTTGACACATGACTTATAGAAGAGGTAAGATCTGAGGAGAGACACAGACAGCAGTGAGTTTGTATTTAATGTAGAAATAGCATGCACAGATTTGTGGTCTCTATAACTGAAACTTTGCCATCATAGTAAGAATGCTGTCAGCAACAGAGTGGGGAAGTGAACATGAACAACCCCACAGCACCAGTCCTTCCATATAACTGGATACTTCCAATTCTCTTGTGAATGGAATGAAAATTATTTGGAACAAGTGGCATAATTAATTAAGGATCTCAAAGCTGACACCACTGGTTGATATTATCTGGCAGAGACATGAGGCACAAAACCTGATCCTGTATCACCAAGCTCAGCTGAAGTGGTTAAATTCAGTTCAGTGGATGCAGGTGGTGAGAGGCAAGGCTGCTGGAACCCCAGGAGCTGAAATTTGCCTTTGACTTCTAGTGTTACCTGTGCAGGGGTGCTGGAGAAGACCAGAGGGCCTCAATTCTTTGGATCTGCTCAAATTGTTTTAGACATGTAGATTGTCCCCAAACCTACATTATAGGAGGAAGAAGGAAAAGAGAGTATTGTACTGAAAAGGCAGGTTTATAATTTTATTTGCAACTGTAGTGACATGAACAAATCTTTTGAGCTTCGGTTCATTATGCATTTATAGCTTCAGGGCTTTCCACTCTGTATAGATGTGCTTACCTTTGTACAAGATGAAAACTAACTGAGTTGTTTACGTCACTAAAACCTGAACATGTTGTCCCTGACAGGTGAAAGAATGTTCTCTCTTACGCCTTGCCAAACCACACGACTACTGCTTTTTGGTGTTGAATTATCTGACTGTGCTTTACTTCTCTGTACTGTATCTCCTTTATCTTCCTGGCAGGCATCTTTGCAATTTTATTAGTATATACATAAATCAACACTGTCTTGCACAAATGGTTTCTATGGAATGTATGCAATACTTTTATTTTTTCTTGATAAACATTGGCAACTAAGGTGACCTATACATTAAATCCTTACATACATAGATTACACAGGGAAATATTTGTACTGGCAATTGTTCTCCTGTCCTTAACTATAAGGAATAATATTATAAATGTATCTACATTTATTTTAAGAACAATCTCACAGGGGTTTTTTTTGTATGGATGTTTTGTCCTTATTACAAAGGACACAATCCAAGATTTCTTGTAATTGTTATAAAAGTAAATAAAAGCAGTTATTGAGAACAGAATGTATCTGGGCAACCTTTCAGTGATCAGTCGATCATTCTGAAGCTATTAGCAGTATTTGTACTCATTTGGGCACTAGCTTTAAACATAATTAAAAAAACTTCCAGAAAAAACTAAATGACAAAACTTCTTTTTGAATGAACTCCTTAGATTTTTGGCTGGATTTGCAAATAGGCTAGAAAAGCAAAGGACGATGATTTGTTTTATCACCTTCATTTCCTCAGACATTAGAGTTCAGGAAGCAGTTTGTGTATGGTTAAACGGTATTTAAGGTTGAAGTTATTATACTGCATTCAGATTAACAAAAAACTGTCTGTTGTAGGATTTAAACCTTACACTTCTGAGGTAGGAGAGCTGACCCTAACCAAGATACCAGTGAATATTTCAGAAATTTATGGTAAGTGTAACAAGAAGGCATGACATAAAAGAGAAAAGGAATTTAAGGTAAGATCCTGTATGTTTTTCCCCACTACAGCTCCCTAAAGGCTTTAAATTTAACACATGGTACTTGTTAAATGGCTTGAAAAACAAACCAAAGACATCTTTGAGTAAAACTAAATATTACAGTGACTCTGATTTGAACCATCAAATTTCTGAAAATTTTTGCAACAAAACTTATTCTCAGTTTGACTTAAACCACAGTCACTGACAGAGCGTTTAAAAGAGAGAAAACTGTTGAAGCCTTTGTTCTGTTACCAACTCCCATTTGGTATATAATAGATCTGTTTATACATTAATTTTGCAACTTGTGTTGGGTCAAATGAAAAAAGGCATCCTTCCTCATAGATTTAACCCAGTATGTCTGAAAGAGCTATTGAAACAGAGCAACAAGACAAAGAATCAGGTTCCGTAGCCACCAAGAATTTGATGCTAAATACAGACATGCCTGTTACACACGGCATCCTGGTAGATAATGTTAACAACTTCTTATTTACTTTAAGTAAATTATTTACTGATCTTTCATTATGAAGAACTGTGCAAGCTAACAAACTCAAGTTCCTGTGGATTAAATGAGTAATGAAAACTTCTACAAGGTAAAAGACATGGATGAACTGAAACTCATATGAACCAATGAACTAGGTTTCAATATACCTTATCAGTATCTGCAGCTTCATTTGAAAAATCAAGTATTTAATGTTTCTTGATTTCTTCGAGAGAGTCAGTGTTTCAGAAATTAGTACTGACGATATTAGCAGGTAAGATGTCTGTGGGCATGACCGGTTTGGCAGATTTTGGTCTTTTTGCCTTTGCATAATTTATTACACTTGGATTGTAATTTCAAAATAAGAGGGATAAGAATGTCCTTGTGTGGAAGAATAATTGGTGAAAAGGTAGGAAGGGAAGGTGCAAAAGCAAGTCATCAGTGGAGTTCTGTAGTAATTCATATAGGGAATATTTCATCCAGCAACAATCTGGAAAGGGAGGGGAGCAATGAGACGTGATAGTTTGCTGATATATGAAAGTAATCAGAGTAGTGAGGATGAAGGAAGGTGCTAGAAATTAGGTCAGAAAGACCTTATGACGCTGACTGAGTGGTCGATAAAATGGCAGATAAAAGTCAGTGCAGATAAATGACACACACGGGAAAAAAGAAGAGACCTGGCTTCAAATATGGGCAAGTGGACTCTGAGCTGGAAGTTATCATTCAGGAAGAAGATCTCATTCCCATCATAGACAGTTCCATGAAAGTATCAACTCAATGCACTGTACCACCTTTGAGCCACAAATTTCAAGTTTCATCATATTCAGTCCCTGAGTAGTACTATATATAGTTTAAACCACCAGCTTACATAAAAAGCCTAATGGCTTCCTAATTCTCATCTTGAATGAAACAAAATTGTAGAACAAATTTGACATGATTTAGCCTAACAAACACACTTGAGTTTTACAACTTGTGCAGGAAGGAAATGAAATATAACTTTTTATTCTGATTCTTAATGTACTACTCTAACTCTGTCAGCAGTTCATTCATGCACAACTTAAGAGGTTGAGCCTGCAAACTGGCAAGCCACTTGAGCTCCCATTGAATAAACCCTAATGAGATTACTCAGCTTTCAGGACATGCTAAGCTCCACGAAGAAAGGGCCTGGAAGAAACAGAGTATTATTTCCTTTCCCCCCTCCTCCACGAATCAGTTGAAAGCATCCAGGCTAAAGAGTTTAATGCTACTAAAGGAGTTTTAAAGTGGGGGACAGTTTGGAGCAACCTGGTCTAGTGGGAGGTGTCCCTGCCCATGGCAGGGGCGTTGGAACTAGATGATCTTTAAGGTCCCTTCCAACCCAAACCATTCTATGATTCTATGACAGTAACTAAAAATGTTGCAGACAAAAAGGAGATGAGATGGTGATGCTAATATATATTTCCATCTTTCCAAAGACAAATAGTTCCAGGTACTGAAAATTCTTAGCAGAACTCTTAGCAAAATAAACAGTTTCTGCATTCACAAATGAATGAAATGAAGAAAACTTTCCAGATTTTGGTGTGTTTTTTTGGCTCTGATAACTTTCTTTGAACAATTCAGGAGAAAACTTTTATCAATGAGTGTGACAAATGGACAAAATTATTGAAAAATTGACAGGAAAATTATGCCCTCAGTTACACACGCAAAAACTATTTGCCAGATAACGTAGACTCGCACTTCCCCAAATAACAGCAGAATCTGACCCTGGTCTCAGTGTCCCTGCGGTTCAGAATGTCCTAAGGCTAACATCGTGGATCAGCTTCACTGAACTAACTCACCAACGGATCGGTCACCTCTTGCATGCACCTCTACTGTTACCTAGAGCTGGGTAAAAAAAAATATGTCTTCTTATCCCTACAATCCAAATGTCTACTCCTGATGTGTGATGCGTGTCACATCCAAACGTCCTTACTGAAATTGTAATGCTGCAATAACTCTCCTTGTAGCAGCTGGGCTTTGCCTTTTTCCCCATTCTGCAGAGGGCAATGGCCAAAGGCTCTGCACAAGGATCGTTTTGGTGGGCAGCTTCCCCCAGCAGGCCCCTGCATTCACCAGACCTGGCAGATGCAAGGAGCCAAACAGAAAGCTGAGAATGTTGCCACGCAGGACAGCTTGCCACACTGTGTTCTGGCCAGCCCTATAAACCAATATTATTTATTTTTTCAAATTATTTTCAAATGTTAATAACAATTTAGGAAATACTTTAGTGGGTTTCTGGGGAAAGATATTTTCTGCAAAAAAGGGAAAACAGACTTCTTGACATTTTTGTTCCCTTTTGTATGTGTTCATGTGTCTTTGATGCGTCACCTCTTAGTTTTGACTTCTAACACAGTCAAACAAAAATAAGACAGACTAATCCATACCAATATAAGGGAAATATAATTCACTAATATTGCATTCTAACAAGCGTAAAATAAAATTACTGATGCAAGACATTTCAAAATGGCAGCTTTTAATGTAGCAGTTTGCACAGGTTAAGTTCTTGTTGTAAGACATCTCACTTCCCATGCTTGTCTTTAAAAGTACAGGAACAGTACTGTGCATTCAGCTGATTCAACAGTGGCTTGGTACCAGAAAACAAACCTGCCTTTATATTAATGTTTTTATTTCTTTTAATACATATATACCACAGGGATGAAAACATGTTGCTTAACTCTTCTATTGTGTATTTTTTAATTTACTACCCCAAGTGGTTAGTCATTAGAAGAAGTGAATCTGCTTAAAGTATATTTCATTTTCTAAACCAAGATGCTTCATTAATACTTGTGTATGCAGAGGTACAAGATACACATGAATTTAGCAGTGTCAATAAACTATATGAGAAGAGGCTTTCTCTTAGTTCCAGAGAATCCTAAATCACGTGCTTGGAGCAAAGAACAGTCAGACACACTCCTTACTGGGTGCTCAATACTCAGAAATGGTGAAATTAAAATTTAAGATACAGAAGCCTTCTCATACCAACTCTGTTAGATCTGGCTCAAGAGCCCACTATCAGAAGCAGCGCTGTTCCAGACAATTCTTATGCACAGATAACCACGAGACTGAGGACAGCAACTTTAAAACATCTCTCTCTGCGCAAGCCAGCAGAGTAGGGCTTTACAATATGGAATTTAGATCACCAGAAAAAGAGAATTCTTAAATTGTCATCAGCATCTTTCTTGTAGTTTGGCCATGCTCTGCTTCATTATGATTTAAGTTGAAAATCTATAATTATTTCATATAATCATCAGGTATTTGAATAGGAAAACCACTCATCTTTCCCAAATATTTTTCCAAGTTTCTGTTCATATAAATCTGAAGAAATTATTTTAGTATTTAAACCATTCAGATACTTGTGAATGACTTGGTGTCTCAATCCACAAGCATGCTTTTGATGAGTTCAGACATAGTCTAGTTTGCACTGGAAGTGCTTCATCCTTTACTTCTCATACAAGAAGAAATCCTATTGCCTTTAAAAGTGTGACTTGTTTTCCATCGCCTTCCTCGTCAAGCCAGTTCTGTTTGTGACTGCTCTTCTGGCCCTGAATTCTCTCATTACTTTCTGGTTCTCAGTGCCAAGACTCAAACATAACTTCAGGAAGAACCTGGATTTGTAAAGCCTGGTAAGAAGAAGGGATATATTTTTCCGATCTTCAGTAGCAAAATAATATCCACCCAAATAATATTTACCTAAAGGTGAAATAATATTCCCCCTCACTTTGAAGGTGAAAGAGTAGTACACAGAAATTACAATGGTGTTGGGTGGTAATTTCCTGTCAGGTCTTTTAAGAAGAGCTGCTCTATGTATTTGGACAAAATTAAACAAACAGTACAAAATACTACTTTCATCTTTATTGTAGCTAGCATAATGCCCTATTGATTCACACAACCTATTAATCGCGTATTCCTCCCCTTCATCAGCAAGGATTCAAGATTTGTTTGAACTATCATGTGCAAGGTTTGCTTTGTAATTAATTGCTGCTGTCGCAATTGCAGCAGCGTTGCTGGAGCATGTAGCAGATCTGAACCAGACAGGTGTCTTTGTCTTATCAGCAAACTAAGGATTGTTTTCAACTCCCCAAATTTTCAAGTCCTGATGCACGTGATTGCATAGAGTCGCAGGCTGGTTGCGCAGTCGCGACTGGGTTTGCTCAGATGTCTGATGGTATTGATACCAGAAAGGGATCTGGCTAGCGTCCACGTTTCAGCAGCGCTAACAAGCATTGGCTTGTGTGCTCCATGGAGCTAGTTCTCAAAAAACTCTGGGACCTCCCGATCTGTAAATCGCAGATGTGCCAAGAATTGTGCTGGGCTTTACCAAATGTACAGTCAACTAGGACCAAAGCCCTGGTTACTTTGGTTTTGTGCAATGCTACTGCACTACTAACTCCCCCATCTAAGAGCACGCGTACCTGGGGCAGGTGCTTGTGTGAGGTGCCAGGCAGGATCCTATTGGAATGACACACCAAAGGTCATCGTAGATTTCATCTGAACCACAGGGGATTCCACCATTTCCCCATATTCAGGAGAATTCAAAGATTGCCCATAACAGCACTGATGTAACAGGAACAAAGTTCATGGGGAACAGGTAGAGTTCTGACAAGGTTATGGCTGATTTATTGGTTGATTATTGGAATAATTCCATTTTTATTTTTATTTTTTTTAAAAAATAACCCCCTGGAAACCAGTGTGACCCAGCCGTGTGTTTCCAGCCGGCACGAAGGCAGGGGCCGGGAGAGCTGGAGCATCCCGAGGGCAGGGGGTGCCGCACCAGCACCCAGCCGGCTCCAGGGGCAGGCGGGGGCCCAGCGCCGGCCGGGGCTGCTCCTGTCCCCGTGGCGATTCCAGTCGGTAACGGGCGGTGCTTGGGCGCTGTGAGGGCAGCCAGGATTTAACGTGGCCACGGAGTCAGCACGAATTAATGCTGTTTGAGGAGTTTTTTTTAAAAAAACACCATTTTTTTTTTAAGAAACCCAGCGAAAGAGAAGCCCGAGGCGGTGTGGGCAGCGCAGCCCCCGAGGCGGGGCTTTGCGGGGGCCCGGTCCGGCACCGCCCGGGGTCACAGCTCGCACACACGCGTGCCGTTGCCAGGGCGGACCCCGGCATTTCCCTGTGGCTTCTCCATCGCTTGTGCGACGCTCGGTGACTCTCAGGGCAGGGCTCGGCCCGGCGCCTGCGCACCCAGCGCCAGCCCCGCGGTGCTGCCCGGCGGGACCGCCCGGCCACTCCCCACTGCGCCC
>VZRW01002700.1:86230-223365 GCA_013398125.1 Aegotheles bennettii
GCTTCGTTCCCCCCGCAGTTACCGCAGGCGGGCCCGGCGGCAGCGCCGAGGCGGGCGGTGGCAGCGGGCGGTGCGGGGCAGGCGGGGGGGCGGCACCCGCAGGGCTCCTCCGGCAAAGCTGCGGTGCGGGTGTCGGGGGTTGGCTGTGAGGAGGAACCGTGTCCCTGCGCACAGGGCCGCTGCCATGAGCTCCTGCGGGTTGGTGCGGGGTGGCCGGGCTGCCCGCTGTGCCTGACACAGCACAAATGCTGCGTGGTTCTACCGTTCATTGCTTCTCCTGAGCTGTGCAATGGTGGAGGCCATGGAGAAGGAGGGTAACAGAAGAAACGGGAAAAATACATGTATTGGTATATAAACAGAGCTATTAGTGAATTTGTTCGTTTAATATACTATGAAATGGATAAATGTTAGGATTCTATTCCCTGGAGTTCATTAAGCCAAAGGTGGAGCCATCCTTCAAGCCAAGTGTTTCTGACATACCAGTTGACTTCAGCTTTAAAGGAAGTTACTGACTATGGTTTTTAAAACTTGCTGGTCGTATCAGTCTGTATTTTTTGTGCCACAAATACTGTATTTGTCTGGTGCTATTGATTCAGCTCATAATGGCAAAACCGTACGGTCTATGGACAGCTTCACTTGAAACTGAGAACATTCAAATATACTAATGCAGCTTTTCTTCAGTTCCATTGGCAAGCATACTGGCTAAAAGGGTAGTATATCTCTGGTACTGGGAAGCACTGGTTAAAACTCTGATTTAAATCTGCTGGTCTTGTGGCATTTCTTTTGGTGGGCATCCTTTGATGGTACTTGACAGATACCTGATACCTCTTTCCCAAATGGTTTAAGAAGCAAGAAACAGGCTACCTTAAACATCTTAGAATTGTAGAATCAGAATGGTTCAGGTTGGAAGGGGCCTTTCAAGGTCATCTAGTCCAACCCCCTGCCACAGGCAGGGACATCTTCAACTAGAACAGTTTGCTCAGAGTTCAACCTGACCTTGAATGTTTCCAGGGGTGAGGCTTCTACTATCTCTCTGGGCAACCTGTTGCAGGGTTTCACCACCCTCATTATAAAAAATGTCTTCCTAATATCTAATCTAAATCTACCTTCTTTCAGTTTGAAACCATTACCTCTTGTCCTATGACTTACAGGCCCTGCTAAAAAGTTTGTCCCCGTCTTTCTTACAGGCCTTCTTTAAGTATTGAAAGGCTTCAGTAAGGTCTCCCTGAAGCCTTCTCCAGGCTGAACAACCCCAACTCTCTCAGCCTGTCTCCATAGGAAAAGTGTTCCATCCTTCTGATCAGTTTTGTGGCCCTCCTCTGGACTCACTCCAACAGCTCCATGTCTTTCTTGTGCTGAGAACCCCAGAGCTGAACACACTCTACACACTCTTCACACTCGATCTGTTTCTTGATGCGGAGGGCAGTGCCTCTGCCCCTCCTCCCATGCCTGTCCCCCATGTTCAAGAGCTTCCTCAGAGCATGACCATAAAGTCATCATTCTGTGTCTCCCATGTTCTCTTCAGGTGCTGTTCCTTTGGCTTTCCTGTGGGCTTAGTCTTAGGCATGTTGAACACTTCAACTATAGAGCCTGCCAGAGCAGCTGAGAGCTCTACTCAGTCATTGGAGAAAGGGCAGGAAAATAACATTGTTCCTCCCCTGTGAATTCCTGCACACCTCTTACCTTGTGCTGCCTGGCTATAAGGCAATATAGTCTGGTTTAGTTCCCCAGCCTCCTCTAGTTCCCACTCTACTGTTTGAAACCTGCGATCTTCTTATCTTTGTTGCTGTTATTTTTACTTGGATGGTTCGCAGCTTGTGTTATGGGAGATATTTTCGGAAGAGAGATTTTTACATCCCTTTGCACAGGTAATGGTCACAAGAAGCACCCTCTTTGCCTTGTGATGCTACTGGTGGGGTCTAGAGCACAAGTCGTACAAGGAATGGCTGAAGGAACTGGGGTTGTTGAGCCTGGAGAAAAGGAGGCTGAAGGGAGACCTTATCGCTCGTTACAGCTACCTGAGAGGAGGTTGCAGAAGGGTGGGTGTTGGTCTCTTCTCCCATGTAACAAGCAATGGGACAGGAGGAAATGGCCTCAAGTTGTGCCAGAGGAAGTTTAGATTGGATATTAAGACAAAGGTCTCCACTGAAAGGGTTGTCAGGCACTGGCACAGGCTGCCCAGGGAAAGGGTGGAGTCCCCATCCCTGGAAGCGTTTAAAAGATGTGTCGATGTGGTGCTTAGGGACACGGTTTAGTGGTGGGCTTGGCAGTGCTGGGTTAATGGTTGGATTCGATGATCTTAAACGCTTTTTCCAACCAAAATGATTCTATGATTCTGTGATTCTATGGTATTGCTCGTTGAACTGTTGTGCTAGCAGTGAGTTGTCCTGATCCAGTTTAGTGGATTATGTGACTTGTTAGCATAAGTGAGGAGATACTTTCTAGCTTATTTTCTGAGCTTTCACAACCAATATTGTCCTGAGATAGGTGCTTGCTGTTTACGATCCAAACTCTGGGTGACATGGAGAACAGCTGTCCAGTTGCTCTCTGTTAAATTTTAGTCACAGGTGTATTTAAGTTCCCTTTCTCTGCATACCCTGTTACTACTCTAACTTGTAAATCTGGGCAAGCTTCAGGAAAACAGTGGGGAAGTATCTTGGCGAGAACTTGGAAGCTTAATTGTAACAGCAAGTTTCTGCTTTGTAGATGAGGCAGTTGTACCCCTAGCCGGACAGGTCACTGAGCATGTGTATGCATTTTTAACACTGAATTGGTGTACTAAGACTGAGTGGAGAGATGCTGGGTTTCAGTCCAGATCAGACCAGTTTAGCATTTGTAGGACTGAGGAATATTATAAACTTTGATTTTATTTATTTTTCCTATCCTCACATTATTTCTTCATCTCTCTTCAGTGGTACTCTAACACAGCAAATTTGTGTTTGATTTGAAGATTTTGTTAACTATGTAATGGAAAAAAATCTTTCTGAACTTGGAAGGCCATTCTCTTTTTTAGGAGAATGATGGCCTCCTTGGGACCTTGAGGGTTTTTTCCCCTCAACCAAGTAATCTGCTTGAGATTCAGCTCATTTCTTCTGTAGACAAAAGCAGGGTCTTTTCTCCCTTCTCTAGTTCTTCCCAGCTGAGCTCCATATTAAGCAAGCTTGGTGATCTCTGCTTGGCACAGGGTTCAGTAATGCAAGCTATGGGTTTCAGCGTTGCAACTGCACAGGGCAGAGCACTGTCATCTCGTCTTTATTGAGATGATAATTGTCTTTGGGAAAAGTGTATTCATCAAATCATCTTAAAGTGTCTTGCAGGTCAGCAAAAACAGCTGTGGCAAAGTCACAAACAGTAGTCGGGAACCCTATGAGTCATGAAAGCCCTGACACCATAAACATTAGTTCACTTATGATATTCCTAAAAAGGAGTATTTTGTGTTCAGCTAGAGAAGGGGTTTGAGCTCCAGGTACCTGTTAGATGCTCTCCTTGTTTCTGTGAAGTCATACATGTCTTCTGGTCAAATTAGTATAAAACATTCCAAAACCATGTATGATTGTCTTCCTTTCTAAGCACAAGCGTTTCAATCTGGTTTAGGTAATCTGGTACTTTATTCTAGTTTAGACTAGTGCTTTCTTTTGATAGCACTGCTTGTTCTGTTCCAGTATGACTTCATAAAATGAATTTACATTGCTCTATGGATCCATCGGTGCTGCGTCTAATGCTAGGGGTGTTGATGCTTGACTCCTACCAAAAGAAGCTTTGTCTGAGGCCCAGGACCTCTGTAGAGACAGTAAAAATTCTGTGGGATTAGCAGCTCCCAGTTTGGGAGAGCAGATCCTGGGAAAGGAGAATGAGATGTGGCCTCATCCAGATCCTACCAGAATTCAGGAAGCGACACTGGTCAGATGTCTGCAGCAGCCTGGGCTGGATGGACACTGACTTGTGCTGGTGTTGGAGAGGGGAGGGATGGACCGAGTGTCACCCGTGTTGGGGAAGAGGAGTTTGAACAGGGGAATGCTGGCTCAGCATGGGGCATTTCATGGCTGCCTGCTGGAGAAGTAAAAGCTTGTGTTCCTTCTTTCTCCTCCAACCCTGTGTGCTGCCATCCTCCTTTGCCACTATGTTTTGTGTGATGAGGGTGGGAAAGGGGAGAGGAAGAAAGGGTGTTGAGCAAGTATGTCTGATCCAGGGAGAAGAAGTAAGTAATTTATCCTGAGGAGTGTGTGTGTGGGGGCACAGGGAAATGGTTGTACTGAACTAAATTATATAGCAAAAGAGAAGATGCTTTCTGTTTGGTCAGGGTATCACCACCTTTTTGATTTTTAGACTGGCAAAAAGAACAAAATCTGCTATCCTGTTCTGTTAATCCTAACATATACAGAACTGTTTTTCAGTGGCAGATCCATGCCTGTCTTTCTGTGCTACAGCTGCTAAATTCCTCACGGTTGTCTTGTATTATTCTTCTCCAGACAGGAAAACTATTTTTTAAAAATTCTTTCCTCTGTGGTTAAGTTTGTCTTGGCTTAATTAACCCTCTTCTGAACATTTAACCTGGCTTGAAAGCCTTCAAGCATTGTCTCAAATGCATGTTATAGCAACCAGAGCAGGTAGGGTAAATCCAAGCGCTGTGATGGCTATACGTTAAGTAGGTTTTAGGTGGAATTTAAGCAAATATTTTTGGATTCAACTAACGCTCAGGATTTTTCTTTTTCTTGAAGCTCTTTTCCATCTCTGGAGAAGGTAATTTTTATTTTATTGTTTATGTAAGATGTGTGGAAGATTTAAGAAATGCACGTGGGCTACGGGGAGTAGGATAATATCTTCAGAAACTGTCAGAATATATTTCCTGCATTTAAAATTGTGCTGTTTAGGTGATACAGTAAATACATTAACACGTAGGTGATCCCTATTCTCCATTTTTAGGAACAGATAATGCAGTTTAGTGGACAAGCATGTGGAATTCACCTGCAACTCTTTTCAAGATGGTTCCTTGGAAGAGATGATGGCTGCTTTGAAATTTATGTAGTGCCTTTTTATTAAAGGAGAATTCCTAGTAAGAAATACTCTTCTGGCTGCAATAATAATGCTTCTTACTAGACACAGGGATCAAATTGCTGCATATAGTCTGTTTAGGATCATCTATCATAAAGCGCTGGCCTCCTGGAAACAAATAACCAGTCTTTGTATCTGCGTTAGTGAAAATAAATAAGGTAAGGAAACTATTATAAATTATATGTAAGATGATAGACATATAGAAGCATAGATGATATACGTATATAGATATTTCAGGATTAGAGCCCATAAAAGAGAATAAATTCTATTGAAAACCTGAAAAAGAAGGGAAAAGGATATTCTAGTGAAAGAAAACTTCATAATTCAATGCTAACTTTGTTTTTTGCAGAGGCAGCAAGATTGTCACCTGCAGTTACACTATTAGCAACTGGAAAAATGCCAGGTTCTAAAAGTAACTTGGTGTCTTTACATGAGGATGTTATAATTGATCCTTCAGACTTGAGTGAAGTGAAAATTTCAGGTGGAAAAGGATCTGTTGAAAAAAGAACAATGACTCTGATGGAGAAGAATAGCTATCACGACTCTGTATACATAAACGCAGCTAAGATTTTTCAAGGCATTCATACTGAAAAGCCTAAGGATAGAGTATTGGTGCGGTATGGTGGTGACTCATTATCTCCCATGCTAACTTTTAAAGATGAGTATTCCCAGCGTGTATCTTATGAACTGGCTTTCAATGCTCTAAAATGTAAGTACGAAACTTTTCCAAAAATTGCCAACAGAAATGATATAGCAGAAAAAATATGTAAAAACAAAGTCTTCAGTTTCTGCCTGACAGCAGAGATCTAGGGAATGTTTTGTTAAACTACAGGTAACTACTAGACCACCCATATCCCTCAGATATGTAAATGTATCTAAGTGTTGTTAGCATTTTGTGAAAGCAAACATTTAAACACTATATTTTTGCTTTAAAGGAATTATGTAGATTTGTGAGTTTGCGATTGAATTTGCTCTTAATTTTCATGATGTTTGAACTTGTAAGTCACTGAGAATATTTTTCTTCCATAGAATCTTGCAGATTTCATAGTGTAAATTGTCAATATTTTCTTTCTTTGCAGATCAAGATCTTCTTGAAGAAATATTGTTAGACAGTTGTGTTTACCCATGCCAGTCAATAGTAAGTGAACATTTTTGTGAGGAAATACTTTTTGTATTATCTTAGTTGATGTAATTAGAATCTTTTTGGAGGATTCTGTAACGTACTTCAAAACAACATTTTTTGCTCAGTGATTTTTTCCATGAGCCAGTCTATGTGTTTTCCTTCCCAGCTATGTCACTCCATGAGTGGGGAAAAGAGTCATGCTCCTTTCCTGTCCCTCGGAATTGGAAAGCATGGAGTAAACCACATCAGACAAAAGTATGCATTGAACCTGTGCTTCGTTTCCTGGGCAAACTGTACTGTATACAAATATTGTACTTGTACTCACAAAAATCGCTCCAGTTTGCTCTCTCAGCATGCTTTCCTAGTTTGACATGAAAAGAAAATCTAGAGCTGGCAGAGGAATCTGCTATTCCTTCCAATTTAGTCTTTGATGCCTTTGAAAATTACAAGATTAATTTGGACAGATGTTCTTTGTGGAGAAAGATGTGAGCAGGCAAATGATCTAGCACATTTGGTTTTTGGCTTGTTTTTGTAAGGAAGTAAGACTTAGGTAGTAACATTTTGTGTTTGGTGGTATTGCCCTAATAATTTGAGTTTTCTAACTACTTTTGGTCATATTTGTAAAATTAGAACTGTAAAAATTTAATGAAAAGAGGTAAACAAGAGTAACTGAAGCACTGTTAATGATTGTCCCTAAGAATGAGATGCTCCCTGTTTTAAACATTTCGACATAGGAAGGAGATTCTAACTATGTCCCAGCTGCAGAATGGTTATTGTAACTGACCTTATTCGTTGTTACATACTGAGGAATCTCACAAAAGACAAATTATCTGATAGACTAAAAGTTTTTGTTAGCTTAACTATTCAAGGAACTACTTTTGAGGGAAGGTTTAGATTGGATATTAGGAAAAAAGTCTTCACTGAAAGGGTTGTCAGGCACTGGCACAGGCTGCCCAGGGGAGTGGTGGAGTCCCCATCCCTGCTCAGGGATGTGGTTTAGTGGTGGCAGTGTGCTAAGTTAACAGTTAGACCTGATGATCTTAAAGGTTTCTTCCAACAAAAACAACTCTGTGATTCTGTGATGAGAAAATAATTTCAAAATTAAAATTCTGATAACACTAGCAGTTAAGATACAGTCTATTATATATGCGTGTGGAGAATGTCTTCAGTTTTGATAAGCAAATAACTTTCAAGTTGTGCATTTCAGTTTTTAAAAAATTCTTCAGTGTTTTACTAACTCTCCATGAGAAATTACTTTCATATTTTCACAAATAAGGGTTTCATTGGCATTTTTAATGCCTCTCACATAGGAGACTGCTGTTTGATATGGATCTTGTTGCAGAAGTAAGGCATGCTTTGTGTCACTTTCTCTATCCAGCTGCTTTTCTGTTGCAGCCAGATGAACTGACCAGCTTGCTGGTTGTGATGCTTTATGACCTACAAGACCGAAAATTTCAAGCACGAGAGATTTTTGATGAAGAGGAACCTGTAGCAGAAGTTCGGGAAACAGAGCATTATCTATACAGGTATACACACTAATACCTTTTTTTGTTGATATTTATCAGCAAAAATACAAATTTCTATAATCAGTACCCTTTTTTAATAATTGTCAATATTACAAATGTCTTTTGGCTTCAAATTTTGTGGCCTTTGTTTTTATTTTTAATGAGAACCTAGTTTTAAGGGAAACTTTCATATTCCTGTAGTTAAGGAAAATACAGGCAACAAACCATTTTTATATTGTGGATTATTTTGCTAGAAAAAGGTATCTTATTTTGGAGTTGTTGAAACTTTTTTCATACAATTTTAGAAAAGAAATTAAGTACTCAGTAAACGTTCATAAATATGAGTGTAGTAGAGTCAAGAGGTCATGGAATGGAACAACATCTATTTATTTAGCAATACTTCTATTATGGAACTTTGTTAAATATTTACTATTGTAAGTAATTAGAACAAAAAAAGAGAATATATAAAATAAACATTTTAAGTAGTGTTCAAGTATTTATTTTGTCAGTCTGTTGATGAACTCCACAGGCATTTGCTGGACAAAATTGTGTTGCTGCTGGATTTAGTATAGCATAAAAGGTTGATAACTGTCAAGTGCAAGGTGTTTCTGGAAGCAGTAAGTAATATACCTTGACATCTGAGGTAGCTCACCAGCAATTTTATTTGTTTTGAATTATCGCATGTCAGGATTATGCCTAAAGCTTGCGGGAAGAAAAGAGTGGGAATATTTCCTCTGACATTTTCATGTAATAATAATAAAGCTGAGTCCTGGTTGCCATCACACTTGCATTGTTTCTATATACATTTAGAGGTCAGCTTTCATCAAATGCTCTTTCTGCACATATACATATTTATATCTTCAAACATACAAAAAGATCTGATGATGGTATTCCACAGATTGCAGTTCCAAAACATATTTGGGTTTTTTTTAGCTGTTCAAGAAAATCGACGCATTTGAGAGTCATTTGTCAAAATTCCAGTCCTGTGTGCATTTAAGTAAAACAGTCTTAGCTGTGTACTACTATCCTGCATTGTCTGGGATAGATAATGTCCTAGGACTGTATTTTCTATAGCAGCTTTCAAAATGATGCCTCACTTGGTTTTGGTTTCAGAGCAAGACAGTACTGTAACAGAAGTATTGCATGTTAATAGCTAGTGTAATAAGTATTTAATATTATATATTTTAATAAGTAAAACTTATTAAACTTGTGATTATGTTTTTGTAGTTGTAGGACCAAGTTGGCAGCTGCACTGGCAAGATGTCGCATCAAACATGATGCTCTTTCAATTGAATCCATTCTACCGGAAACCATACGGGAGCAGGAACAAAGGGCTTCTGCGTTACCTTTATGTGTTTGGATAAACACATTTAAAGTCAGGTAAGGTCTTTAAAATACCATCTAATATTGACATTTTTACACACGAAGAATATAGTTTGCTACACACTTGTTTTAGAATTTCCAGGTTATATTTTACCAGTAATTTAAGTTTCTTGTAGTAAATTCTGCTTAGTCCAGTGACTTCGCCTTATGTTTGTAGTTTTTTATATATTGCAGTAATGGTATTCATCAACTGTAACAAAGTTGCGAAACAGTTTTTCTTACTGTTCTGTTGCTTGTGTGGGTCTTTCACCAAATAAATGAAGAAATAAAATTAGAAAAAAACTACATGGGTGAATAAACTCCATGAAGAAAAACAGAAAAAGAAAACTTTTTTAAAAGTGGGCATATTACTGTAAGCCAGAATGTTGGCAAAGAGTGTTACGACATTTACAATACTTAATCCTGGTGTTTATTCTGTAAGGATAGTGTAAACTTGAAATAAAAATACACTTTTTCAAATCCTTGTATTTGGTGGGCTGCTATGTATGTAACACTGGTGTTCCTTCCCCGTTCTGTGCTAACTGATACATGAACCATACCAGGTTATCTTGTTAGACAGGTAATCCATTTTATCAGGTTTTCAAGAATTTTCTTTTTGTAGTCTTGTGTTGGACCAATGTTCTGTGCTTAGGTTATTGGCTCTTCAAGATAGAGAAGGTGTCTTTTACTCTAGTTGTGGTTTTGCAGCCCTTAACTTAAGACTGAGCTGAAAGCTGCTGCATTGACCCTATGATTAATGTACCATGTAGGCTTATGGCACTGCCTGAAACTGCATTTCAACAAACAAGTCTTAGTGTATACACCTTTAAATCTTTATGATATTTGAATTGCAAACCTCAGCATTTATGGCTTTTATTACATTTACAGGAGGATTATTTCAGATATAAGCTATTAAATTCACTGGCAAGCTGGGCTAAATTGAAAGAACTAAACTATTTCAGCAGTAAATTTGCTACTGTGTCTCCTGAGCACATGCACATTTATGTTTTGATGCTTTGAATCATCCTCTGGATACACATACCTCTTTCTCAATCTATTTAATCAGACTTACTAACTTATTGTTTCAAGTGAATTTATATGGCTAAAAGAGAGTGAATTTCCCCCCTGCATTAGACAGTATTGCATATTTATTTTAAAAATATATATCTATATATACATCCACACATATATACAAACACACTTAAAAAGACAAAAATCCATATAATCAATGTGTACTATATTGCTTAAGTAAGTCTTGTATATTTGATGGCCGGAGTTGTATGTTAACAGCCTTCAAGATGTTTTCACGGATTTGAAGAATAAGGGATTCACAAGAGTTGAATCTGTGTCAGACTTGGACGGTTATACATACTGTATGGACCAACATTGCCACGATGTATTGGTTTTTCCTTCCTCTTTTAAAGAAGAACTGCTCAATTTAGATCTTTTTGCAGATTGCAAACTCTTACTGCAGGTGAGTTGTACTTTATTTTATTCTATATTAGCAGCTATCCCTGATTAGCTTTTCTCCTCCCTTCTTTCCTGTTTGTCATGAAAACAATGAAATACTTTCCTAATTTGGAAAAGAAGGTTGGCATTCATAGAAATCAAATTAGTTGGTCATGCTCAATTTTTGTGTCATTACTTTCTAGGATAAGTCTCGCAGCCTTGCTGTACACTCTGCACAGGCACTGTTGAGTACAGGTGACGACATTATAGTGGCTCACATAGGTTCCCATCTGACCATTGCCCATATGTCAGTGCTGACAAGTCACAGCACGTCCAATATCTTTGTTTGTGGCATGAAATCTTCAGCAAAAGAAGCAGAACTGAGGAACTTGTTCAGTCACATGGGATGCAAAAGTAGGTGTTAAAACAGTTGGTATGCATAAAGGATTGTAATACAGATGTTTGTGGTATCTATACATACGGCATAATTCTATCAGAATTCAGAGATGTGTTGTCTGGGGTCTTGGGGAGGGCAGCAACAACTTACATTTTGTCACAAGGTGAACTGGCAGTTCTTCAGCTACAACCAAGTAAATCGAAGGATGCAGATTAACCAAGTCATAGATACAGGCTTCTGAAATGTTGGGGTGAATTTTGCCATGTAAGTAGCTACTGTATAGCAGTTGGTGTAGCTGGGAACTTTTGGGACCATTTATTTGCTGTCTTGGCTGTTGCTTTCAGTCTTGATTTTCAGCTGCTTGAGAGTGTTGATCAAAAAAACCCAGGCACTTGTCCAGTTTACCTGGAGGACAAGATCAGGACAGAATGCAACAAGACTCTGGAACCCCATTAAGAGTCTTCTCAGTGGAAGATGCTAAGGTCTAGCTGGTCCTTCATTCTGTTTGAAATCAGTGGGACCTATTTTGGGGGATCTGGGTCTAGCAGGCTCTAGCTCTATAGAACTCTGTCTAACACCACTGTCTCCTCACCTTTATCACACAGAAATTAGGCAGGCTTGCTTGCATGTGGACCTGTTGAACTTTTTTTTCAGATATTCAGTTGTTACATGAAGACTTTACTGAGATTGAACCAACGGACCTGAGACTTGAAAAGGCAAAAGTTATTCTGCTGCTACCACAATGCTCTGCACTGGGTGTTGGCAATCCGATCGACTTTATTGTAAATGAACACGGAGGTAACTCATGATACAGTAGCTAGCTCATGCTTTCTGGTAAAAATAGTATTCAAGTATTGTGGGCTGGACATAGTAGCTGCTTCAGTAAATTGTATCATTTTATATAATACCCTTCCTTTCAGATTTTTATTTTACCGACTATAAAACTTATATATTAAATAACTTGCATAATTCTGTATGTGTAATGTACATGCAAGCTACTACGGAAATACAAAAAAGAATAAATAAATTACACAGGTGATTTTTCCACACAGTGAGAAAAAATTTGGCCTAGCTTCAGGTTCTCAACAAGAAAACAAAATCTTTCTAGGTGGCAGGATTACGAGTGTTTTGTAAAGGCAATTTCAGGTTGATAGTATGAAGTTTGAGGGTTCTTCTGGGAAGCATAGTGTATATAGCCTTTCTTTTAAAGTAAAAAGACTACAGGTAGAAAATTTACTTCAAGATACCAAGGAGTATATATATTTTTCCCTTGGTTACATTCTTTTATTGACTGTATAAATCTGTTCACTGTACAATTTTCATGAAATAGAAACAAATAAGAGGCAGTAGTAATCACAGGTAAAGACAGAAAGAAGAATCATTTAGGCATTCCTTGGTATTGTAATTCATCAGCCTGCCTTCCCACTGCACCAGTAATAATCAGGTCTGTTACCAAAGCATTTCTTGCAGACAACCGAATTTTAAGACACCATTACAAGTTGCATTAATAAATCCACAACTCTTTGCATTTAGATGCAGGATTGCTAAGAGACCTTTTCCAAGGATGTGTATCTGAGGATAAACTCAGTATTCTTGTTCAGAGACAGCTTAATGAGTTGAGGCATGCAATGAAATGTAAGTGTGCTCGCTCTTGGATTTCTGAGAACACCTTGTACTATCACTTCCTTTGTACTGCCACAGGTTTTTATATAGTTAAAAATGTGCTGAGTAACCTATTAGTTAACAGTAAGTGTTGTAACTGAACCCCCTAAATAATGATCTGAAGTTTAAAGGTGTATCTGTGTTCTAGTATTCACCAGCCATTAATACAATGATCTTCAACGCTGTACAGAGAACAGAGTCATACTCTGCTTTGGAAAAGTTGTAAATGTAGTCAGACTCCATCTGCATGCTGCTACTTTCTTTCCTGCTCCTTTGGTAGCTGTGTGAAAAGACTGGATGGCAGCCCTGAATTCCTGCTGAAATATGAAAAGATATGAAAATATTTTTATTGTTATATTGCTAAAAACCACTAGAGATTGAATACTAATGTGTGCAGGATGTATTTTACTGGTAAAAATGACACCCAGGCATAATTTTTATGCTGGTTTCAGGCCTTACTAAACCTCTGTGTGTATGAAGAATTTGAAAAGTAGAAATATTTTTTTTTTTGTAGTTAACAAAGTACAAGCTATTGTTTACTGCACTTGTTCGGTTTACCCAGAAGAAAATGAACTGGTAGTGAAAAAAGCACTGGAATCTGGACTGCAAGGAAATAAAGTAAAACCATATAGGTATGCAACGAGTAGTTTTGTCTATGGAAAAATCAAGCATAACTTTAAATCGTGGCATAATTCTTATCCTAAACTGATCTGTGTCTCACATCACATTAATATTTAAAATAGTTTTTTGCTGCACGTCATTCCATTCCTCTGGATGTTACAAAAGTACTATGTAGCATCCTCTTGCCGTATTCATCTAATATTTTTGTTTCCATCTGAAACTGAGATGGGGGGGAAATACACTGTGGTGAGCTTCTGATAGAGCTATTGCTTTCATCCTGTTGGTGTTCAGAGAATGAAGCTAGTTTAAGAGAAAATGGAGACTAGAAGTCAGGGGACTTCCTAGCATGCGCTCAGCTTCTCACCGAGTTTCATTAAAACTGTCTAGTTCCGTTTCCAACCTGTGAGTCTCTCTCTCCCTTATTCTCTTTCCTGTCCCTTTCTGGGAAGGGAGCTGGTTAATAGAAAGCATCTGTCATTCGTTTAATTGCCAGCCCAGTGTTAAACCATGACACCTGGAATGATCAGTTTCAAAGAAAGAAGAAACAGAGTCTTAAAATGTGAGAATAATACAGAAGAAGAACCTCTGCTGTAGGATTGCTCATCCCTGTATTCAGATGAATGACTTCTGGGGGGACAGGTTACAATAAGAGAACATTCTGTGCAATCATAACATATACAAATACATATGAAAAAAGTATGTGTGTTGTATGCTTTATATGTAGCTAAAACTTGCTGGCTGTCACTGTTGTCAGCTGGAGCAGTTGTTAAAAGACTGATGGGTACTTCCTGGGTTTTCCTTTCAGTCACAGTAGATGAACGCAAACAGTTGGCACTTGCTTGCATGAGGATGGAACAGTTGATTACAGGATGCAGGTTAAGAGTTTATGTTGCCAAAAGCATGAGAGCGTAATACCGTATTTTTAGATTTTATATTATCTTAGATGATGTTAATGACTTGGCCATTGTGGGGTACTGTGCTTCAAGATATCATTCAGTGTATTTAACTTTTGTGTGATTAAAATGGTAAATGTTAACTGTGGCCAGCCTAAAGAATTTTAAAAAGAGGTATGTTACGTATAACGTCAAGATACAGTACAAGATGCATATTTCTTGCAAATCAACGACAGGAAAGAGCAGCCTGCTTGTCTTGCCACCAGATTATCCTTTTACTTTCAAATGCAAGGCAATCTCAGATGGTAAGAAAGGGAGCATAAAATTACATTAGGATTTTTGCAGACCTGAGCAAATGTGTGATTGAAGACTGACTGAACTTCATAAATGATGATTCCAGAATCAGTTTCTCCTTTAGTACAATAAAAGTATCTTGGATGTTTTCATGCCTCATTCTTGCTACAATAAAGTTGCTGGTGATCAGCATGAACAGAGCAGTAACATAACACCATAAATAAAATATATAGTGTGATTATGCTTGTCTTAAGGTGAGAGCTCAAGCCATTTAAGATGCATGTACTTACAACAGCTCCTTGTCCACTTTCCTTAGAATTAATTAGGTAACTTACTTGATTTAAGAACACAGGGTAGAATGAAAAACTCTGTTGCAGAATTACTAGCCCCTGTGTTCACAGTAGTGGTGTTGAGAGGCATGTTATACTAACAAAACATCCTGCGTGATCATCATTACTGAATATTAATTTCCTTTTCCAAGAAAACAGAGGGCTTTCAGGAAACTCTTGCACAAGCTTTGCTTATGTGTACTGTATCTTTTGGATTTACGCTGCTGTGCTGGAGTGGTGCTGAAGAAAACAAGGCTGTGCTCGAGTTTGGAATCATACAGCAGGTCTCAGGGCTGTGATAGTGTAAAGGTGGTTTCAAATATGTACTCATGAGCTAACATTAAGGATACAACAGACTGCTTATAGCAAAGGCTTTACCTTACCTAAGGGTACACATTGTGAACAGGTATGTACAGAGGAGACGCTGAACTATTCAGCACTGCCATTTGGCCTAGAAATTTGAGTGAATTTCTACATCCCTTTTCAAGGTCAAACCATCTGTTAAAAGGATTCCTGATAACAGTAATCTCTATACATTAGTCAGAATAAATATTATTACTTGTTTGCATTGAATGACCAGATCTAAAAGCAAAAATCTCGAGTGTCATAGGACACAGTTTTATTTAGTAATGAGAGGAGGAAGTGAGCCTTCTTGTCGGTTTTACCAGGTTCCGAGGGATGTACAAAAGTAGAGAATATGGTGAAAACCTGGGAACAAACAGTTTTGCAGACTTCCCATTAGAAATGGACTAATCAGCTAACTCAGGATACTGCTTACAAACACTGAATGCATTTTTCCATAACCACCTTTGAACAAGCTCTGTCTGAAGGGTATCACTGGAGCAGCAAGGAGGGCCAGTATCTTACAGGGCTTATCAGCGTGAAGAGAAGAGGGTGAAAATTCCATAAGGACATTTTTGACAGCGTTTTTCTGCACTGAAACAGCTTAGTACTAGTTTAGCAGTCTTATGAGCCAAATTCTTGAGGCTTGTTTATAACATCCAGTGATTACTGGAATACAGGGAGAACAAGAGACAAGGCTCATTCTTCTGTCATCACTGATGCACTGCAAAACTGTAAATTTGAAAAAACAGCACTCAGTTACTGCAAATAGACATTTTTTTCTAACCTAAGATTTTTATCTTAGGTAGCTTTTTATTATGAGCATATACTTAATAACTCTACAATTTCTATGTACCACTTAATGTTTTCAGAGCGTTCCCCAGCTTCCTGGACAACTTGATAATCCAGTAATTGGAGACTTGAGAAAGAACATATAGTTGTTAATTATATTCATATATATTTATTATCTGGTGGTTAATTTTGGAAAAAACATAATGAATTCTAAAAAGATTAATTCCTGTGTCTTCCTTCCAGTTTTTTAAATTGAGGGTAGGCTCTATAAAAGCTGTCACCGAAAGACAGAATTTGAAAATTACTTTTAGTATATCCTTGTTTATTTGTTTTTATATCCTTAAACTTTTATCTTCTCATAATTTATTTTCTACAGGCTTATTCCTCCTGTTTTTAATACTTGCTCTGATTCAAAGGATTCCACTGATTTGTTTTTCAAAACGAAGCCATCAGAAATTTCCAGTGGCTGTTTTCTTGCTGTTCTAGAAAGAGAGGTAAGCTAAGAAAATTACCATTTAAAAGCATTTCACAGAAAAAGAATATTGCCATTTTCCACAAAAGAATATATGAAATGGAACATTTAAAAATATTCCTGGCTGTTCTTTAGTTGTGAGCAGTTGAAATTTGCCACTTCTAGAATTTTATGCTGAGCACAGCTTTCCAACATGTGCTTTTTGTTCCGGAGCTGTTTGTGATCAGAGCAGTTTCTGGATACACACCAGTGCTAGGAGGATCTGGAGGAAATATACTGTTGCTGTCACACTGTGGAATGAAATACACAGCTTCATCAGACTCATGATAAATGGTGTCTAGTAAAGTTATTTGTTATGGCTGTATGCGTCATCAAGATCTGCCAGTATCCAAGCAGACAGCGTCACTTGTAGGGATTTGAGACTTCATTCTAATTTGAATGAAATAGGTGTGAATGTTTCCTTCCAAAACTAAGGCATATGCAAATCAGGCTTGAAAGGCAGGGGGCTTTTGCTGAGTAAATGGAAAAGTCTTGGCATGATTCCTGAGGAAGGGATCCCTTGAAGGGCTCATTCGCATCTCTGAGCGATTTTCCTCTTGTGTCTAAGAAAAGCAGAACTTTTTTCACCAAAAGAGGAAAGGGGGGAAGCTAATTAGAATTTCATTGAAGAAATGAGATTTGATTTGGTTATTTGTACCACTTTCTGTCAGACTGCAATTACAGTGCTTGAAAGAAGCTTGTGTCTTGGGGGGAATTCAAAGATTTTATTAGAGGAAGAGAATCATGCATGAAAAGACTTTCAATTTATCTACTGTTGACCTCTTTTTTTTCAGTGTAAAATATTTTCTAGCCTGGCTCCCTAAGATAGTAAGTGTTAGTTAATCACGCTGTGTACATTTGTCTACCACATCCTCTCACTTTTGTTTCAGGTAGTTAATTTGAATTATTTTTAGTCAAATTCTAATGGCCAGAAGCAATTGCTGCTATTTTTTTGCCAATTTTTAGGTGATTCTGCAAGGCAGAAAACATGTACTTATAATTTAAACTGAAATCTCCAGTTTACAGGAGCCTTCTTGGCTAGTTGCAATTAGTTTCTTGCCCATTGTTTCTCTTTACATATTTGGATGTTGGCCTGGTTCCTAGTTAATCCAGTTTGAGAGTTCCATATGTATTATGAGGGGTTTTCATTATCATGAAAATTATCAATGTTTAATAATATTTCTGTATTTTAGTAACTATTTCTGATCCACACACACCTATGTGTGTGTGTGTGTGTATGTATATATATATATATGTATGTATGTATGTATATATGTTATTACATAAATGTTACAGGGCAATTCAATGTGGGAGATGCAGTACAAAGTCCAGAATTCAGTTTCCCCTCCTCAGGCCTGCAGAGGGCAAAGCCTCTGAAGAGCAAATGCTCTGATACTTCTTTACACAACAGTCACATTCTTAATTTCTTGAATAAATAGTTTGGTTAGCATTTGTCACATGTGACTAAAGTCTTTCTGCTAGATTCTGCCATAGTTTTCTCATGGAGTAAATCCTGAGGAATCTGGGATTGAAGTATCGAGTTTGCAGCTCTTCTGTTGTGGCTTAAGATTTATTGTTGTTTCCTTTGAAATTTTCAGAAAGATTCTTCTGGAAATGTGTCTGTTACAGACATTTTGGCTCGTGCTAGAGCAAAAGGACTCCTAGACAGCATTGTTGTAGAAAAATCAAAAGAAAAGGAGAAAAAACACCGGAAAGCAACGCAGCGTAGACGTAATATTACTGGTAGTGGTATAGAGCCAAAGACCACAGAGATCCTTCACCATCAAACTGTATCCAGTCTTAAGGCTAAAGTTTCAGTGTCTAAAGCAGTCAGTAACACACAACAAAAGAAAGTGAACCAACCAAAGAGCTCTGTTCAGCTGAAGAAATCAATCAACCCTGTTTCAGACAAAGCTCTGCCTAAAGCGCTGAAGCCCCCCTCTCCTGTGTCACCCGCGGGCAAGGCGTGTGACAGACAGACACTTGCTGGAAAGGCACGCGCAGAACGGAAAAGGCTCATACCGAAGACCGTGGAAATTGTTTTTCCTCCAGTGATAACACCATACGTACGCCTGCAAGGAAACAGTCCCAGGAGACCAACTTGTCATTGCTTTCATGGCTGGACTGGAGCAAAGGGTTCGAGTGAGAGGATACTTCCACCAGCTCTGTCTAAAGGGATCAAGCCAGCTGTGCTCAGCCATCCTCGTCCATGGATGTAAGAATCTTCAAACTGTGTCCTTGCCTTTACACAGAAGGTAAAGATTCCTGTATCTATTAATCAATACACTTAGATTACACTGTATCTTTAAGCAGGATAATCTTGCTGTTGAAAACAGATATATTCTGGGATATGTGCATGGAAATAGCCACATTAGATAGTAATTTTGAACCAGTAATTACATTTCAAAATGAATGCAGCTCAGCTGCATAAGGCTGATAGACCGCTGGGGGAGTGAGGTCAAAACACTACAGCTTTTTGCTATACACTTTAAAAGTGACAAGGTAAAGCGTACAGGTTTTCCCCACCATGTGCACAGATCTGCAGAAATATACAAATTGCAAATTAATTTTTTTTTCTGTGAGACTGCATTTTTTTAAGTGGCTATTTCTCTTTACAAGCACTGAATACCATTTCTGTAAGTTACTATTTAGCCTGTGACACATGGAAAGTAAGCCTTGCACAGTGAGCCAGTTAGCTCCTCTTTATTTCTAAAACTAGACATTAACTTTTGTACAGACAACTGAAGTAGGCTAAAGCTCACGCAGAGGCTTCCTAGTACTTGCTCCCTTGGTTTCTACTCAGGTGTACTTCACAATATTAACAATGAAAACTAGATAAAATAGTCTCCTGCTAAAAATACTGAATTGTCATCAAAATGTCATGTCAGACTGTGGCATGACTCGTGACTGCTTCTCACCAGCTTTCTTAACACAAGCATTTCTTAGTTGAAAAGAGCTGCTGCTGTCAAAGTGAGTTATTTTTATAAATTTTACTGCTAGTCAGCTGAATAATGACTGAACACAGAGTAGTTTGTCTTTGGAAACAGCTGTGGGCTTCTGACCTGCTCCCTCTTGCTAGCAAATATAAAATAACTGTAAAATATCTATAGTTGTCTTATAATCCGAGCAGGGGATAAAAAAGAAACACAGATACTTTCAACAAGAATCTGATTTAACATGAAATATGGACAGTAAAAAGGAGGAAAATGGCAAACGATGACAGAATGACGAACCTCAAGGATTGTATTTATTTAGGTTATACTGCTGCAGAAATGAAACAAAGGCAGCACAGCAATATGGAAAGGCAAAGGTGGTTGTGGCCCAGAAGAGAGATTTACCTCTACACAATCACTGTAGATACTTGGTAAGAGTGTTGCCAGTAGTGTCAACAATACAATTTGGAATCTTGACCTATTTGATATATGAATCTGGATTTAGACCCATCCAGAGAAAATGTTCTAACATCTCTGTTCTTCCTTACCCACAGCAGTCAATGTAGCTGGATCAGCATTACCTTTAGAAGAAAGGATGTGAATGATAACACATCAGCAGTGCAGCTGGCTGATGTTCATCAGAGAAATATTACTGCTTCACTGAATCACTGAAAATTTCTTTTAGCATTTTAATCTGAGCCAGCTGTCCTGTTCAAATGCATCACTCACCTGCTGTATAACCCTGTGAGTAACCGGTGCTCCTTACCCGTTCTAGTAAAAGGATGAACTCTGTAGCAGTAAGGGCAGATCTAGACCTGTGTGCTTGCAATGCATAGAACTGAAAAAAAAATAATCCCCATTTTATTTCAAAACCATCTAGGAGAAGAGATTCTACATGTTAGATAAAAGGAATGGAAAGTAAGGAGATTTCAGGGTTTTTTTCAATGTGGTTGTTAAAAGCTTAAAAGAAACTCAGATTCTGCAGTTAGAGAACTGAATTCTATTTTTTTTAAATAAAAATCTGTATAATTAATTTATTAAATGTAATTAAAATTACTTGTAAAAGACCATAGATTTGTCTGATTGACAGCATTTCTGGGCTACTTACGTAATATGCATCATAATGCCCCGCAGTTGGCCTCACCTCGATTTCAGGAGTTTGTGTCTTTGAAATGTCACGGAGGCGGAACCAGTTAGAATCCTGGTGTCTTACAAAGAATATCAAAGAGCTGGTTGTGAAGATGCTGATTCTGCAGGTCAGCAGCTTGCTTTGTATGCACCCAACATCACACTGTGGCCACATCTGGGGCTGACTTCAGATGGCTTGTAGGTAGAAGCGTCCATGCTCAATTAAACACTCAGATGACTTTTTGCAGTGCAACTGTATCTTGTGTAACCAGTTTTCTTTAATTGAGTTATCTATTTGTAACTTTCAACTAGAAACTCTTGGTTCAGGTTTCCAGATACAAAACTGTCCCTTGTACTGCTATTGCCTCCAAACAACCAGAGTGTTTTTCCCTCCCCTCACCAACTATTTGGAACAAAAGAAATAATTTCCCAGTTTAGTGGACCAGTAACAGTTGACACAGTCATTTTATGCAGCTAAATTTATTCTCAGAACAGATTACATTTAAATGTGGAGAAGTGGTCAACAGCAGGGAAAATTGTCCTTTTCAATGTCAATCAGGTGCTTTACGCAAGACTGAGCTCTGCTAATAAACAGTGGGTGTGTTTCCTTCTTTCTTATTGCTATTAAAATAAACCAAACCTGCTTCTGCTGACTGTACAGCCCAAGTTTTAGCAATGTGTTAATTAACGTGCCCAAGAGAGGAGTAATATGGGGTTAATGGTAACGCTGAAAGGCGGAGCCCATGTTAGCTGTTGAAATAAGAAAGTTCTCTTTTCCATGGGTGATTTACTAACAATTTTAGATCCCTAGTTAAATGATCTATGAAATGCTTGATAAAATTAAAAAGACAGGGATGTGGAACTCTTAGTAACACAGAACTGGCGTAAGCTATTAGATACTCCACAGCTTTTCTTCCTCTGTCACAAAGGGCTGTGTCGTTGCAATAGGTACAGGTGACTGCACACAAAGGACGTCACTGAAACCTCATTTTACTGTGAACGGATTCCGTGCCCTTCCATGCAATTCTTGTTATTTTTGTTTAACCACCCTGTGGGTGGCCTCTGTAGCCCTATAACTCCCACACCCCCTTGCTCCCCTTCAAATGAAATAGGAAGTGGCTTAATTAAAACCTACAGTCAGCACTGCAGATATCAAAAGAAAGGCTTTTATCTCTTAGTCCTTGACTGGGAATATCCATCTCCTTGCTTCTGCAAGGGAGCACATTAATGACATGACTGACATGTGATACTTACCTCTAACTTACTACTTGCATTGAAAAAATTAAGAAATTAGCTTTGCTTTACATGGTTTTTCTACAGACTTCAATAAAAATATGACTACAAATAATTACAAAGCCTGCCCTTTCTTAGGCAACCTATAGTATACAGGGTGGAGAATGTTACAAAAGCACATCCAGTAAAGACAATACATCAACATAATAATGCAGGATATTTCAGTAAAAATAGAATAAATAAAATAAAAATATTTTAAGCTGTATTTAACAGGTTAATTTAAAATATGGCATCCGACATACAAGGCATAGTGAACATGGCTGCCTGCCTACAGAATCACTAGGTATTATAAAAAAATGCATAGGTAACTGAAGGGTTGCTATAACATCAACTAAGACAGTGGCAGTTGCTCAAACACACATACTCCATACATACATTTTTGGCCATGGTAAAAAGAGTGTCTTAAAATATAGCGCAACGAAAGATAACTGGCGTTGCAGTATTAGGCTCTGATTCTGCAAACACCCAGGTGTGTATTTAATCTTTTGGAGAACAAGGAGCTCTACTGAAGCAAAAAGGCCACATATAGTCAGACCGTTAAGCACACTACTTAAATATCTGCAAAATCAACGTTTTGTTAACAGACACAACACTCTTACAACACAGATCAGCAAGTGACCTACGGCTTTTCAAATACCTTCCTGTCTTCTCCTCAGCCCTCCCTGCAATTCCATGCATTGCTAGTGAATGCTATCTTGATGTCCGTAGCCTTGACAACACATATGGAGAAGAACCTTTACACCACTGCTTGCCAAGTGTTGGTTTAGTTTAAAGAGAGTCCCGATCCCTCTTGGGGGGAATCAGCACCGTGCGGATGCAACTACAAAATTTAATTACACTATTTAAAATTCACTGTTGTAGAGCAGTTTGCAAATCCCAAATCTTGGCATTTCCAGCTGGAACTTTAAAAAGACACTGTCAAAGTATTTTTTGAGATTTAAAATACAATAAAGTCAAATTCTGAATCACTAGCATGATGGCAAATAAATAAACTTTCATAACTTCACAATCCTACCTGAAGGTACATTGTTAGCCACCACACATTTGACAGCAGTCATGATAGGAAGTGAGTTTTTACACTGCTACCAGATGTCACTGGGGTCCATACCAGAAACAAACCAAGCATGTATGCAAGCCACCATCTCCACACTTGGCAATCTGGCTTCACGGCCAGTTTAGACCACTGGTACTGCTAAAAGGGGTGGGTTTGTCTGTGTCCCCTCACATCCAGCTATCTAATCTCCCTGCCTGCTTGGCGTAAGCAACTCCTCCAACAGCTGTACCAGCAATGGAGCTGGTGCAAGGAGGGTGGCAGGGATGTGGGGCTTGGGAGGGGACACAGTTGCTTCAGCACCTGGGGTGCAGAATCACAGTCATAAAGGGATTTAAGATCGGATCAGCTCTTTGGTGGGTATTCTAGAGAGCTAAATTTAATTACAATAGTTGCACAGCTAGCCTTCACCTGACACTTGCTCGTACATCAGACTGAGTTTAGTTTAATGATTTTTCTGCATTTTTCAGTGCAGAAATTTCTTGACTCATAATTCATCAACCCAGGTGTTGCCGTTAATGTCGTTAAACAAGAAAATGAAAAGAAAATAGTTTGTTTATAACAGTCTCTTGCATAGTAACATAAGAAAGAGTTCCTGTAATAACAACCTTGACAATGTTCTTTTAAAATTACAGTATGGCCTGATTTGCAGACAATTTGGAACATACCTATAAATGGAGGCAGGACATTTTTAACAGTAGTTAAAAATATCTTCAATGTTCCATTTCCAAAATTTGTACCAATCTGCATGTCTAGACAGAAGATGGCAAAGGGAGAGACTCCAGATGCGTAACTACATTTGAAAATTAGCCTGAGGTACAATTTTAAGGGGCAATACGGGGCTGACCTTGTCAGGGTCTGCAGTACTGTGTAGATGAAAGCAGTTAGATGAAGCCTTTGGAGCAAAAGCATTGAAATTAAACTGTACCACCTGAAGCACTATCCTTTTAGAAAACAACTCTTCTTATTTTGTCACAAGAGCATTAAAAGAAATTTCATGGAATTTGATAAATCACAGGAAACATGATTGTTCTTTTTGTGGCATATTAAGTATTCAGCAACAGACTCTGAGGGGAATGGGGGGAATTGTGCAACCAGAGGCTGAACAGAAAATTCATCAAACACTTGTATGGGTAAGGTGGGGAACATTTTAGTGTCTGTAAGAGTTTTAAGACAGTAAAATTGCTGATTAATTCTTTCTTACTCCTGATCAGTACGAGCCCTGCAAGAAACACATGGTGTTTTTGATGAATTAATGACAGATGTAGGAGAATAAATTTAACAGCCATCAGGTGCATTTGTACATTTAAAGCTGAAAAGCTTCTGTGGATCATCCTGCAAGTCAATTACTGAAAACACTTCTGGATTTTTCAGCATTGGTTTGGTATTAAACACGATTCTTCTCTAAGATCATAATGTGTAACCAGGAGATGAAAGAATGGCACCATGATTCAAAAGCATGTCAGGGAGATGTTAAAAGTGGTTGCTAGACCAATGCTGACAAACAATTTAAAACTAACAGGTGTAGTTCTGTAAAAAAAAAATCTACAGTAATTCAGTGGTAGCTAATACTCGTTTCCTACTCCACTGTTGAAAACAGAGCAAAGTGCTGCAGGATTTAAGATTGGTTTGTGACAAATCCAGCTCAAGATGGTGAAATTATCAACTCGGGCATCTTTCACTCCAAGGACTTCAGCATGAGTTCACTGGGAGGGACGTGGCCATATTCTTTTTTTTGTGTGTGAGTTTAGATAATGTTCATATATTTACAATCAAACAGACCTTCCATTGCTCATGATGGAACTCACTGACAGCAAAAAAATTATTCATGCTTCTTTTCATATCACACGATGGTGGCAAGAACGAGAGAACATGCTTGTCTAACATTGTTTCAATAAAGGTAAATTCTCTGAAGACAAAGCATCAGCAATTTGAAATGGAAGGCCAGACCTTGTCAGTTCATTTTCCTTAGTGTAGCTACTGTTATCTTCAGTTACATGTTAGGAGAATCTTCTCTCTCCCGCAGCTATGGCATCTCAGTGACCGGGCGTTTCTGTTTCAAAGTGTCAATGAGGGACAACACTCCTCTTTTTACGTTAGTTGTAACTCTTCTGGTCACCGAGTCTGCAGGAGGTGGGGGCGGTCGCACTTTCTGTGAAGGAGGCCTGGCTACCAAGCACTTCTGATACCGCAACTGCAACGAAGCAAAAGCGTTCTACAATCCTTACTGTATCCAACACTTTCACAAAGCATTTTAAACACACTTTTAATACTTTGTCATGAAACAGTCAAACCTCCATTTTGGCTGTGACAAACAGCCCAGCTGTCCATCTGTGGGTAGAAACTGTTCATTAGCACATGGTGGATGCTAAATCATACAACAGCCCTTTGAAAACTGAAAAATAAGTTTTCTGGGTTCAGCTATTTCTGAACAAGGATTATTTGCACTACATTGTCACTAGGTTGTGTAACACAATTTCAAGCAAAACCTTTTTCCAGCATTAGATAGCTTGCGTAGTGAAAGGAAAGATTTCTAACTTAACACAGATGGAAGATGATTAAAGGGGCATTGTTCACTAAATCAACATTTTGAACTTAAAAACGTTTGGGGTTTTAATTGATTAAATATATCAGAAGCCCAAATTCCTATTTTTATCCGTTCTTTCTTTTTCTGCCTTGAAATGAATACAACTGCAAATTTGGAAAGATTATTATTTATGGAGGCAGTGAAAAATCTAAGCGCTATTAGGTGCCTTTGAAGAAGGTCACTTACCATACAAGCAGCCTGAACAGCTTCTGATACATTGCCTGCATTTGGTTCACACCAAAAAACGTGGCACTCAAAATGCTGGTTTCCTGTATCCATAATGAAGGCAAACGTGTGAACGTCCTTCCCTACTCCCATGAAGGACAGGAACCGCACACGGCACTCCACCATGATTTCCTCTTCATTCTGGTTAGGAATCAAAGGATTGATCATAACTATTGGATATTCTGTGGAACTTTCAGTTTTAAGTCGATCAAACAGGGACACGCTGATGCAGTTTTGTGGAATTCCACTGTATCTATCTGCATATAACCAGTGTATATGCACTGAGCATATCGTGCATTTCAAGTACCGCTTGTTTTGTGAAGAAACAAAACAATGTGACTATCATGACTGCAAAACATGTTCCCTGCCACTGGTACGTGGTTCAGTATCTCATCAACAGACACATATAAAACACATTCTTTGAAAGTTTAGTTGTATTAATCTCTACAGAAAATTCTCTACAAAAGGACTGTGACACGAAACACAGATTTTAATATTACTCTCGGCTTCCATACCAAGAACAAGGTAAATGCAGTTTAGAATTTAGGACTGCTACTCAGGGGTTAACCTACAACATTTTAGGCTTAAAAATCCTAAGAAGTGTAACACTGAGTTTGTTTTAAGTATCTAACAAATACTTATAATAATTTCTGTTTCTGAGGACATGTTTGGAGTGGTAAATAAAGCTGAAGCTGATACAAGCAGTAAGAGCCTCTGCAGATTCACAGCCCTAGGAAGAAATAAAATGCAAAATAAGCAAATGAATTCTAGTACAAATGAACTCTAGTTCTACTAGTGTTTACGTGTTCCTTGTTTTCAACACTCATATTATGTTAAACGTGTTCTGAACAAGACGGTCTGCCTTACTGTTTCATTGATGACTGTGACAGTCGCATCAGCAACATTCATGGTAACTGGCATCCAGTCTTCTTTGCTAGAAGAAGCCATTAGGGTTTCAATGGCACTGTTCAGAGTATCCATTCCTAAAACAGAAGAAAATGTGATAATGAAAAAGAAATACATGAATATAAGTAAACAATAAAAATACTCGTTTTCACATAGGAGTACAAAAAACAACCATTTGATGATGGAAGGCAGGGTTGGTTTTCTTCATCTGCAAAAACAAAACAGGTGCCTCTGGCTCAGAAAAAACAGGGTAGCATCCTGTTTAGCTGCTGCACCATTTCAGTTCTCTAGGGCCCTTCTCATTAGTAGCAGAGCTCATATTCAGAGAAAGCAGCAGAAATAAACTTCACCTTCTTGGCAGCTCCCAAAACACTCTGATTGCAGAATACATGTTCAGAGGAGGGCCTGAGTAGTAGATGTCTTTGTGTCTGACCATGTGACTGAAGTACAGGAGTTGCTACCCTCTGAAATCATGCATTTACACTTGGCTAGCAGAGTTTATGCAAGGTACTTCGGAAGTCACATGATAAGTGTTACATACCCACAGGTTTAGCCACAGGCAGCATGCCCAGGTACTGGATGTGGAACTTCTGTACCAGTTCTGTCTTTGGTGTTGGGAAATCTACTGCATGGGAACACAAATCCATTTCTGTTTAAAAGCATTCACAGCAGCAAAACCCACTTTTATTTCATCAATAACATAAAATAGTTTACCAGTAACTGTCCTCTGAAGGTTTTGTATTGATGAAAACAATTTTTCACTCTCTCTGACAAGAACAATGCTCAATAATTTCTATAGGAATTAGGGGGAACTTTGCAGCACCTAATTCTTGATCTAGCTAAGAATAAGGTCAAGTGATATTACTGTCATATTAAAAAACGTAAAATACAGATGAATGTGTGCGTGAGCCATGCACACCTAAGTTTCACCGCAAAACTATGTAGAATTTGGAATCTGTTTTTAATACCATTCCTCTTAACATGTTAAACACAGTCTACGAGTAATCAATCTTACCATCTGAGCAGGCAATTACACATGTTGATATATGGATTAGGAATAAGATATTCAGTATAAACTGGTCAATCTAGAAACATGCAATCTCCTGCAAAGCTAACACAAAGTATGTTTGTTCTCCTGGAATACTTTCAAAATGACAGCTCTTAAGCTGTGACTAACAGAGACATGCAAGGCAGCTTCCTTTTACCATGCAGCAGAGTGTGCGAAAGGCCCTTAAGTTTGATGACAACCCGCTTGCACCACTTGCCTTGGATGCTGCTAAAGCAGATGCTGAAACTTAGAAGCTGTCTTCCTACAGCTCCCCTGAATCCAAGTGATTAACTGGAGTATATTCTGGTTTTAAGGAAGATTTAGCCAATTTGTGCAGTCTCAAGTCAGAAAGTATTTTGATGTGAAAAGGACAGTAAGTGCAAGCAGCCACAAATGAGTAAGACTGCATTTCCAACATCAGTATTTCACAGTGAAAGAGGAAATGCACAACTTGACATAACTGAGCAGGACGCCATTACTGTCACACAACCAATAAAAATATCTAACTTAATACAGTAGCAGGTGACAGTCAGATACAATAATTAAAGACATGATCACACTCCTGACCTCTTCACCCAACATGCTCCATTTGGAGCAGCAGGAAAGCAGCAGCAGAAAGGACACATACCTAAAAGAGGACCATCCCAAGTATATTAGCTGTAACATACAGTACCTTGCAGAGGAACATCAAGTGTGACGTTTGTCCTGTCTTGCAATGAGCTGCAAGCCATAGCTTTAGCATTCTTCCGTTCAGCCATAATCTGAAGAAGATAGTGAAATACAGCATTTACAAAAAAAAAAAGTACAATAGCAACTACAACTGTAAATGGAGTATACTCCTATTACAACCCTAGTTTCCGGAATCTGAAATAAGTTAGAAGCTACATGACTAAACAAGCTTCTCTTTTTAAACAACAACTTTAATTTTCCTCCAGTTTATTCACCATTCCTTAACTACATAAAGAATTTAAGTGGTGTCCAAGCCTAGATGAAAGACAGATGGAGGAGGAAAAAAACTCTAGCCAGTTTTATCAACAGCACTATTGCAGTGAGGAGTAATATAACAAGAAACAGAAATATTTAACACAGAGAGAAGACCGTTTCCTCCATTCTTATGTTTCTCCTGGAAATAAAAATCCCATGCAAAATGCAACCTGTTCCTTCCAAAAAATGTATAATATTAGCAAAAGAGGAAAAAAAAAACAACAAACACTTCAAAATAACCACTTTGGATGATTATTCCTTACAAATATATGACTGAAAGGGAAGCTAAAAGGTCTTCCAAAGCTCATATATGAAGCATTGCTATCTGCTTCTTTACGCTATGACTGTTAATTGTAATTAAGCTGTAAAGATAACTAGTGTTCCAGCAGATTATTTTTTTTTTTTTTAGGTTTTATATTTTGAAAGTATTTTCTGTTACAGTAACAGATGATATTATTCCCCCCACCCTTGAGGATGAAAAATGATACAGGCTATAGCTTAGGAAGGAGGCCTGACTTGGTGAAGAGGTCCAGTGCATTGGTTAGCACATTACATATTTGACAGCTCTACTGCCTTTCTGATGCCCTGTGTACAGCTACTGCGGCATTTACTTGACATTGACCTTACTGGATAAAAGCAGCCCTGGTAGGGCCTGCATAGCATATTTTTCCCTGCCAGACTTGCTGGAAACTACTGTGAGAACTGAGAGTTGGAGGAGAAAGAGGAGGGACACACCAGGGCTAGGCTTCTCCAAGTCAGCCACTGCTGCAGTCCTTGGTGCCAAACCTCACCAAGCACAGCCTGCAGCTTCCTGGCCAACCTGAGCAGCTCCCTGAGCCCTGCCACCTGCATTTCCTCAGGCATCCAGGCCCAGGCAGACGTGCCAGGCTTTGCACAGTTGCTGAGCGACCTTCTGCCACTGCCACAGGCAAAACTCTGCTGCCCAGAAGGTTACAATAATGCACATTGTGCAAATGCTCATGCTGCTTGTGTGAAACATCACAAGTTCAGTAGCCACGTCTGCAGTGTTGCAAAACGGAAATTTTTAGACTATACAAATGGCTACAGAGGGGAATTTGACATCATGGATTCCATTCACTAACGTGAAGACAAAATGTAAAAAGCAAATAGGCATACAGTAAATCAGAAGAATTTTAGGACCTGAAGGTTTCCTTATCTGTTTTTCTAGAAGAGCTGTGACACACAAGGAGGGACAAGTTACACAGGGATAAGTGATAAGGTTATTCATCCCCACAGCCCATTTTTCCTGTGGTGCAAACTGACGTGGATTAAGGAAAACCAAAATGAGCAGCAGAATATTTTTACAAGGGAGATGCAGCCTCAAATCCACCACAGCTCAATAAAAGAATAAAAAAGAGTTTCAAGCAGACAAGTTTAACTGCCACTTTATAAAGTGGTTCAATCAGACGTGTTTGCTGTAAAGGACGCGCTGCCTTGCTAATGCTGCATGAAATGACCATGCAGAGGACACTCGTGAACTGATCATGCAAGAAAACCAAAATTAATAACCAAGGAATGGTGGCAAATCTGTAAGGTAAAACGACTGAAAAGAGCAGTCCTCTCCAGTATTACAGACAACACTACCACAAGGAGAACTAAAATTCTTTAGTATTTGTAACTAGTGTAGCTTAAACCTTCTTCTCCCTGTTTTTATTTTAAGTGGGCAGAGTAATGTTAGCAACTATTCTCCTGTCTGTGCTGCAGGATAATACCATTGAATACCATTCAGAAAGGCCTGATTTATTTACACAGTTTAACATCAGCATATATTAATAATTGAAGCTGTGTGTTCTTTTTCCATTTTGAACCCACAGCTTCTTTATTATTCAAGAACACCTTCAGTCTCTATACACACTCATTAAATCAAAAGCACTTATCATCCTCCTTGAATCTGCTCACCCTCCCATTGCTCCCACCCATCCATGTCCTTTCCTTTACAAACTCTCGACACTGTTCCTGTTGTCAGTGAAATAAAAAACTAACACTGAGTATGATCGTTCATTGTGCGTATTGGCATCAGGGACCCCTAAAGAGATGAATGCAGGTGACTTTAAATCCACTTGCCTTTGAGCAGATTTCATGTAAACTTGTGGCGATGGCTTTTGCGGGCGTGTCACACCGAAACACGTGACATTTCAGAATTCTGGTGTCTTTGTCTCTTGCCACATAAGCAAAGTCTCTGTGTAAACAAAACAAACTGACACATTAGAAACAAGCAAAATGAACTATGGCATTAGAATCCCCAAAACAGCAAGTCCTACTTCACTTTAACAGGTGCATGTCTTGGCTGTCAAAGAATATAACACATGCCTTAGACAAAGCCAATCTACAAATATAATGAACTGCATACCCATGAAACGTGTATCTGAAGTTTGGTGCTTAATCTATATGATTAAAGAGCTCATTAGTTTCCTAACCCTAGCAATTTACTGAATTTACAACCTGTAATTCTAACTGCAATTGTAAATACACAGGAAAATTTACTCAAATATTTTGTTGAAGAAGAAGTGGGGAGAGAATTACAGATTAAGACAAAAAACCATGCAGCTCTTAAATGATAAAAAATCTGAAGAACAGCATAGAGGTTCTAGTTAGAGAAACATTCTATTTCAAAGGACTGTGTAAAGTGTTTAAAATATGCTGACAGTAATTAGAGATCTGGTTGCATAAGGGAGATGTGAACCTGCTGAGCTTTGCTCACACTAATTGGCCTAAATTTCCGACCTTATTTTTTCAAAACTTAAATAAAGCTGCCCTACAAAAGAGATTTTTGTGCTGTACTGGCTACTCACCACAGCATAGCACAGCTTTCCAGCATAGGTGATGGAAGCGCCAGGATTATGTTTATTTGGTCTCAGGCTGTTTAAGAGTTGGAGCTGAGTAGCTAACTAGAATTGGACCAGACAAGGGAAGCTGGAACTCCCAACTGCCTCTTACACCTGAAGTCTCTTTTCAGTGCCTTTCCTCTTTACATGTAATTAATTACCAGTGAGATCCCAACTGACAAAGAGACAGGAGATATATTCCAGGTGGACAAAACTCCATATTGTCCCTCCCCTCCTAAACCACAGGTTTTATATACAGGGATGCTTCAATCTATACTAAAATCTGTAAATATTCCAAGCAAGGTTTAATGTAGCATGGGTTGCCAATTTCTTCATTCACTGTAGATGACCAGTGAGTCCAAGAATTTTGCACTGACATTTTCCAGGGAGAACCGGAGACTATGGCTGATAGATGGTTGGATTTCTAGCTCTGTAGGAGATACAAATGTTGTCCTGCAGTTAAGTACCTTATCTGTATTTAACTTAGCAGCACTAGAAAACTATTGGGAGCCGAGATCTAGAAACAATTCCACATGACAGAACCATGCAGAAACACAGTGAAGCTGGAGGGACCTCTCCAACTCACTGCATCCCAACAGGTGATAGCACGAGAGACAGGAGGCAGCAGGGCAGCACATGGAGCGTGTTGCCACATGAACCCCTTGTGCGTGGGGAATGCAGTCCACAGGCTGCATCTTCTGTCGCGGGCTGCAGCACTGCCCTGCCAGCATGTGCAATGTGGGTACCCTGGGGAGGGACAGTGTTTCACCCAACTGCGTGTGACTCGCAGGAAAAATCACAAAGCAATAATCTAGGAAGGTGCTATCAATTACAGAAGATGCCCTGAGGTCTCCTAGCTCCAGCCTGACCCTCAAGCAACTTGGCCCTAATCTGCAAGAGCCTTCTGGCACATTGTTCCCTTTTGCTGCATGGCAAGTTCAAGGAAATGCCAAGTTCCAGCTGGAATTCTGATCCTGGAAAAAAGCTGATGCTTTTTGGCTCATCTGTACATGTGCCAAGCCTTGCTTCAGAAGGGTTTCCTCCAAGCTTAATGTTTCAAAAGCAAACTGAAGACTCCTATCTGAACTCTAGTAATAAGACTAAGAGAAAGGAGGTATGGCTCAGCTGTGGCCTACAAAAAATTAGCAGCTGTGGGGAAAAAAATGAAACCAAGCACCACATAAAAAAAACTTCGAGAATTTTGCCTTTTGAAATAAGCTTTCAGCACTACTGATGCTCCTGAAAGATCTGCAGAGCAGGTATTTGCAAATGCTCAGGCTCATGGAAGTCCCACATACAATATCCTGAGATCTGAAGAGATCTTGCCTGGTTTGAGAGCAGTAAGTGAGGAATTTCCAGACATACTAAGCATTTGGGATTTTTATTTTCTATGTGTTTGGCTTTAGCTAGGATCTTTTAAATGCCTTAAGTTTCAGACTTCACATTTTTGAGTCCAAATACCTTCTCTTACAAGTATTTTAGCTGCAATATGAAAATATTGCTCACTTAACAGACATGTTTGCTACCGTAACTTCATGAAGATTTCCTTCCCTTTACACACAAGAAAAACGTGCTGGCAGCGACCATCACTGCAGAGTAGCAAAGACACATGAACAAGCACTGCTGCACACACCTTATTATTATTTCAGAGTGCAGAGAAACAGCTGAAACCTGTGTTTGCATTAACTTCACATTGAAAGCCACCTATGTGACCATTACATGGCTTTTTATTACCATTTCCAAGTGTTTACCTCAAATCAATACTATTCCCTTCGAGGACCTGCAAACAGGTGCTTTATGCATTTCTCCACAAGGTGATTCTAGGAAGAGCATCCTGTGTGGTTTTGCTAAGTTGCTTGCACTGCACAGAAGCCTGTTTGAATAAACAGAGGTCTGCATGGTCCCAGGAGCACTGTACAACACCAGGATTTCAAATTATAAGGCCACCACCTTCAAGGAGCTGCACAAACACAGAAGGTAACTTGCCCTTCTGTTAGTCATACAGCTCTCTGCTAGAACCTTCTTTTATCATTAATAAAAACTAATATGGAACCAAGGCAGTAAAGCAAGTCATCAGGGCTTGGAGGACATAACATGTTGCCAACAAAACCCATTTGTAACAGCCTAAGAAATTGTGGTCCAACTTTCCATCAGTAGCTCTGCCAATGCCCTGGCATGCCACAACTGCCCCGATATGATCTACCAGTACCCCCAAGTTCTTCCACAGGGTCGTTCTCAATCCCTTCATACCACAGCCTGTACTGATACTGGTGGTTGTTCTTTAAGAAATGTTGACAACTCTGCTGTTTGCAGAAAGTCTCCAGTGCATAGCCTGGAAAGCCCCTGAGGCTGTGAGAAATGTCTCATCTTTGTCCCGTGAAATTCCACTCAGGCTGGGTCACCTTGAAGAAGTGCCAGAAATGCCACTTCCCATCTCTGTGGTGTTGATGGGTGCCAGGAAGGTGCTGCTGGGGGCACCTGGCCCACGCCTGGGCTCAGCAAACGCTGCCGTAGTACTGCAGTGGTGCACGTAATGCTTCTGTGGAGCCTCTCTGGCCCTTGGTCCTGCAGTAAATGTTTCTGTGTGTAACGCTATGCATTGATAAACAAGGTGTTATAGCACAATTGCAGGGGAAAATGAAACACCAGCTAGTACATCAGTTTCAACTGCTGAGAGCTAAAATACAGCCCTCATGGTGGTGTTTCAGACGCACACCAGTGTTTCCCTTTAAGTACCTGAACAGCTTGAACAAACTATATTGGCTAATTACATGCATAGATTGTGAATATGCATAAACTTTTAGATGATGGGGGCCTGCATGTGTAAATCCGCTGAGACAGGAGGAAATTGGAGTTCTTCAAAACCTGTGGTACTGCATCATGCACAACCCTGCTGGCACCATCTGTTTCCAAATCATCAATCAAAATTAGCACACAAACCATCCTCTTCCTTCTGACAGTGTGCAAACAATACTACTGATTTCATGAAATCACTTAGATGCCTGTGCACTCGCACGAGTGGTCCTACGCAGCAGCCCAGTAGCCAGGACGTGGTGATGGTGGTACAGGCTGGTGGCAGTTGGCTCCTCCAAGGCCAGCGGGAGCCTGGCAGCCTTGCTTCAGGCATTTCTAGGTGTTGGAAAACCAAAACCGAAACCAAAATCTTGCTAACAGTTTTTGCACTCCCTCCTGGAGAAGAAAGGTATGGCTTTGGGGATTCCAGAGTATCTGCCCCTGCAGCAACAATAACAAAGTAAAACTTGGGAAAAGTTTTGTGTTTCCCTACACAGGACCAGAAGGCAACAGCTTCTTGTTTGTTCAAAGCCCTGAATACCAAGTAAGCCAGAAGACTGCTCTCTGATTCTTCTTTCACTTCAGAACCCTTCTGGGTTGCTTCATTTGACTGCAGCTCACTTGAAGCTGATAAACATTTAAGTGAGATTTATGTGCAACAGGCCCTTTTGATAATGAAGAAGTGCTGAGTAACGTGCTTGCAATAGAAATTAATGAAAAATGGCAAATGCCTCCTCTTACTATTCTCCTGTCTTTACACCCTGCTGGGAGAACAAGGGAAAAAAAGTCAAAAGCCTCTAAATGCCCAGGGCTGGATACAGAGCTAGCACAGGGTTAACAGATCCCATCTCATCCAGCTGGAATCTTCTTTGTCTCAACAGGGTCTCTGTGCACATGAAATCTGTGGGGTTTGAACCATGGGTCCTGGTAAAAATTCTCTCCCAGGTCAGTGGGGAGAGCAGCAAGGGGTTTAGTGGGAGAATACTGTATTTTGTTGCAGAAAAAAAGCTGTATATTTTTAAAACTTTATAACACAAGTGCACTGCTTCTGTTGATACAGGATTAGAGAGAAGGGATACTGAATAGCAGGTTTCGGGTTTTGGTTTGTTTGAGTTTTGGGGTTTTTTTTAATAATTTGCACAGGTACTACATGATCCACTAGTATCTTTCCAGTTACAGGAACTGGATATAAATCAGTACTCTAGAAAAAAGCTAGAAATCCAGAAAAATAGATAAGAAAATTATTTTGCTGCACAAGTGGGTAGGACTGCTTCTGCTGAGCAGTTAAAAATTCAGTGGTTTGGGTTTTTTTTTATCTTGAAAGAATACAGGACAAGAGAGAGACATTTTAAAACACAATTTAGAGAATTGCAAAGACAATGTAAGGTGCTAAGTGGAAAGGAATTTCATTTTGATTTGCTCTTTTACCCTCTCTAATTGGCAAATGTCTACAGTAATTGACTAAACCTTAGATAGCCATACCTATTTAACACCTGGCTAAGCATCACTTAGCTGCTCAACCTTGGATGAATCTAATCACATTAAATGAAATTTATGCTAATGCTGTCCTGTTTGAGTAGCAGTCATAGCCATTTGCCACTATTAGGCTAAAGTCCTAGGAGACATGCTAATTAAGTACAGCCTGAAAAAGCAGCACATCCTCCATTACCTTCTCACTATAAACTTATTTCTTCAAAGGAGTGTAGAACTGCATTAATCTTTCTTTTTTTCTTTTTTTCTTTTTTTTTTGTTAAAAAAACCCAACACCCTAGCCTTGAAGTCTGTAATTTTTTTTTTATTCTTATAAATCAAAATTAAATTGCCATTATTTAAAACAACTATATTAAAATGATACACATGCAGGAAATGTAAATCACTTTACAGATTTATGTATTACAAATTGTAACAAGAATCCTTGAACCAGAAAATTACAGCCTCTGGGCTTGGTTTAAAATTGATTGAAATTCATCCAGAATAGCCTACAGAAGGCGACTGTTGATTCCTACATACTGGTGTGACCATACAGACTCCTGCGACTGCGGGGTCATAGAGCACACACCGCCAGGCTGTGGGGAAATCATCTCCCGAGTCTATAGCCTTCAGGCTTCGCTTTGCTTTCTTGCAAACAGCTGACCAGTGATTTGTGAAAGCAGGAACGAAAAAGAGGACAGCAGCCACCACTTCAGCAGAGAGGGGTCAGAAGGCACCTGGCAGGAGGCTGCCATTCACCAGTGAGACATGAACATCCATGGGAGCAAAGTAAGTGAGCAGAGAAGGAGAAAAGCAAGGAAAATGAGAGGAGACACACAAGAAGAAAAGTGGATAAATTAACACCAACAAGACCATGCTCTGATGGGGTTTTTCCATGACACGTAAGTATTTTAGTATCACAAATGGCAGAGAAGATGAGGTGCAGGAAAACCTGCAGTAGGAAGTATGATAGGAATTACAGATCTTCTGGATTAACACTTTAAATTTTTTATTGAGACTCGCGCATTTAGCCACAGGTACTCCTCTCTTCTCAGTGATTAGAGTTGGAAGAGACATGGGAGAGAAGACACTTTCCTACCTTCCTGGCAGTTTCTGATGATCCTAAAAACATACAACAGCCTTGCAATTTTTCTTCACTCCAAGCACTCCACCTCACAGAGCTCCTTTACCTCTTTGGCTGTTCCTCAGCTACAACCAGACTTGGCCACCACCACACTATCCTGGTGATTAATTTTTAACCCAAGTAGTTAAGATGCCCTCTCAAGTGGAGACTTTTGGGAAACTTTTCTTATTTCAGTTTTCACACAACTTAAAAATGTGTTTTCCTTGCAGCAAAACACCAGTTCTGCATTTATGAAGTTCTCCTCAAATGGTCTGACACTGACACAGCATAGCTTGTTTTTCTAATTCATGCACAAAATTTGTAGGACAAATTATCCCCTACTGAAAGGCTGTTTTCTTCATTCCTTGATATTGTCACTTGCTAACCCTCAAAGAGGAGCTATGGCTACTTTGTGCGATACTCAAAGGCTTTCATCTGGCAGTCCTAAAACACACAGCCTGCCAGTTTTCTTTGATGTCTTACTGCACAGTTCTGCATGCTTCCAAAATTTGTTAAAACCCTCACAGAGCTGGTAGGTCTGATACCCCAGCTCAGCCCTCCTGAGCCCAGCGCTTCCCAGCCTGAAAACATTTGCACGACTTTCACTCCAATTTCCCTCCTGCGGACTGATCCTCATGAAGCCACAGAAGCCATTCCCCTAGATGTGCTTCCCATGCCTCAACAATGCCCACCACCTCCTCTTGTGGGGACGGGACAGGACTCCCAGCAGCCTTGCCACCACTGCCTTGATAGCCAGAAAAATGGCTCTGAAATGATACAAATGATACAATGATACTGCCATAATTTCTACTACCATCTACTACCATCATCTCCCTTTCTACTCTACCCCTGCAAAGGGCCACAGATATACACAGATGGAGCCATGTCAAAGCACGACTCAGTAGCTACGCTCTCCAGATCCATGAGCTGTGTTAGCACAGTGACGACAGAATACATTGTACAGCTGAGATCTAGTTCCATGCTGGTCCTCCTTCCCAACTTTACCTCATGATCATATGGCTGAAGTACTACTGTCAGGGCAAGGAGAACAGTCTGTCACACGTGCTGTGGTCACCACCAAGCCTGCCCTGGAGACTCTGCGCTCTTGTAGCACTGGCAGCATGATGGGGGCCCAGCTAACAGTGTGCTACATCCAGCTGGTGCTTGGGGGTCAGACGGGGCTTACTGCTGCTTGACAACTGCTAGGCAGTCACAGCAAATTGAAAAGCCAAGCAGCAGCTTAGACCTCAGCTTGTTTTTTAAATTAACTTGAAGACAGAACTTCAGGCACAAATCCTATGAAAATCACTGACTTTATTACTGCAAATTTTTCATGGTGAATTTTTTTTTTCTTAATTACTTAATTTGTTGCTTCACAACATTTATGAAATACACACAGGCAGCGGGTTGCCCTCCTACCCTGCACACCACAGTTTTCAGGGTCAGGGCACACAAATGAAGTAGGCTGTCAAGGACATTGTAGCTGCTTCCTCTCCTTTAAAGCACCACAAAGTGGTAGTTCAACTCCTCAGGATGGCCACTCTAGCATTTTTGATGATGGCCAAACTTCCTTAAAACTGATGAATGCATTACTATGCCTGTGAAGCTCTGAACAGCCTCTTTGGAGTGGGTCCTGTAAATTTGATTTTGACAAATTAGTACTTAGCTATTTTTGGCAATGCTCCTATCTTCCAGACCTAATTGTGGACCTTTGTTTATAAGGCATATTTAAAGATTTAATAAAGAAATACATCAAGTTGAGATGCTCGAAGCACTACTGCAGATTTAACTGAAGAAGACAGGAGACCACACTAGAACAGTCAATCTCTCCAGTGTGATTTGTTTTATAAGCAATGCTAACTAGTTCTCCATTGTTCTTTATTATTCAGTCAGAGAACACAGCAATCACACACAGAGGTACCCACAAATCTGCCTGCAGCACACTTTTGCCAGTGTTAGTCTGGGAGGATTGTCGCTTTAATGTAGATGAAATCTGCATTAGATTGCAAAGCCATAATCAAGAAAGTTCAAACATTTCCCTAGGCCAATGCCGCCTAAAGAATTGATTAAAAACCAGTCAAGCCTGGAAAGCGTTCTCATTATATTCCACAAAACTAATGTGAGGAGCAGTCCGCATCTCTAAGCAATGTTCCTTTCGCCCAGTCCCAGTATCAAGTCCTTGCAATTTAGAAGAGCAAACAACCCCCAAATCTCATCTGAGGGATGCAATTCTACCAAGAGCCTTTGGAGTGGCTGCAGCCCTTGTGCTGCAAAGCACCTGACTACAATGCCTTACTGTCTCTGCTCCCATGAAATGGGAAGCATTGTAGAGAATCCCAAATGATCCCTTTGTACATCCAAACAAACCAAACATACTGAGGACAACTTTTCTTCGAACTTGAAAGACAAGTGACCAACCCAGCCGGATCCAAAACAAATACCAGCAATATGAAATAAACATCGATGCTTCCAACTCTCACTAAACTTAGCTCTTAAATCCCCTGCTCTTAGTATCCTGGTTTTATTTTTTAATTTTTTAAATAAAAGGTTGGATTTTAATACCACTCTCCTGCACTTCAGATTACAGGGAACAACAATGTCTGAAATTTAAACTCAAAACGTGAAAAGCAAGTGTCAAAACCCACTGCATTGTATGATTTTAAACTGTTCTAGTACTTGAGGGTTTGGGACCTGGAAGAAAAAAATAGCAGGCAATTCAACTTGACAAATACTGTTAATAGCAAGGTGAAAAGGTGACAGGAGAAACACGACTTCACTCACTGAAGTTTAGCAATAATTGTTTGGTGCATGCCGGAAGGATAAACACACAAAATAATGGAAAAATGAAAATCATTTACCTCTCTCTGAATCCAGGGAAGCATAAAGAAAGAGAAAGAGCAAGTTAGAAAGCACTCACGCAGACGGAGCTCCAGCATATGATGAGACAGAGTAGCTGAAAGAAGTGCTGCACATTTAATGTTTGCTATCTGTTTGTAGCACAGTGTGTCTAAGCATCCTGCCACTAGTTCGACACTTATTTTGGTTGAATTCTGTTGCTCTGAAGTTTGTATTTTTGGAAACACGCAATGAAGCCAACAGGCATCAGCTGAATTTAGAGAGGCAGCGCAGACATATCTACACTGGGAGGTAATCAAGCTTAAAATATCCCACACAAGTCCGGGAAGTAGTATGCAGAAAGCATAAATAGACATACAAAGTGCATGAACCTTCCTTCTTCCAAAATAATGCTATTTAAAGCAGACACGGACAAAACAAACAAGAATAATTCTTTGGGCTGTGAAAACCTTAAGTTGTTTCAACTGAAAGTGTAGAAAGATCCTTGTGAGTTTTTTTGAATGCCTTTTCTAAAAGCTCACGCCCCAAGGTCACTTGGGCTCCTCTGAAAGTTGCACCCTGAAGAAGCAACAGCCTGGGTAACAACCTCACACAAGCACCTTCACTTCCGAAGCACTTCAGCAACCACTAACTCTTGGTAGGACTTAACCAACACCCCTTTCCCAAAGGTGAAGGTGGGCAAGAGGGGCACAAGCTTCCCTGGCTGGGGCCTGCCCTTCTCCCACTTCCCACAGAGCTGCTCTGCCCACCCTGTGCCCACTTGCACCTGGGGAGGGCTTGCTGTGGGTCCCCAGCACCCACTGCAGCTGGCTGCTTTCCAGGTTACTCCAGCCACCATGAAACTCCAGCAGTGTGAGTTCGTGGGTACAGGAGCTGTTGTGTGAAGAAAGCACATGGTTTCCTGTGACGTTACTACAAAGGGCTAGCTATGCTGGGGAATGAGGTGGTTGCTGCCTGCTTCTCCCCACCCTTCCTTAAAAACAAGACACTACAACGTATAGTGTCTCTACAAGGATAATAACCATGCTCCAGAAGAGAGCCACTCAAGTCCTGCTCACCTGGCCTGGCCTCCTCCGTGCATCTCACAATTCCCTTCTTTTAAAAGGGTTCATCTCTAGTGAGCATCTGAACAAGGTTCATGCATTGTGCACAAGAATGTGGGACCTTACATCATCCTAGTTTGTAACTAACTCTGAGAAAAACAGTAGTAGAGTGAAAAAATCACCTCAAGTAATATGGGCAGGATTAAAGCTAGAGTACACTGAAGGGAAGGGATCCAATTTGCATCGGACATCTTACTTCAAGCTTGCAAAGGTTACAGGGATTCATCTGTTGCTTACAAGTGGCTTAGTGAGTAGATCAGGATTAAACATAGGCTTTATAAGCCAGGTTTTAACTAAACGTGCATATGGGTAGCTAATGCATCTGTCCAATACAGGAGTGCAAGTCACACATGGATGCATTTGTACACAGCTACAGGCTTAATTTCTTTTTTATGTCGAGATGAAACCTCTCCTGGTGCAACTTGTACCCGTTGCCCCTTGCAATTTCCATGTGGCTCATTGTGTAAAACAATCATTCACTAGAACAACCTCTCGAGGGCCACAGTAGTGTCCCCATCACAGGAGGTTTTCAAGATGTGACTGGACAGGGTGCTAGAAATCTCATCCAGGCTCCCCTTCCCATGAAAGGCTGGATCAGATGGTCTTTTGATGTTCCTTCCAACCCAAGCTGTTCTATAATGCTATGAAAGCAGCCAAGCTGGAAAGAAGATCCATATTTACAAATGTAATGGACACTCCAAAAATTTTACAATGAAAGTGTAAGACTTGGCCTCATTGTAAAGAAGAAGAAACATAGGGCGCTCTGCCTCACTTCCTTCCACACAGTTAACTGGGAGTTTCCCCTTTTCAGCATCCAGTGGTGACCTGTGTGGATCTTCCCAACCAAAACCCCACCGATTCCTTCGCTTTCTAACTGGGCTTTGCAGAATCAGCAAGGACTTCACCATGCCTATTGCTAACATTTTGTAATTTAAGAGGTTAAAATTAGATCTCAGGATTGCAAATATTGGAAGTTTTTCAAGCCTAACCAGCCCCTGATTCTGTATTTCAATGCTAATTTTAAAAACAGAATTGAAGAAGTAATATTGGTTTTACTTTCACAGAAAATATAGTCAATGCTTCTCAGTAGTATGAGAAGCAAAACACATAAAATTTTCTTCATTAATTAATCACTGGCTTTATATGAAGCTGACAAATGGAAATTAACTCTCAGAAAATGGCTTACACTGGAAAAATCTTCCAGTGGTTTAGACACAATGTACTAGGTGGGAGGGGGAGAGGAGAAGAGAAATGTCTTAGATATAACAGATTTTGAACACAGTACAATGAGATGCAAAACATGACCTGTTGGTGCGAACTCTTAGGGGAGATCTGTTAATTCCCCTGTCGTTATGTTGTATACAATTGTACAGAACAATCACCATTGCAGCTACCAGCACAGGCAAAGAAAAAAGCACAGGAGGAATTTCAGGAAGGTGAGAGAAAAATACGAGTGGTTGGGCTGCTGGACTTCCCTGGGCAGCAAGGAATGAGCAGGGCTCGAGGTGTGGGACTCCAACACCGTGGGATGCATGTGAATCAAGTGGGGCTGCACCGTGCTTCTAACCAGCTAATTGCAGCTTTCCAATTAAACCAGTATCTCCCCACAGAGTGTCTTGTAATTTATGAATTATTTTCACACAAATTACTATTTGCCTGTATTCTCTTCACATTCTGGTAGCTCAAGTATGGTTGAATGACTTACCTTTAAACTTAAAATAAGTAAATAAATTTTTAAAAAAAGGTCACTCCAAGGCCAAAAAGCAGAGATGGAAAGCTTCAGTTCAAATGGCAGATTTTGCTGATGGCTCCAAGTGCCAGAAATGCTGCAGGAGCAGCCGTGCAAGTGCTGCGGTATGGTGCTCTACATATTCTCTTCCAATCTAAGTGAGTTAAAAGGGGTCAAGCCAGAGGCTGCCAATAACACAGGAAGATGATACCTACAAAATTGTGTCAGAGCTGCTGCACAAGATTTGGATTAATTTCTGAGGGGAAAAGGCCAAGACCTCAGAGGAAAACAGCCCATAACCTTCCAGCCTCCAGAGGCATGAGAATGGAACACCCCCACCAGAGCCAGCCCTGAGGGGATGCTGCCTTCCTGAGAAGGGGTGACAGTCTCCTCCTCCCCACCACTCCTGCCAGGCCCGTTTATTCCAGGCTGTTGTCCAATTAGTGCCTTCAGATGCAGCACGTTATGGTAGTGTTGAGGGTGTTGCCTGTGTCCCTGGTCACCCCCTTTCACCTGCGCTCCTCTCGCAGAGGGTTGTACTGGCCCAGGGACACAGTGGTGGCAAGACAGTTACAGAGTGAGGTGTAACTGATGGAGCACCATCCTGTGGGAGGGGTCTTCACAATACATGATGGTGCCTGAGTACAAGACAGTTTCTCCTTCCAGCCCCGAGCTTTGTACATGAATGACTGAGTCAAGTTGCATCCTGAAGGCTGACCGTTGGTATTCAGTGTCCACCCCACAAGCTGAAAGGTAGTGGAGGTTTCACTGGGTGGTGAATAAACTGAGAGGCACAGTGATAACACTCTCATCTCCCAGGAAACACCCCCAGTGGGGCACTCGTGAGGCCGTATCTGGATTTCTGCATCCAAGTATGGGCCCACCACCACACGGGAGGGAGTGACAAACTGGAGCAAGCCCAGCCAAGGGCCACGAAAGCTGCAGAAACCGTCCTTGTTTAGCCTGTAGATTAGGTGGGTTTATTTAGCCTGGGGATGAGGTAACGGGGGGAGGAACTAATTAGTGTCTCTCACTCAATCATGGGAGAGTTTAACAAACAGAGCAAACCCAAGTTTCTTTGCCAAAAGAACAGATAAACCCAGAGCGATACTCTGAAGAGGCTGTGCAATCTCTGTTCTTGAAGGTTTTTAAAAATATCAGCTAGGAATGGCCCTGAGATAATCCTGAGCCCTGCTCGGCGTTGGGCAGGAGGTTGGTCTAGAGGACCTGCCGCAGTCCTTTCCAGGGTAACTTTTTTCCTTTGACTCTGTAACAGAAACATCTCAATGCACAGGACAGAGACACGCTGTGCAGATGGACATGGTGATGCTGTGCTTAAGCAGACAACCAGCCTATGGGTCTGTCTCAGTGTTGGGCAGAGGGAGGCTGGCAGGGGCAAAATGACCTGCCCAAAGAGCCCCAGCAGCTCAGGTCCCCTGCGCGCCCATCCATCCCTGTGACCAGGACATATGCCCAGGACTCCAAATACTTCACAGTTGCTATTGTTGTGCCTCCTATTTCAACAAGGGCCCCTGTAAGACTACAATGTGATGGAGAGCAAATCACACCAACAAACGCAACAGGTTTTGCTCTGTTGGTGTCTCTGATAAGGTATTTAAGGATCAAGGTGATGCTCCCATGCTCAGCTAATGCTTTAGTGGGGCACCACAATGCACATGAACCTGGGAAAGCGTTAGGAGTTTACTCCCCTATGGCCGGCTAAGTGAATTTAAGTCTACAGCCCAACCATTTCTGTGACCGACTCATTCAGCTAACAGGGTGAAGAGGTTAACACTTCACACCTCTTCATTCCTGTAGCTTCCCCAATTGTCTTTTTTGAGCAGATCAACAAAAATAAGGCTTCGATGTGTCACCTACACCCTGAGCAAGTACAGAGGTCTGTCCTCCAGCCTCTGTAGTCCTTAAACATTTTCACATGGAACTACACTGATTACCAGCAGCTCTCATCATCTCTCTTCCTATGAGATAACGACCAGCTGAAATGTTTTTGCTTTCAATTACTGGAGAGTTTCAGTGGAGTAAACCACATTTTACTTGATTAAAAATAATGATGCATGGCACGAGCCTCTCATCTTTATTTACAGTTTTAAGTACTTGCCCAAGCACATCTTCTGAGGCACAGAAGATGCCCTACTCCAGTTTTCTAATTTGTAATTATGAAGCCTAGTAGCACTTAACGTAGAAAAATGTTTTTATAAAACGTATTTACACCTCAACAACATAACATGAACAAATAAAGGAAACAACATTTCTGTGCATTTGGAGGTCTCTCTGTTGCTTAGAGAACGATTATGCCCTTCATGTATGCCATTAGAGAAATATAGTTGATTGCACTGAAAGAAAAATGGTTGTGGTTTATAACTTCTCTAAGGGTTTGATAGCTTTTTAACCTTTTTTTCACAAACAGTTCTTAAGCCTTTTGTCTTCCAACAAGTACCAGACTATTCCAGCAGACTGGCCTTGAACTTCTGGGTCTCTGTCCCCAGCAGGATGGAGACCGAGTGTAAGTACAACTAACACTTTCTGCAGAAATCCCCTGTTCACTGTGGGCCAGATTGTGCTATCAATTTTTAAGTAATTCCTCACTGATAGCAAAGTTTTGTGCTTAAAAATTGATGGCTTGATCTAGCCTTCTGATGCGCATCATGTATTATGAAGACTACTTTAACCCAGTCAGATTCTATTTTTAAATTAAAAAGAAAATATGAGATAGCCTGACACATTACATATTTTGTAAAGACTAAATTATACTCTTAAGACCAGAGGCTCTGAATCAGTAAGTCCCACTGATAGTTTGGGTGCTAGACATCATTGGGATCTGGCAGGCCAGCTGGTCCCTTGTTATTCCTCAAGTCCTCTCTATAAATAAGCAACCTCAGGTCACTTTACCATTTCTTCACAGTTTCCCTCATCTGCACACACTAAATGCTGGTGACTGAAGACCTGAGATGAAAGAGTGGGTACACTTCCAGCTAGCTCCCTGAAGCACATGGCCACCCCAGACACCTCCTCTCCAGATGCAAGCCAGGGGCTTCTTTCATAACCCACTGCAGACCATTTCCCTCTCCTTAGGAAATGTTACATTTGGCTTGTTGGGGAAAACGAACACATTTCTGGAAGTATGAAAAGAACTTCGAATGGCAGTCCACCTTTTCCACAAATCACCAGCATTTTAGATGGATCAGCTGGAGAGATTTTCTGGTTTGATTTTTAAAAGAATTATTAAATTCAGCCATAAAAGTATTTCCAATTTGGAAACTTCTTAAAACATATAGAGAAGGCTTTAATATCACAACAAAATACAACAACAAAAAAAGAGGATGTTGTTTTCTTTGGCAGATACCAAACCAAATTCAGGGACATGCCAGTTACTTTCCAACAGGAGGAAATGAAACTGAAAGCTTCTTAATGACTTGATATTCCCCGATTTAGAATTGTTAAATTTTAGTCTTTGAGCTGGATTGACTTCACCCAGAGAATAAGGTTATTTCAGCCTATCTCTAACTACACTGGAGCAAAGTCTGCAGTGTAAGACAAATTGAAACTATACCGAGCATTTGAAGCAATTCCAGTACTCTAATATCAATTAGACCAGAATTTTGGCCCCAGTAACACAGTTATACTTCATGCCATGAAACACAGCAAGCTCTAAACGGCAAAGCAGAAAGCCTTGCTCAACAGGATACCCAACAGACTGTAACAATACAAGAAACACCATGACATTCAATACACACCTTAATTATCTAAAATACTAATTCACAGAGTTTGTTTGATCCTCATCTGTATTCCAACTGATCAGTGTTTAAAATGTCTTCATAGATAGGGCTATTTATTTATATACATCCACTGTGGCAGAAGGGTAAACTAACCAATACTTTAAAAAAAGGAAAGAAAAATTCTAGCTGGTATTACATAGTAAAACCTCACTCTTTCTTTCTTCTAGCTCTTTATGAAAATAAATAAGCCATTTTTTACTGACAAATGCTCCAGGGCTAAATAATATCCTTTTCCTCATTCACAAGTTGTTATAATTACAATAACTGCAAGCTACAAGAACATAATTAAAGCCATAGTTTTAAGAGATGAAACACTTCATATATTTCTCTGATAGAGATCAAGACTCAGCAATGTTTGCTATCCTTTAAGAAAGCAAAAATTACTGCACAGAACAGGGAGAGCAATGAGGTTCCATAACATGTGAGAAACCTAATTTAAAAGTGAAGCTGCTGAGTTTAAAGGAAAAGATAAATGTGCTTGTCTCTCTTCCCTCCCCTCTGCACCCAGCGTAATAAGGATTCAAAGCTATATATCAATTAACAAATCAATGACACTTCTCCTGCTGCAAATTCTTTATGAATACAGATAGGATTAAGCAAGCAGAGAGACCTCAAGGCAATACATTACGTTTAAATCATGAAGTTGCTCTTCTGTCAAAAGAGCCATTAACCATTTCACTTCAACTAAACATATTTTTACATGCGTGTATCCCACACACACAGTGTAATACTTCTGTCTTTAAACACATTTACTTCTTTTGGAGCTCTACAAAGATTTCAAATTGCATAATTACCATTGTCAGTTACTGGCCTGAAAGAAGAAAGCCCACATTAGGCAGCTAGAAGTTAGCTGGGTATTACACATAAATAATTATAGAGGCACCGTAGGTTCGGGGGAAAACACAGGTAGGTTTCTTCTCTTCAGTAAATGAGGTTTCTGCTGTTCTACAGAGACTTTTTATCCACTAATACAGCACTACCAGTAAAAACAAATTGTGAGCATCCTCTACAGAATCAGACTGGTCAATATGGAGCCAGTAAACACAGCCGGTTTAGGAACATGTAATTCTGAGCTGAACACAGACCCCCAAACCTATTAATCTTCAAGATCCATTAGTTAGCTTACTGCTCAAATGAGCAACATCTGAAGGCATAAAGGAGCGGGAGAACAGCATCAAATACTTACAGCTCAGCACACAGCCCAGCATTTCTGCTACAGTGCTCTCCTGAAGGTTGTTAAGTGTCAGCTCTTGGAGAAAAGAAATCTGACTTGCCTTTGTCACACTAGGGGCTGTAATTTGCCTTGCAGGCACCCACACAGAAGCTTTACACTAATGGACCCTAGCTTTGAAAATACAGCCGAGACAAAGGCTACTCCTAACACAAGACTGTCCTCTGAGCTTTTTTTTCTTGTCACTTTTTTAAGTTTCTTACCTTTATGTTGCAGCAAACAGGAATTTAATGCCAAGCACGTCATAGCCAAACATCCAACTCCACGCTCTGCCTGGTCCTCGCCTCCACTAGCGCGTATCCAGGCATCAGATGATGCAAAGCGCACTCCATGCAGCCGTGTACTCGTACATCAGCGACAGGGGCTGAATACCCCCGAGAACAGCAGGCTCATTCATTTTGCATTGAGTTGAAGCACATCATGTCAGCTCCCACTCTGCTCACAGACTGTGCACGCTTGTGTTTGCCGGCTTCAGCTGGGAGCGGGTGGGTGCTTCTCCCTCGAAGGCTCCGCTCCCCCACGGGTGGGTCTTCTCCTCCCTTCCCATCGCTTTCACCATTCCCTGCTCTGACCCGTGGGAGAGGCCCCTCTCCTCCCCCTTCAACAAATCCTCACTTCCACACATTGTGTTTCTAACCTGTAAACTTCCAAGATTAATATGCTGTGACAGAAGCAATCTTTTGGGGACAGCTGAAGCGTGTTGGGAGTTCTCCTCTCCCACAGTTTCCCAAAACCAATACAAAGCTTTCACAGCGGGACTCCAAACTGAATGCAGCAGAGAAAGAAAGTCTCTTTAAAAGGCAGCGAAGATTTGCAGCCAAATCCAACAATTCAGACAGAAGTACAACTGCATTTACTTCAATGAAATTACACCTGCTTATGCTAGAAGTGAGATTTATCCTTGAGCTGTAAAAACAAACACACCAAATAATTTGATTTTCCAGATCTGGCACATGCACTATCAGTATATCTAATTTAGAGGTGTTGTTTGCACTAAAGGTGACAATAAACAATGCTCCTGGAGCTCAGGTTTTTTTGGGCAAAGCTCCCCATCAAACGTGCTCAACCAGCATTAAAGAAAGAGTCGCTTCCCCAGGGCTGCACTCAAAACATGATGGGGCATAAACTCCATCCCGGGGCATTCAGCTTTCACAGCTACCTGCTCATCACTCCTCCTGGATGCAGGGGAGGACTGGGGGGAGGCAAACTCCAACCGCAGAACAACCGTAATGGCATGAGGACACATGTCACAATTCTCTGTCCAAGGGACTCGCTCCCTCCAACGTACCAGCAGAGCTGCTCGTGGGTTCACACCCTGCCCTCTGCAAGGGAAACAGGCCAAAATGGCAAACGCCCACCAACCAGCCTCTTCAACTGAGCTCAATGTGAGTGAAAGCTGGGAAGGGAATGCAACCCCAGACAGTTCCACCAGCTGATTTGAGAGGGTGAAAAGCAGTTAGGGACAGTTTGCTGGCAGTCACTTCTTCCAGCTACACAGAAGCTGGATGTTTGTTCACAGCTTAATATACCCTGAGTCTAGCAAGGTTCCTTCCTTCCTTCCTTCCTTCCTGCATATCATCAGCAAGGTTCAGCAGCACCAGTTACAGTCAAGTGACAACCTGTGCCATCGTGAAAGCTTTCAGCTGATTTCCATGGGAGTAACAGGTTGGAATTTAATAAACAAATCTGTTGATGCTGCCTGAAAAGAAACAGATCCAACTCTTTGTTTCTTGGATGTGCTGGATGCCCACCGCTAACAAGAATTCAAGGCCATGTAATAATTTTTGCACTGAAGCAAACATGCAGGGTTTTGAAAGTCTTGACACAAATGTGAAACTGACTTGTGGGAAAAGGAAGGGGGGCAAGCAAAATGCCACCTGAAACTGGTTAAAAGCTATAAAATACGTATGTGCTACATCTTTAATCCAGGTTCCAATATGCATTCAACATAACTTGTTTAAATTTGCAAATGAAGATAGGATTAATCTGATAACTACGACAACTACTCTTCTCTCCATTGCTGTTCTCCTCTTTCACTCTTAGCAAGCAGCATACAATAGGACAGACTTCCAGCTGGCCAAATGACAGCACTCGTGAGAACAATGTCACACTCTGACATAAAAGGCTTCTAAGGAGAGAAGCCAAACTTTGCTGGTTTAATATGCTGGAACAGTTTGTGTGAGCGAACCACTTTTCCCTGAACCTCTCTTCAGAACAAGGAAAGATACTCAGCAGAACTCTGGAAACCTGTAAAAATAAGGATAATTAAAACTATGTTCCACTCTTTGAGCTTTTAGCTGGCTACCCAGTAAATGAACCAGGACTGAAATCTAATCCTGTGTTGGTTTGCATCTTTCTGTAATGATATGACCTGGCTAGGTTGTTGAGAAATAACTTGCCCTGGTATCAGTGTTTCAGCTTTCCTTTCCCTTGCCCCACACTCCTCTTCCAAGTCTGTTGCTTCTAGTTGCTCTCTATGAAAAGGGCAATGGATTTACCTCTGCTACCAGCAATAGGAAAATCTCCCAGGGCTTGTCCAGCAGGCAGTTTCTGAAAATGCAAAAGCGGTTTGAGCCCATTGTCTCCCTATTTGTGCACACACAACTCGCTTAGTAACTACAGCTGTGCCTCATGTTTGTCGTTCCGGCCAAACTTAGCCTCACCAGTCCTCAATCCCACCCAAAAATGTGAAATTCAAACATGAATTTAAAACTTTAAATATAGGCCTTGGGGCGTGGTGGTATCTGGTTTCTGATTCCTTTGACTTACTTGGCCAAATATGTGTATTTCAAAAACGAAAGGTGATGCTCATACAAAAGTCTTTCATGAGCTGTGTTTAAGGAATAATCATCAATAATTTAAGTTTTGAAACCAGTCATGGAGGTTGCAGAGCTCAGCAGTGGCTGCTGAGTTTGTCTGACAGGTTTTCCCCAGCAACAACTGCTACCATAAACCACGTGTAAAAATTTCCAGTGCAGACACTGCACTGAGTCCCATTTCCCACTGCCAACCACTGCTGTGAGCTTGCAGCCAAATCACTAGGCAGGAGGGATCTTTTTTCTTCAGTTTACCTACAGGCTGCAAAAGAAATAAGCTTGCAGCAGGTAAAGGGTCAAATTTACACTGACAAGCAGTCAGTCCTGGCAAGGTGAAAACTGCCCAGGAGAGCTCATGAAGACCCAGCAAATTCAACTCTTGCACTGCCAAAAGTGCCTGATTCGAGGCAGAAGGGGCGTTTAGGGCATGTCTGGTGTATAAATACAACATGTGCTGTTCCAGCCTCTCCCAGCTATCACGTGCTGCCCTCTCATGGGTCCCCAGCTGGTTCTATGTCCCCAAGCTAGGCTGTTCCTCACTGGAGATAAGGTTCAGTCAAGCTTATAATCAGGGAGTGGATATTTAGAACTGTAAAGAATCTGGGCAGATCTCCATGCACTTGGCAGTGATGATGCGCCCAACTGTCTGGTTAAACTGCCAGTGAACAGAAGGGCATCCGAGTAATTGAAATTAGCTTATACTCTAGACACAAGGGTGGGACCGTGTTCTCCCCAGATTGATCAACCATTCCTATTGCACAGCCAGGAGCTATTTACCTCAGAGCAAAGTACAGAGTATCCCATCACACACAGCCCTGGTAATGCCAGCAGAGCTGTGGCTGGACTAAACAAACACAAACACCATCAGTGGCTGAGATCCTCATACCCACCCTGTACATGTGCAAGGACTGGATCCAAGGGCTTCACATGCAGAAAATATTGAGGAAAAAAGAAAATGAGTTTATGAGTAAGGAACCTGGATTCACGTTGCACATCATTTCAGTTTGAATGTAAGCAGTGATAGTGTAGCCACAAATACATGTTGTGAGGCCAGGAGTGTATTTTTGCAGGTGACAGTTAGCCCTAGCAGCTGTACTCACACTGTTGGCTCGCACTTGTAGACCAGTAGACTTACAGGCTTACACTTGAGATAAAAGCAGAAACAAGTTTGCAGCCCAGCTCCTACATCTGCAGCATTCAAAGCTCCACTGCTGCTCTATAGGAAGGGAAAGAAACCTTTCCCAAGCTTGCCCTGCCTCTTGCTATTCTGAGGCATCCATCCTATCTTGCAGCAAAACTTTTTGACATTTCCAGGCAAGAAAAAATTACTGCTTTTAGCAAAACTCTGAGCACAACAACAATGTTGTTTAGTCTTTAACAACCTAGAAGTTTAAAACCTCCCACCCTATCATTGTGGTCATCTACTTTCATCAGAAATTATTGAGCAACAACGGCAGTGCCAAACCTTCTAATTTATCTGAAATTTCGTATTACTTTCAAAAAGAGGGGTGACAAGGTGAGAGATGAGTGAGGAAACATGGATTCAGGCAGGAATATGAGAATCTCCATACACATCACAAAGCAAGTTTCAAGCACCCATGGGTGGATGAGGGAAGTTTGAAATAATACCTTGAATCCTAAAAGCTCAGAAGTGACAGGCTGTATACCATTGATGAATGCCTGGGTTGGCAATATCCCAGAAGGACTTTGTTTGTTTTTAAGCTAAGGCCCTTGAAGCCATATATGTACTTCATAAATGAATAGAGGGCACGAGCAATTGCTCAGTTTGCTTTGTCTAATTCACCTCATTATGTTCCTGATGGTAGCTGAGCAAAAGCAGAGATGAAAAGCATTTTTCCTAAAATGCACACAAGTGCCCAAACAAAAGATTAAATAAATATATAAAATCTTCCTTAGTGCACCTGTTTTCTTGTGGGTTTGGGTACATCTTATCTTAAATGGATAAGCAGGTTTTTGGAGATACACATGTAAAGTTTAGATTCTTCAGACAACACCAAAAGGAGCAGGCAGAAAACAAACTTGATCAATGAAGAAAGACTATTGATAAATGACTGCAAAGCAAAAGCTGTTGAATACATCCTCAGCAAAGTGAACTAGACCTGCTATCAGCTTGCCAAAAGAAGGACCTTTACTATGAGATTGTGTCTGCAGCTGTAGAGGACAGGCCATAAGGATCCAGGTGGACCCTTCACTCCAAAATACTGCAAAATTATTCCTTAAGTAATCTACAGTTCCTCTGTCTGCATCTTCTGGACAAATACAGTGTTAGGGTTTGAGGGGGCATGGGTGAAATTTTATGGTAATTAGTGTGAGAACCTAGAGAGGGGGTGGAGTTTAGGACCCTGAGGCCCTGAGGGTCCAGGGTGGGCAAGACAGGAAGGGATCCGTATTCCGTCCCACTTTCTGCCACACAATATAAAAGCCAGGAGGACTGGAATTCCATCCCTTTCTTGGAATTCTGGAATTCTCCCCCTTCCTTGCCTCCTTACCACATGGAGACATCTTGGAAGAAAGAATCCTGCCCTTTGTCATCAGCTCACCATGTGCCCTGCAGAATTCAAATCCATTGGGTTCTGGGAAGAGTTTTAGACCCTTTGTCCTGCATTGGCTTTGCCAAGAGAGACTTCTGGGCACTCGTATCAGTGATCCTCAGGATTGGGTTTTGTACATACTTGTATACTTTGTTCCTTTTTCCCTGTGTTACCCTCCTTTTCCCATTCTGTTAAACATGCTCTAGTTTTAACTTTCAACCTTTAAGTCTCTCTTCTTATTCCCCTTTTTTCTTCCCCTGGGAGGGTGGAGGGGAGTAGCAGAGAGCAATTCTGTTCTCTGGGTTGTGGCTCACCCTGACCATTTAAACCGAGACATACAGCATCATCCCAAACACTGCCGTGCATCAGTAACAGGCATCCTAGAACACAGACAAACTTACTTTTACAGGTGCTTGTCTGAAGTGGAAAAATTCACTTGCTTGATTGATGTTGAACATAAGATCAGCAGAATACCAAGTCAAATACTGAAGCCAGCCATCTTGCCTGACCTTGCAGACCTCAAACTCCTTCATTCTCTTCTAAGAGTCATAATAGGCTCTTTACTTGTCCACTTGCTGTTTTGTTCTTCTACATGAAGAACCCTAACCCTGCTAAGAGATAACATTTACACCATCCTGCTGCTCCCAGAGGTATGACATTGAATTTGCAAAAGCATCTCTAAGTTATGGACTAATCCAACTCATGCTGAAGTTAATAAAAAACTACCCATCAATTACAAGGGGAATTTGGTCAGACCAAGGGGGCACACAAGCATACACCCAGCCAACTTTGAAATTAATCAAGGTAGGAAGAGGGAAACTTCAAGCAGTAAAATATTGAAATTTTAGAGACATTTGAATTCTATGTTTAATGCATCATTCAAATTATAAATTGAAATTATTTTTTCTGGCATTAAGATGAATAGTGTTTATGTGAAGCAGACCATCATCACGAGAGATGTAATGCACTTGGATTTTTCAATGTCATTAAGCACAATTTTCTTCTCACAAAAATACGGATGTTCATGTATCAGTTTCTGAACAAAACCAACTCAGTAAAAAAACCCTAAATGTTTAAGACACTTGAATTATCTGCTGAAAAAAAAAATTTTAGCTTACACAAATTAGTGTTTGTTTCTAATAAAACTGCACATATCAGAAACTTTAGCAGGTGATCTACCTCCATTGCCAGAGGGCAAATTGTGCTGAATCCCTCAAATAAACAAAGGCACTGGTAGAGCCAGTGTTAGGAAAGAAGCCAACATACCATCCTCAGAATTAAAAGCCTGAACTGAAAATGCTTTCTAAATACATGTAATGGGTAAGACCATACATGCTATGATTTACATAAAGATGTACCACATATAAATATTTGAACTGCAATCAGCTAGTAGCAAATGTGGAAAAGCACCCCGAGGCAGATGTGACATTTAAATAATTGAAGTGGTAAGTTGATAGCAAGAGCATCCTCTTATATTTTAGAGGCACATTCCAAATTATTTTACCAGTACAGTTCAGTCACGTTTGTGAATGTGCTTAAAGAGAGACACAAGACAAAATTTGTGTATTTTACTGTAGCATATACCAAATTCCAGAAGACCTTCAGTGGTCTACAAATATGTCAGCATGTCACAAGTTCCCTTGGTATCAGGGGTATAACACTGATGCAAACATTAAAAGTGTGTTTATGTGGGTGGATATAAATATTTACACAGTAAAGGCATATATAGAAACATTCTCTAAACCACCAGTACAGTAGCAGCATAAACTGGACAGGAAAAAGAACTAGAGACAGGTAATTTTCTGGCTGTACTTCAGCTTTTTAATTTGTTATATTAGAAAGTTGTGAATGTCCCAGATTTTGAATGAAACCCTTTCCACTGCACATTAATTCTTCTCCTCTGAATTACTTTTCCAGAAATTATTTGCCTGGTATAGTAACGATTTTTAGAAAGTCAAATGCCTGCAACAGAAAACAGTAAGTGTAGTAAATATATATCTTACAAAAGGCTGACCTTTTCAAGTAAGCCACCACATGACAGAAAGGTCTGTTCCTGCTCATACAAACATACTACCATCAAGGTAACCAGTCAGCATGGTGCTTTTAAGTATTCTTGACACAGTTTTCCTTAAAATACTGCTCTTCTCTTCAGTGGTCCATGCTATCCGTGGCTTTTCTCCTCAGAAAGTTTTTATACACCCACCTTATTAGTAACTGAACACCTTTAATATAAATTAGACTAGCAAAGTGAAATCATTAGTGGACTAATTTGGTTTGATTTGCTACAGAGACCTTAGAGTTGACAAGGTCCTAAGAATGAAAGAATACAGTAAAGGTTTTTTTTTGTTTCTTTTTTTTGAAGAGAAGTGTTACTGAATTGGTATCATTTGACAGTGTCCATAAGGCTGACAAAGCCTAACCCTCTTGTGAAAATTTATTCCATGCGTACACTGTCCCTACTGCTGACTTATCATCTGAGAGGTGTGTAACTGAGTAACTTCAGTGCTGCTGAAGATGAGGTGTGAAAGGCAGGTGCCTTCAATCAACTCAACTGGTGTGGGAAGGAAGATGCTATTTTCTGTTAGCATAGCCTCCGCTGAGAGGAAGCAACAGATTGTGTATGCACCCAAATGCACGATCAGGCGAAGTGGATGAGGCAAGTTTCAACCACCAGTGATCGTCACTTATGACCGAAGTTTCTAACAGGGTGTTGAAAACAGGAGGGCTGTGGGGAGCCTGGGAGCAGGATGTTTTCCGTTCACAGCTTTGGAGCCAGAGAGCAGCTGCCTTTTGCATCACTGCTTTGCCACTGAGTTAAAGAAGCAGTTAAACACAGGAATCTAGCCTGGGCATAGCATCTGCTTGATTAACATACAGTTAAAAGAATAACAGAAGAAAGCCTCAGATTTCCACCCCAAGCTGACAGTTGGTAGCTCTCCTGAACTGCAGATACTCTCACAGGCTGCTTGGGCTGTTCTCAAGGGACCCGCGTGATAGCCACTTCAGTTCACCAACTACCCTAGTTGTATCCAAAGCATTTAATATCTGGAATCATAGAGAATGGGTGGAGATTTTGTAGCACAAATTTGTAGAAAGACTTTAAGCCGGCGTCTCAGTCAATATAACATATTTTTTATTCATTGAAACAAACTGACTACATCACAGTGCTTATTTGTGGTCCAGGTTTAGATATATCATTTGTCTTAACTGAAAGCTTTACAGTTGAACAATTCCACGTGCTATTTAAAAAGACTGCCTCCCAGAAGAAATACTAGATACAATACCCAAATTGTATGCAGAATTTTCTATTATTTCCTGAAAAAAAATATAGAACAATAAAGACAATTCTACAATAAAATACTTAAACAGGATTCTTTTTAAGGTGACTAAGCATTCATTGCTATGCTCAAGCCACTAGCAGAGCAAGTGACACGTTTTAAATGGTTGCTTGGTTGTTTTTCCTAGTAAGGGAAACCTCCTGCCATTCTTCCCTACTTCTTTACAAGCAAATGTCACAGCACTACCCTGAGCTGTCCTTCAGGGGCTTCCCCGTTCCTGTCCCCACACTCCTTACAGTTCTCTTCTGTTTGTTGCATTTCCCTTGCTTCCTGAGACTTCTGTGCACTTGTGCTAATCTACTGCTATTATGCTCCTCTGCTGCTGTTTCTTCATTTAAGATTTTCAAAAGTTACCAAATATCTATAGTTCCATGGCCAAGATTCTCCCTAAGCATATCCTTTTTTCTCAGCTCCCCTCAAAGGGTGAATTGAATTCATCGTTTGTAAGCACCTGAGCTGCTCACAAGCCTCATCTGTAAAACTAAAAAAGCCCTCACTGTCATATGTAATCATTTTTCATCTCATTAGTGGCATTAGGCAGAAAGGATAGAGGGATGTTACCCTAACACAGCTAAAGCCACTACTGATACAAAACCTATCATCGGTGCACAACTGTGGTTGCTTATTTCAAGTTAATATGAATCAGTGCACCTTCAGTCTACCATGTCTTTCATGTTAAACCAGAAACTAAAGTAAACCGGTTTCATTAATCAAAGTAATAATGCACACATACAGCTTTTTGCACCCGCTTAACTATGCTTGAAAACACATTAATTCTGTAAGCTTGACTGGATTTCCCCTTTCACAGCTGTGTTGTTTCATTACCCCCTCCTAGAACACAGTGCACTTGCAAACAGTAACGTCAGGCTTTATGGATATAAATGGAAAGTTTTGCAAAAATAATCACCTAAACCCTTTCTTAGTGAGAGGGGACAATGCTATCAAAACATACAGAAAAGGATATTCAGATGCAGTTGGCTTACAGAAAAGGAGAAAGTAGAAGATTATTCTAAAAACCCAGCTAAGAACATGGACCAGAAAAGCCAGTAAAATCCTTTTCCTCCAGTGTAATCCCTCACCTCTGCCCTATTTATGTGATTCCTCACAGTATGCTTTGTCCTTATTCCAAGGTTATGGGGACCAAGGGGAATAGGCAATATTGATTAATGGTGTCTCAGAGATTGAAGAGTTCAGCTGGAATTACACATTCTTTGAAGGGTGTTATCTTTTGCAGGTGCAAAAAACCATTTCAGTTGTAATTTATTTTATTTGCTGCTTTTCTTGACCACATCTCTCTAATGCAGAAGAGAGAGTTTATTATTCATTATCTCATACAGCTCGATAAGCTTCTCTCACAGAATTGGAGAAAGACTCAATCTCAGAGCACATTCAATTATCACCTCAAAAGGAAGGCAAACCCAGAAGACCATAAACACCTCCCTGAATGATGCAGCTATAAGCCACACTGCATCTCTGAATTCTAATGTTGTGTTGCTTGTACATAAAATATTTTAGAATCATAGAATCATTTTGGTTGGAAAGGACCTTTAAGATCATCGAACCCAACTGTTAACCAAGCACTGCCAAGTCCACCACTAAACCATGTTCCTGAGCATGACATTTACAGGTCTTTTAAATGCTTCCAGGGATGGGGACTCCACCCCTTCCCTGGGCAGCCTGTGCCAGTGCCTGACAACCCTTTCAGTGAAGACATTTTTCCTAATATCCAACCTAAACCTCCCCTGGCACAACTTGAGGCCATTTCCTCTCATCCTATTGCTTGTTACCTGGGAGAAGAGACCAACCTCCACCTTGCTCCTTTCAGGCAGTTAAATAGAGCGATAAGGTCTCCCCTCAGTCTCCTCTTCTCCAGACTGAACAACCCCAGTTCCCTCAGCTGCCCCTCACAAGGCTTGTGATCCAGACCCTTCACCAGCCTTCTTGCTTTTCTTTGGACACACTCCAGCAGACTCTTGAAAGGGGGAGCAATAAATTACTGATACAACAGGATACCCCAACCACACTAAACTTGTATTTATTGTCTCTACTTCTCTTAGCTTGTAATGGTCTAATTAAGGGCATCCTAAAATTTTTCACCCTGAAATCTCATGTCCGTATCACAGATGTGCACTGGAGCTCAAGCCAGGTAATATCTGTAAATACAGTCTCAGCTAGGAAATATGGATCATAATCCCATGAGACAGCCACTCAACCTGCAGCACAGTTTCCACATTCCCTGCTTGCCCCTTTTCTGTCCTCTAACAAACCAGTTCTCGCTCAAACACACCCCTCCCCCTCTTAGCTTGACACACACTCAAAACTAAAAAGTAAAACATATAACCTGCTGTAGCATTGTTGCTCAAGTGAACACTTCCAATTCTGGATGTCTAGAGAAAGGTTCCTAAATCTGCATTCAGACATTTAATTTCTGAAGACACTGAATATACAGAGATCCTACTGAAGTCAGCAGATAGTGCAGGTGTTAAACACCTCTGAAACCAGGTCATTTTTACTTAGCTGTTCAAACAGCAAGATAGGATACTATTTTTAATTCCCCATATTTTGAGGAATCTGAGTCATCACTATTATGCCATCTCCTTATTTTCCACAGATTTGTCCCATTTTCTCACTCACATCACCCTAATGGCATTCTCAGCTCTTGCCCTAACAACCCCTGAGATAACAGAGGTCAGGTAATTTCTGGTTTGTTGTTAGGACTTTCTTCTCTTCCAGCCTTAAAGGATTATGTCCATCTGACTTCAGGCACCTATCCATTTAGCTGTCTGCCCTCCCTTTTTGAAGCAGCTTGAGCCTCATCTTTGGTGCGTGCATCATCCTACTCTCTTCAACCCAGTTGCCCTCTCTGCCTTTCTCCCCTTTTTCATTACCAGCCTCATTTTATTCCTTGGAATCTAGACAGAAGAAAAACACCAGAGTTCGAAGAAGCTGGGCCAGTGGACATCTACACAGACAAAGAGATCCCCACCACCATCGCCTGTCTGAATGGGCATTAATAGGGCAGAGGAGGGAGTGGAATGCTTTCACACTGTATAATCAGAGTCTACAATCAGAAAACCCCGAAATTGGAGAATCTGCCTCCTTACCACTTAAGAACCAAGAGCAACCACACTCCCTCCTCAGCCTGTCAGAGAAAGAAAAACAAAACAAAAAACCAAAACATGCTATGTGATGGCAAAGCTAGTGGATGAACAAAGCAGCATGCCACGTGTTTTGTCCAACATTCCAAGTGCCCACACTGTCCATGTTGATCTCCACCAAAGCTGTGTCCTGAATTCACTCACAGCCCTCCTGGCCAGCCAACCACTGAATTTTTCAGCTGGAATATATTGCTTTGTATGGAGACACCATGAGAGAAAGAACCGTCATCTTTCAAGCAGTTAAGATCCCATAGAGGTTTTAAAAGTGGAGGTGAGCTTTGGGTTGGTGGAAGAACAATGAAGATAAAGGAGGATTCAGAGAGACGTGCTAATGGAAACTCCTTTACAAAATTGATGGGCCATTACCTTTTCTCTCTTCCTTGTTAGTGAGCTGTTCAAAAAGCAAAGGGCATGCACCAGCAGTCAAGAAGGGGAGAAAAAACCCAACCTGAGGGATGATTAATGTACAGTCCTGCAGCTCACAAGTGAAAAGAACAACTCTTTTATAGCTTCAGTAGGCTAATATTTTCCAACATGCTTTTAAAGCCCAGGAAAAAAACATGCCATGGGCTGCTTGTTAAGCAAACACAGCACTGACAAATTATTCACTATATACCTGTGATACTATAAATCCTCTATGTGACAATGACCTTACTGATCTTGAAATCAAACTACTTCAGCAAGTAGGAGAACTCTTCTTAATAACAAATTAAACAAATCATCATGGCTCCGGTTTCAGTACAGCAGGAGAGGAAGACTGTACAGAGCACAGTGGCTTTTATTGTTAAAAAATCACATGATGTCACCTAAGAAACAGAGTCTGCCAAAAGACTGGACAGATATGGTACATTTATTTTTCTTTCATGCCCATATATATATATATAAAACATAGGTGCTCAGAGTCTAAGCATATACATATACATAACCACCAGCTTCCCTTGGGGGAACCTGTTTTTGTTTACAGTAGCACTCCAGCCTTCCTTAAGGTCAAACATATTTTACTGAGTGATTAACTGAAAACAAGAGATCCTGCCATTCAAAACATTAAATTGCCACAAAGCCCGTCAACAAAATGATGAAGCCTCTGATTATCACCACACTGTTTTAAAAAAAGTAATTCCAGAGGTCAAGGTAACGGTGTAACATATAGAGGTATTACAGTGTCCTGGAAGATGTTTCTGCCTGAGGTGAGTTAGCAGACACATCCTCAGTTTAAACTTTCATCAGCAGATCTCTGTATTTCATCAATCTTCCATCACGGCATAGATTAGAAAATCATCTGGTCAGGTGTCATTAGAAAACCTCTTCATCTTCCCAAGCGAATCTACCCAAATAAGTTACTACAAGCAAAATACAGTGAAAAAGGAGAGCTCGCAGATCATTACGGGGTTCAAATAGCTCAAAAATAGAGGACAATATACATTTCTACAATATTTTAAAATTAAACCCTGCCTTTCACAATAAATCCAAAATATTTTATTATGTAGGGTCTCAGACCAGGAGATGTAGCTAATTAACAACATTTATGTGCAACAACTTCTGGAAGAGCTTCATCCCAGGAACTGGGATTTCATCAATTTCCTAGACAATTAATCCACCAAAACATCAATGTGATTCCCTCACTTTTCTCTGATGATGGGTAACTCATAGTCAGGGAAAGCTGTTTTTGCAATCAGTGAATGGCTCTGATGTTTCTCACCTCAGGACCAATAGGTCATTTTACCAGGATGAGCCCGAGGACTGCATGCTAATGTAGACATGAAAAGAGATACAGTGCAATTGCCAGCTCAACAATATGGTTTTCTCTTGTGTGCTGGTGCTTCTTCAGCAAATTCTACATAATTTATGCTACCCTTCAAAACATGTTTTCTAAATTGAACCTCTCTGTGCCCAAAACACATAGTGCATCTCATTACTCAGTCAGAAGTTTGTTCTTTCTGCTTGTCTTTTGGATCTTCTACCTGCTATTGAACATCACACGCAGTCTGAGTTTACTTACAAATAATGGCTAACCTGTTTTACCCAGTCTTATTTTTTTAAATGGGTAAATTAAACAAATTAAATTGCAAAAAGAATGGGCTACAGTCCTGAAAGTCATACTGGACACAAAATTTCTGTAGAAGCATCTATTAAAATTCTTATGAAGGGCTAAGAATAGGAAAGCTCTGAAATCAAACTTCTTACAATGAAAAAAACAGATTACAATAGAAGTGGCTAAGAACATTATTGTGTCAGCAAATGGAAACAGTAAGGATGGTTTTGATTGTTTAGTTTGTACATTAAACCTTCAACAAACTAATTCTTGCTGTTTTTTACAGTAACCAAACAAGAAAAGCCATGTTTTCTAGAAACAAGAAATGTTCACTTTCAACACAGAAAGGCCAACTCCATCTTCTCATGGTAGAATTATGAGAAAAGATTAGTTTACCTGCTCTGCCAGGTTCCCCTTACTGTCAATGTCCCAAATAAAATCTCTTTTCAGCAAAACAGTAGCGGAAGCTTCTGCTTTTTATGACCAAGAGGGAGAACACTGGGTTTGTTTCGGTTTTTGTTGTTGTGGTTTTTTTTCTTAAGCTTAGACGTGTACTTCTCCACGTACTCCATAACTAATTTTTTGTTCTTAATAGAGACGTGAGTTTCTGCAGAAGTGTCAACAGAACTGGAATTCATCTTTAATCCCCAGATATGGCATAAAAATGGGCAAGAGCGGGACCAGAGATGCTATTTCCAGTGCCTTCTACAGAGCAGACAGGTCAGAGCAGATGGAACAACTGGCACACACAACTTCTCCCACCAACTCCTGTCGTAGGGATGAGGCTTATATTCATGTAGGAGAGTTTGCTATTGCCTCCCACGCCTAGATACATTTCACCACAAGCTTACAACAGTCTTGGTGCCACTTAGTTGCAAAAGGCACATTTAAGAGAAATGTCCTGTTTCAACATCAATGTTTCTATGATCAGCTCTGTCTTTAGGAGAAGCAGGTACCCAGCCTGCAGAAATGTGACTATCTTATTTTATAAACAACATAATGGAATGACTTTATTTTCCAAAGAAATTTAAATGTTTGAAAAAAGAACTGTAAATGCTTCAAAAAACCTAATGAAAAGCAAAGTTGGCTTCCTTTACTCTGTAAAGCTGCATCACATTTAGGTGCCCCTTAAGTAGCTCTATTTCCTGACCAAAGCAAAGCACTACAAAATCTGACTTGAAGGGAAATATGCAATGCAGTCATTTTCTGAAGCAAACAAAGCACTTTAATGGTTTATTCATAAGAAGTTAAAACCATTTTACTTCCTATAATTTCCAACTGGATTTGCCCCTTTCGGATCTCTCAAAAATCTGCACCAATGGAAGCAAAAAACAGTAAAAAAACCAAACCCAACCACCAGTCATTTATGGAAGTAAAAAATCCAGAAAGACGGAATTGGGTCACAGAAACACTTACCACCTTCCCTTTTGGAAATTAGCCAGAGATAATTAGAAACTTTGAGGGGGATTAAAGAAGTCTCAGAAAATCCTTACTAGGAATGATTTTTCAGGTCCAAAATGACATTTTCCATCAAAAGTCAGAGACAAAATAAACCCCGCCTATTATTGCAAATATCTCAATAATCAAACACGGACACAAAAAGCAGCAGCTTGTTAGCGTGATTCAGTCCTTACTACCCATGTGTAAGGACGGGTACTGTCTAAAGATCCTGGACTTAATGTGAATGGCAACTGTTTTGATACATCAAAATGATCAACGGGACATGGAGACAGCTCGCTGTCCTGCTCTAAATAAGTCACCTTCTCAACAATGTTCCCACAGCAAAGTTACATGAGAAACAAGGATGCTATCAAAAGACCACCAGTCAGGAGCAAACCAGACCAGTCAGAGCATTCTGTTGCTCCCTACGGCAAGGAAGAATTTCAGCTCACAGGCAGTCAGGTTTCAGGGATAGACCTCAGTTTTCTGCAACACCCCTAGGAATTTTCTTGCATCAAGATCTTTAAGTAATAGTAATGGCTTAAAACCATTACTCTTCCCTCAATCCAACTTTTTTCTCCATCAAATCAAGTATCTCAAGAACATGGAAACACATACATACAGTCAGTGCAAGTAGCATATTTAACTTGGACCAGGAGGAAGACATGCTTTCACATAACCAGGAGAAACATACTGCAGGACATATTTGAAAACATGTTTTTATATAAAAAAGTAGTATATCTATCTGAAACAAAATAATGTTCTGTGTGCAGTTTTATGCATCTGGCTGAATTCAACTGAAAGGTTTGGTCAATACAGGTTTAGCAAAACAGCATATAAGTGTTAAGCTATGAAAAGCAGAGATTTAAAAAAGTAACAGCAGCAAGAAAAAGAATAATTTACCCATCCTTTCATAGCCCCTGAGACACAATTATTCAATCAAATAAATAGGTTTGATACCTAACTTGCTCCTGGTATATGTGTACTCTGTATGAGCAGAAACAGCACCAAGTCAAGATGGATAAGGAGAGAGAGGACTCACCGGCCGTTGTCACGACCCACTCCCCAGACTCTGATGCTCACGATGGGCTGCGAATGAAGAACTGTGCGATCCATGGGGTCAATCAGGTTCAGCATGTCATTTTCCAGTATAAGGTACATGTCTTTGCCCTGCAATTCCAGACAAAGTAGAGTAACACAGCACGTCCCGCTCTTAGGCCTATGCTGTTTAGACTTACATCCTCTTAATTTACTCAGTTTCCAAAAGCAATTGAAAACAAGTACATTTACTTCTGGCATGAAAAAGATCTAAGAGAGTATCTTGCTACTACTATATTTTTAAATGATCCCAATCACAAAAAGCTTTGATGTCTTTTAAAAGCAACTGTTTGACTCGTTCAACCCCAAGATACTGAGTTATTCAACAAATTATGTGCTTATCCTTTCTCCAGTAAATTCTTCCAAATATATGGGAAAGTAAGAATTGTCTTAATAGTAAAAGCTTCCATCAAAACCTGTACTCTTAAGACAGAGTTTCTTCCTTCAAACAATGTATTTTTTTCCATAAACCTTAACCAATGAGTCATGGGAACAGACAGTAATTTGTATGTGTCAAAGGATTTACAGGATACTCTTTGAAGAAAGATTAATTAAAGGAGAAAACCTAGCATTAAGACATAAATGTGAATTCTGCCAGTGACTGCAGAATCCTGGAGCCAGGATTTCTCCTTAATTTTTCTGGCATGTAAGAACAAGGAGAATGCTTTTTCCTGTTAGAGGAAACAAATTGAGAGGTAATTTTCCCTTTGATGCTAATTCACAAATGCTCATCTTCCTCCTACGACTAGCATTTGCAGAAGGTCTGCTGCCTCTTCTATCACATCTAATAGCTCTCTTCTCAGAGGCTGTACATCTAGTCTGCAGACCCGAAGATCCCACAGAAATGGACCTACTGCCAAGAGGTAAGACAAGCTCCTGCTGATAAGAAGAAGGTGGGAACTATCAGCTAAATATAGAGTAATTTGTTTCCTCTCTATTGTGCCAGAATCTATAAATGAACAGAAAGAAAGGGAAGGGTCTGACTTCCTACTGACAGATGTTTCAAAAATGACCTTTTTCTTCACCTCAGTGACACAGAAACGCTCTTCCCACTTGATTACAGTGGTTCAAGTCTTAATAATGTCTAGTTTTGTGTCTGTGTAAGGCACACATTCATGTTACCTTGGGAGGACCTGCTTCTAGGGTTTCCAGGCTAGACAACAAGGGGCAGGCACTGGTGACCACCTTTCCCACTCCCACTCCTGACAGGGATTCAGACACAGAGCTGTCAGCGCAAGCATCGAGCGGGGTGTTGGGGAGGAAGGGGATGCAGACTGGCACAAGCAATGCCAACGCAAGAATATTTTGCCTGATGGAAAAAGTACAGCGGTGGCCGAGATGCAAGGCTAGATATATAGGCTGCTCTTAGAAAACCAGGAGCACATGTAGCTGCGATAACCATGCATGTAAATGGGGCGAATCAGCAGCATTTAACTGCTTGTGGCAACGCAGAAAAAGAAACATGAGAAATAAAACACAGAAGCCAGGATGGCACCAGGCAGGCTGGGATGACGAAGGAAACCAAACAGAAAACAGAGTCATCACAAAGAAAAAGGGTGAGAAATTTGCTTGGAGGTCAGAAGCAGCAAACAGATTGCGTGAAAAATGTTACCAAGTGTCACAAAGATTGTTTTTTGGACCCATTTTCTACTTATATATTTATTCCAGAAGGAAATTATTACAAGAAGGGAAAACCTGTTCATCATGCAAAATAGACTGGGATGAGGGCAATAAAACTGAATCCAAATTAGCTGGAAAAGACTGGAGAATCGTCAGACAAGCAACATGAGTCACAGAAAATCATCATTGCAATGCTCAGGGGGATAGCTTGGCTGTGCCAGAAGCAATGTATTTTGCTAAATTTTGTTGCCTTATTATACAAAAGCTACTTTAGAGATGAGAACACTGTATAGGGCAAGAAGAAATTATTTAGATGGACTAGGAGCTTGAACATAGGCCTCACTGTCTCAGACTACTGAAGAGCTGCTGAGATCTGATGATCCAAGATGAAGGAGGCTCTCTCACTGGAGGAGTGAGCCAGACAGGGAATGTGAATACAGGAAGGAAAGGCTCAATCCCAGCAGTCTTTCAGGGAAGTGTTATATACTGTGGTATATAGGTCATAGCAACAACGTGTCTTTTTCATGTAAGTAATTTTGTCATGTACAGGAATATAATGCATAGCAAAGCAGCAACACAGATGAGCTGTGTTTTTCTTCTTAGATTTTACAGAACCATGGAAGTTAGAAATTTACAGGGAATTTATTTTGGAGGAAAGTGGAAGGTATGAAATCCCACATTAAAGCCAGTGACAAAGCTTCTGCAGGGTCAAGATTTTACCCAAAGTATATGGGGTTTTTGTGGGGTTTTTTTCTGTTTTTTTAAATAACTGGGGGATGGTTCTACTCCCAATTTGACTTTCATTACATTCTAGCTAAAATAAATCTTTAGGCAATTTTAAAACCTCTATCTGCAGTCATCAGTTCTGGCTTCATAGTAGATTTCTGCTGTGTGTGCTCAATCTGATATGTCAGTGATGAGCACGCTTTCAAGATTCCTCTCTAAAACGTGCCTCTTCCAGTCACTCTTGAAGCATTACCTTGCCAGCAGAAAAATGTGATCATAATGATTTCTTTTAAAATCAAGAAGACAACTTACTTCAGGGGCCACCTATTCAAGCACAGTGTCTCTCTTGTTTTATCAGGCTAATCTTTTTTTTTTATGAACAGCATACTTAATTAAAACTTCAATTCAAGAGGACCAAAACCGTTCACCAGTTTGGCTTGAAAATCTGCAAGGGTTTCTAACAGAGAACAATGGGATTGACACAGAGAGATATGGAAAAATGTGAACATCAACTCTTAAACCAGAATAAGGCACACAGTTTCAAAGTAGACAATATATTTCAAGTTGATCAAAGTTCTGTCATCTGAAAAATGGATGGGATTACACACATGTAAAGAGAATGGGGGTTTTTCCCTCCCGGGGGTAGCAGTAAATCCGAACTCCATGACTGACACATCTCTAGTTGCTTGTCTAGCTACATTAGCTAAATAAAACTGTTCCCAGAAGTAAGAAAAAGGGAGATCAATGCTATCTTGTTCATTTACACATACAGTAGATGTTTCTTATACATAAAACCCCTCTGAAATTACCTCAGATAGACAGGGCACTCTAAATGTCTTCCCTGAAACATCCCTTCCATTTTTAAATGGCACTTTCTCCCAAATGCTCCTCTGCACTGCTGTGGTCATAGTCAGGACACGGAACACAACCCTTAGACTGTACTTATAACTTGGAAGACCGAAGGATATTTTTCCTAAAATTTTTAATGAAATAGACAAGTCTTTCTTTATAGTTCCTCTTCTGTTTGGCAGTGTTGTTTCTCTTAGATCATACAAGTGAAGGTTACAACATTCACTCTTGCATCACTTTTTCATTCAGATCTTGTATAGTAAATCCGCATTACTGTAACCCTCCTGAAAACATGTCAGGAGAGAGGTCAAGAACAAGATTTGGCTGAAGTTTAAGTTACTCCATGAACAAACAAAACAAAAGATGTTTTTCTATGGATTTGTCTCCTATGTCCTCTGTATGTCCCACCACTACAACCCTACGTTTTCGTTTCTTCTTGTTTCACTTACTGATCCCTCCGCACCTCCCACTCCTTCACCTGTCCCCAGGACACCACTTTTCCAAACCACAGTATCATTAGCTTCCTTCATGTTTCCCCCTGAGCTTCCACAGTGTTATCTTGTCTTTGCTGCCAATTCAGAAAGAAGCACAGTTCAGCTGCATGGTTCAGTTGATGAAGGTGTACTGACCCATCAGCAAACCAAGGAGGAGAGCTGGGCTCTCTGTTTTTCCCTCAGTGTGTGGGAATTTGGAATCCTTCAAAACTGGATGACACTGGTGAACAGATTCAAGAGTTATTGGAGAGGAACCAACAGACAGACTGATGACACAGAATTAACTTCCTTCTGAAACACTGATAAAATAATAATCCTAAAATAAGCCATCTGGCCATCAATCTTCTCATACATTTCAGAAGCATGGGTCACACCAGCCTGGGTTTCTGTAAATCCCTTTTGTCATGGGGAAACCTGTGAAAATGTTGTTCCAAAGCACCACTCTTAAACCTCCTGTCAGGGGAAAGATTTCCACTGATTTCAACAGTTTGGCTTGTGTGTCTCCAGCACTCTTATTGCACAGGTGTGTACTAGCACAAATGTAAACACAAAGGTGAGATCTCTGTGGCATCTGCTGTCCTGAGAAGTTTGGAACAAAAACGTCAAGACTTTCCTTGAACCCTTTTATATATTTTGGCAGTGCCAGCTAGGATAAGGAAATCCCAAACACAGAGCATGGACATATTTGCTTACAGAGTCGTTCTTTCAAGATGTTTTATGACAGAAGAGGGATGTTCCAAGAGGATGAGAAGTTCACCCTGTTCTTACCTCTCCCCAAATGCCAACAGTATCTCTGATGTCGTTTTTACAATAAGAAAGTTGTCTGATGCAATTGTTCACAGCAACACTGCTTTTTCCAGGAGCCAGATCTTCTTCTGCCATTTCTACCCAGCCCAGAGATCGCACAGCAAAGCACTAAAAAGAAACCAGAAAACACATGAATGTGCAATGGAGCACACAGCATGCTGCTGTATCCAGCTATGGAAATCTTGTCATGCAACAGAAAGTAGTCAGTTAAGGTTAAAGATCCCTGGGTAGGATGGGAACAAAATCAAGGTCTTGTAGATGAGCTTATGCTCAAAGTAAGTAAATTAAAATATAATTTGAGAATGACAAGGGGACAAAGGAGAATACATGACTTGCCAGGAAAGGTATCTGTGGAGGTAACATTAATGCTTTATAATAAAATACTCCAGTTAATATAGAGGAAACATGGGATCAGTAAATAGTAGGACACACAAACACACAGAAATAAAGGAAAAAGCACAACTATAGAAACAGTAGAATCAAAATTTTAGCTAGTATCTAGAGCTCTAGTTGAAAAGAAAGAAAATACTATTGGATTATGTCTGTTTTGAGTTTCATACTCACTGCCTGGCTTTTAACCAGATTTTTTTTTTTGTGTGTGGATTACAGTATCATTTCTATAGTAAGTTTAACTAAGGTAGCAAACAATAACAAATTCAAAGCACAGGCAAAAAGATAAACAATCATAACAGGAAAGTAGACTTTTTCTAGAAGAAACTAAAAATTGCCTTTAAAATAAAACAATCTAATTATACAGTTTTTTAGCAGAAGGATGTTTAGCCAACCAGAGCACTCAGTTGGCAGAATAAGCCAAGGCGACATTACTTTGCACATATGGTGCTTTTTGCAAACAAAACAAAATGGGAGAAATTGAATGGCACCATACCTACCCTGCATTTACTGGGGTAGGGAATAAACAGCTTTAATTTTGAAAAAAAACCTGCACATTTGCTCTCAGGCTTTATAGTGGGTGAAATAAAGACCTCACACTAAGTCAATAGGAGTTTGTCTGTGAGACCAAGATTTGCTCCAGAGAACATTTCTCAAATGGCAATGTACCACCAAGGAAGGATGCACAAAAGACTTACTCTTGTACCTCCTTAATAGACACACCAAACATCTAAGATGGTTCCTACAGGTTCCTGCTGCCTCCAGTGGGACCCTGCTCATACGGGCACACCGCTCAGGAGCAGCAACTACAGGTCCACACTGGAGTTACCAATTAATGCCTCTTCTTGAGATGCAGTAAATAAATCAGCTTCAGAGTTCAAAAGCAGATACATAATATTAAATTGCTGCTTTCTAAAACCTGCTGGGAAGTCAGTGAGTAGATCGAGCTCATGCAACATCACTGGTGTGCCATTTGGGAACCACTGTCCTCAAAAAAAGACCCCAAAACACCAAGCTATTTAAATATGCATAATATGTCAACTTTGGCAAACTACGGGAGGAATAAAATTCACTAGCGGGTAAAAAGATAAATGAGTTTCTCCCTCCTTCCCTTTAAAACTTCTCTCCTCCTTCAGCCTTCTTTCATCTCACACAAGACACTCAACCAGCCTACTTCACCATGTAGAAAACCCATCCTAAGAGCCTACCTTTTGTACCGCTGGTACCTACTCCAACGAGTCAATAATGATGCATCTCATCTAAGGCACTGGACAGCAAACACACTCTGCAAATTATGTTAAACCCTTTTGAGAGTGTGGGAAAAACATCAAAGCCTCTTATGACTCCAGATTTTTTTTTCTTTTTGCTTTACAGACAAGGGATGCAATATGCAAATTCTCCTACACTGCTGCTTCCAGACCCAGCTCTGCTGGAAACCCACAAAAGTGCTGGCTTTGAGATTCTAAAAGGAGATGAAGGAGAAAGTGAAAGAGGAAACAGGAGGGGTCTCCACTCAGAGGTGTTCTTCACTTCAGGGCTACACAAGATACTAAAATATCAATTTTTTAGCAATTACTAAGGTCATCTAATCTCAAGATCGCAGAATTGTTTTTGGCACATCAGACACTCATGAACTTTGCTAAAAGTGCTGCAATGCCCACTGGGGTATTAAATATTTATCTTTGCAGGCTTTTAAAATACAGATTGTTACTGTGCCAGAAGAAAGGTTTTTTTACAAGTATTTCAATATTACATTGAACAACAGAGTACTAGCAGAAAAAACATTTTCTAAATTAGCCTAGGAGAGGTGAAAAACTAAATCTATATATAAGTATTATTTTTCATATCTCAACAATATCTGCAATTTCTTAGCTGCTTTCCAAACACAGAGATAAATATAGCCCTTGCACTGAACAGAGTATATCTCAAGAAGGCAAAAAAACTGATGAAGGATAAGCACTTCAAGTGGAGAGCAGGCACATCTCTTACTAGTAAAGATAGTGAACTGTTTAGGGTTTTTTTCCCCTGGTCATTTTTATTCTATGTTTTGATTTCTCCAGTGGTGGCATCCACTGTATTCCTTTCTCTTCCCATCCCACTGTCATGACAGCAGAGCAAGCTGAACAGGATACCCTTTGTGTTCCATGTATTCCCTGACATGTGAAGGTCTTGGCTTCCCTCCCTGCTTCATTCTCTCCTGGTGTTTCCAAGCCAGGTAAACATGAGAAAGCCAGTTGGCTTCTGGCACCTGGCAAGTTTTTGTTTGTGTGTTTCACACGAAGCCCTTATCATAATCCAAATAAAATGCTTCAGAACAGCTTCATCAGAACAAACTGATTTCGCAAAGACTTATTGCAAATAAAAACTTCTCAATAAAACCCAGAAAGACTCAACACCCCACCCACAATGCAACGTAATGCCTCTGTCCCTGAGTATACACATATAAGAAACATTCTTTTGCTCAAAATACACTTAAAGATGAACAATTTCTTGGTTGGCTCTAACTGGATACACATGCTGGCACAACTTAGAAATTATATCAGACTTTAATGCAGGTTTCAGCACTAGAAAATATGAAGACTCAAGAGCAACATGTGATACATACTACGGTTCATTTATCATCAGTATAATAAAAGTATACATGGTGGGGTGCAGGTGGTAGAAGTGTGTGCACGCATGCCTGTGTCCCTCTCTGTGTACTGCCAGCAACTGTAGATCTCTTATAAAAGACCCACTTCATGTTTTATTGTTGGTGGGTTTTTCCTCCCCCCTTAATTATCTGACTCAGAGGTACTCTTCAAAACAAAAGAACACAAAACCCAGCAGAAACAAACCACCTAGTGTGTCCAATCAGGTATGACCCAATTATTAAACCAGGGCTAGCTGAGCTAGCCATGACAGCAGAATTGCTTAGCTCTCCAGTACACTAATCCAGCATCCTCATTCTCCAGCTCTGACCAACAATACTTACTAGCCAAGAGACAAAGTGCTTCCTATTACCTGAAAGAGCTTTGCTAATGCACTTTCTTTTCTCCTGGAACTAATATCTAGAGTCAAACCAAGACAAGCTGAAAACTAGAGTGCAGCTCTTCTTGATTAGTAGTCTATGAGTTCAGTAAAACAGACATTCCTGTTGATGCCAGTTGGTTATATACCTCTACTCAAGGCTCACAGATAATTACTGGCAAACCATAATTATTGGCAAATCATAATTTCATAATCCAGATGCCAACTTTTGGCTTATAGTAGTCTACCTCATTTTACTTCCCCCTTGGGAGAGTAAACAAATAACCCTTGTATCACATATTGTACATTATTAGCATTAACTTACAAAATAAAATGTTACCCTTTTTTGTGCCTGGTTAGACCCTCTGCTTTATCTTAAAACCAAAACTCTAAAAAGAATCACTTAGAAAAACATATCAGAATAAAGATAAGTGAAAAATTATCTTCTTGCCTGCTTGGATCTACTGTCCCCAGACTTTTTCAAGGAGCTGGCGAAGAAAAATGCATTTGAAGAAAACCAAAGAAAGCTGATAAATACAGCAGGACAAAAGACAGATTAATGAATTGTACAATATATCTGGATCACTGCTGTTTAGAATGGGGAAGGATCAAAGATACTACCATGAACACGTGTATGCCTCAGATAGGTGAATGAAAAAATGTTGTTTAAACCACAGTATGTCAACAGTCTTGTATTTTCACCTCAACTGCAAACTTTTCCTGCTAGGGTACACGGGATGTTGTGCAAAGAAAATACATGGGAAGAAAGGCCATAGGGAGAACAGGCTAACTTATCACATGCTGCCCCCATGAAAAGACAAGTGGACAGAAATGAAAACACATGTATCATTGCTCAGTTTTACAGTTCTGGGGAACATTTATTTGCATGGCTGCAAACCCAATTAGTATTTGCAGGATTAATGATCTGCAGCCAAAAAACCACACTCATAAATACTGTAATCCAAACCTCTTGCAGCACAGTGCTGATCAAAAACATCGCCTGAAGCTGGGGGAGCTTTAGGTTTGAAGGAATGACTGATTCACATTTCTGCACTTTGGCATTGCAAAACCTTCACCAGGGTAGGGTTTTGCAACAACTTTTCCAAGAGGAAAACTTTTCCTGCAACAACTTTTCCAAGAGGAACTCCAGAAGGAGCTTTGAGAGCAGGATAGAGCCATGACAAATCTGCATGTAAGCAAATGCCATACTCTAGCTGTTGTGTCATCTAATGCTAAGCATGTACCTTTTAAAAAAAAAAAAAGTCAAGAAAACCAAAGTGTGTACAAACCCCTACTAGACAGAGGACAAGAGATAAACTACACAAGACTGATGGCAGAGTAGTATTGGAAACTGGATGGATCACAAGGCCATGGGTAGAAAGATCTCATTACAGGGAAAAATTGGATTATAACATCAGTTCGAAAACAACAAACTAATGAACACTACAAATACACAGACTGATTGTTTTTCAGATCACAACCGCTGGTAGCCATTATGAACATGAACATTAGAGTATATTTGCCTGGATGACTTAAATCTGTGCTACTAATTTCTTCTCTACTTCTGAGACTAAAGGACTTGATTTCCCTTTGTTTCCCTTTATGTTTTTCTTTTTTAAAGGTTATATCTGTCTGCAGACATACATAAATCGTTACAGTATTTAATAAGGCCTTTTATCACAGACCACTGAGCAGGCTTGTGCCTCAGACGCAACATGTAGGTCACATAATTAACCATTTCTTATGCATCCAACACAATCTTGGAAATTCCACTTACATTTTATTTAATAATTTAAAAATAAAACAAACTATCATATTATTTCATGCTCTGGAAGATCAAGTTATCTTAAAATGTAGCCACCCTATTCCGAGAAAGATATATGTTCCAGTATATTTGCCTGCTATACATGAAGAAAGCTTGCATTGGTTCCAGATGAAAGTATTGGAGATGATCAAAGCTAAACTAAGCAACAAAAGAATAAAGAGATCTTGTGCAATTAATGAACAAGCAAACACTTTCATTTAACTGATGTGTGGCATCCATTTTCTCAGAGAAATACTGACAGTTGTCACATCAAAATTCTTAATTACAAAAAATTCAAAATGCAGGATCAAAAACATACTGATATGATTCTTCCACATTTCCAGCTTTCTGCTGCAGTTCATGTTTTACTATTTGAGTTGCTGAAAATGTGCATGCCATACAAAAACAAGCACACAGGTATTCAGGTCACAATAGAATTCAGAAATCCACTAATAATTGCTATTTCAAGCAGATTATTGTAAACAAAACCTCTGTGGAATAAAATATGAGAGCCTTACAAATACTATAAAATAATCTTCATAATAAATTACTTCTCTAGAGCAGGTCAATACTGAACTTTCTCCTTTCACAGTCCCTTACTCATTCTCCAAGACACTGCAGCCGAATTTTTTCCACAGTCTCAGACTCCAATGTGTAGAATGACAAAAGTCCCCCTCCTGTTTTGAGTTTTAATAGTTCTGTCTCAGTGGTTCCTGATGGTTCACAGACAGTCAAATCTGCTCTGTCAAGGGAAGAAAATGTTGCAGGACCACTGTGTTGGCTCAAGATTTTCTGAATCCAAATTTCTTATTCATTACTGTATTTCTGAGTCAAGTAAAAAGCTTAGTCAGTTGAGCAGAAATGGAATGGACACTATTATTCTCTACTAATACCCTTTTGCTATATGTCATTTTGAAGAAGAAACTGCAATCTGTTCTTTTCTCCAGTATTCTCAGCAAAGAATAGGCTTTGATTTTAGATGTTTTGCGGACACCTTGACTTCACATCCTAAAGGGATGGGTTTATGGGCTTTGCTTCAAGCTATTGAGGGTGTTTTGGGTTTCATTTTAATACAGTGAAATAAAAACCATGATTCCTCAGTGAAGAAAAGGCAGTCATAGTTTTCACCAGAAACTAATAAAAGAAGGTTGTTGCAATGATGCTCAAATTAGGGTCTATCTTGCAGAATAACTGAACTGTTCGGATAATTTGCGTGGGTTTCATCGGTCGGTAACACACAAAACTGACCCCAACAAGCACACATGTGCTTTGTCAGTAAAGGCAAGCCCTGCAGGAGTTTACGGGGCATGAAAGAATGCGTGCATTCATTTCTTAAAAACAAAGTTCTGCACCTTGTTATCAGAAAAATGTAACATTTAAAGTTAAAGATGAGGGCTCTTTTGTAGGCTGATAGATGGTTCTAAGGAAGCCAGCAGCAACTTATTCAGTTCTGTGGTGCATAATTTCAAAGGTAATATCCATGACATCCAACTTTAAAAAAAAAAAGGAGAAAAAGCCTTCAGGTGAACTCTTGACCTTACTGAATCAATGGAGAAAAACCTTCCATCTTGACTAAAGTCAGGATTTCATGTCTCTTCAGATGAAACTTTGTTAAGAGTAATTTGTTTTCTGCAGAAATTACATTTACGACAGGATCCAAAGTCAATGAAGTTAAATCACTTGTGATTGATTCCCACTCTTTGAAAAAGACTCAAATGAACATGAATCCTGAGTCCAGAAATCTTGAGCCCTGGTGGGCCTCCACACTTGAGGACCCACTTACTGTCACACTGCCTCCCTGCAGCACTGCGGAGTGATCATCTTCAAGTATATGGAATAATGCATACCTGCGTAGGAGCAATGTGGCATTACAATGTACTGCATAGCTCATGATTTTAAATCTCTAAATTTTACCTCCCACTCCCTTTTCTCTTTGATGAAATGAAGGAAATTGAGACCTCTGTTTTTTTAAACTGAAATTTAGAGCTAGAAGTAATACCAAAATAAATATATATGCTGGCTAGAGCTATCTAAGCATTTCTTTGTCATTCAACACAATGTTCCATTTTAATTGATTTTTAAATTAATTTCCTCCATAAATGTAACTTTCAGCAGGTCCACCATGGGCAATTAACCCACCAAGGTTGCACCATGCTGTTTTCAAACTGTGTATATACAATATCTAGCATATAAACCATACATAAATACATATATTTTATACACACACACATATATAAATATACACTGTGCTTTTTTCATTAAAAATCTATGCAATGGAATGCTAAACTTTGTGACATTGCAGACTAGAGCAGGCTATTTCCCTTGAGCCACCCTAAACTGGCAAGCTAATGTAAATAATTGAAGAGAAATACAAAAATATCATCTCATCAGTTCATTTTATAGCAGCAAGATGATGAACAGACATTCAAGCGGCAGCTCACAATCAACAGGCCATTTTAAAGCCAGAGCTGACAACGGCTATATATTGTTTTAGAGGTGAAATGGTTCATCTCCAGTGGGGAGTATGAAGGGCTGCGAGCTTAGATTACCTCTGCAGTGTATTAGCAAAGATGCTGGCGAGCTGATGGGGAGATCTGCCAGCAGTATCAGCAGAGGCTGGGCTAAACTAGAAGCTACCGGTGCACCAAATCCATTGGTCTGAAGAATGGCAACAGGAGCTTTTTGCCTGTGAGACATGAGTATGATGAAGACTGCTTCTTCATTTGGTTTCTGTCTGCTCGTGACAGCTTCTTCATCAATCATACACAAAGTACTGCTGGCCCAGGAATCTTAATGTACTGCACTGCAGAGCAGTAAATAAATTGTGATTAAAATCACTTACAAATAAGAAATATTAAAAATTTAGGAAGTGCAGACTCTTCCAAGAAAAAAAAAACCTCTTAAGCAGCTAGGCTTTTTTTGTGTTCTGCACAACAGCCAGGTTTAACTGGTTTTATACAGTGAGCTGCTATACACAGCAGCCAAGAAAAACTGCACTGTGCATCTCCATGAGAATCGGTACTGAAGACGACACTGGCATTTTGACCTAGTGAAGCAATAGAAAACTCTTCTCAAACAGCCACCACTAGCAGAAACAGCATCATGGTACAACAATAGTAAAAAAAAAGATAAAATCATGTATATTCTTGTTTTCTCTTGTCCGTCACTTCCTGGTAGAGTAGCTACAAATGTCAACAGCACCGGTTCACTTTGGAAATGGTTTCTCATTACTTGGGGGCCATGGCAGCACATTCCATGCCCTGTGGCTGCAATTTCCAGGGCAGGGCACGCTGGCTCCAGCACTGCCTCACCCAGCTGGCAGCCAGGGAAGTCACCTCCCCACAGGGAGAGCGGTCACTGGTGGGCACCTAAACTGCTCATGCAACCTGGCCACTCACGACACTCACAAGGTCATCATTGGTTCAAGGGAAAAGTGACTCACACAGCTCCCATCTGCAACATTTATCCTCCTGTAATGTAATTGCTCTTTATGTTCTTATTACCCCAGCAACAATTCCTGGTCAAAAGACTTGAAAGCCTGCAGCAAAGTCACTGTCAGTACTGGAGCTCTACAGGCCAAGAAGATACTTTGATTTGATGGGGCAGGGGTGAGGGGGTAGAATACAGACATTTTAAAGCTACCTTGCAAGAGCCTGGAAAAACTCCACCTGAAATAACACATCTGCTTGGCCATGGTTAAACATGAAAGACAGAAAATACAGAGCTGCTACAATAGTCGGGGAAACAGGGACTCATCAGAAGATGGCAACCCTCCTAGACACATTATGAATAATTAAAAGCACCTGGCTTGTTTAATAAAACTAAGCTGAAGAAGAGACATAACTGCCTGCTATACATGCATGAGAAGATGGCTAAACACAGAATAAGTGGATAACAAATGGCCTCAAGAAGTTTAGGTTAAAAGGTTTTTGAGCATCAAAGGAAGGTAATTAGTTTGTCAGTAAGACTAGTCAAGGCAAAAAAAAGCAAAGCCAAAACCATTTAAGAAGAAACTTGAAATTAATGCATGGCATTATATTGTGGTTCCCTATAAGGGTAAAGGAATGGGTTCAAGATTTCTGCTAGTCCTCTACCTGTAACAGGTCCCGTTTTCTAGGGAATGAAAACCAAGGATTGTTTTTGAAAGAAACAAATTCATATTTCAAAAACAAGCAGAAGAACCATTTTGGAAGAAAAACTGTTGGAGATGTCTAATTTTTCTTTCAGATTTAATCTTTTTTATTTTGTAAAGAAACTTAATGTGGAATAAATTCCTCAGATTTAATTAATTGAATTGAGTCCATTAACTGAGTCCATTAATTTAAATGAATTGAACTGAGGCTTTTTGTAGTGTTTCATGTGCTCACAATAAGATTATATGCAGCACAAGGTAGACAGGGAAACTGCTGGAAAATGTTAAATACTCCTTGTTTGCATCAGTAATTTTAGAAGCTACTCTGACTGTGATAGAGAATTATGGACTTCAGTGTGAAAAGATGATCCTTTCTTGAAATTACTAGACATGGCAAAAACTCCTCCTCTCTGGTTAAGTCTTCACTTGCATCAGAAGTCAGACTCATCTCCATCACCAAGGAGACATGCTCATTATTTACTAGCGGTTCTGTGTCTAGCTGGGATACTTGCTTCTGGAGGAGACCAGAAACAAGCAAATGTAGGATGTCTCCAAAACACACATACCCACCTCCATAGCAGGAAAAGCAGCAGAAAGATGGATATTAATTCTTGGAGGGAGGTGGGCACATAGTATTTTGTAAAATTATTTTGATAGTGCTATTTGCAGGCCACTTTCATGACAGCCACAAGCAGTCTGACAAGTCAGCTTGTCAGAAACATCCCTCACATCACTCCAAAAAGCCCAGCTGGTTAATCCCTAATGCCCAGGTAATCCGTATGAGTTAAACACCAACTCACTTCCTATGTTTCCAACTGTGTTTTCATTTACCTGTGGTTAAGTCACTAAATTTAAATACCTGGTAGCATCACCTCCTACTTCTACTCCTCTTGGAAACAGCCTCCTTCTCTTCCTTACTTTTGAGATCCTGAGCATTTACGGGTTTCTAAAGCAGAAAACAGATTGTTGGGCAACTGCCTCGTACTTCCACAAGTTTAAATACATTCTTCCCATTCTTAGACATTGATATATAGCTGAAACTACTCTAAAATGGCAAGGCAGGAAAGTGAAGCTCTGCTGAACAGGCTAGCGTGGACTGGGAATTTGAAAATCCATGCTTAACACAGAAAGACCGAATTAAGCCATAGCAAAAAAACATGTTTAAAAGGAGAGAATAAAGGCAAGCTCAAATACCAGGCCAAAGAGGAACTATTTTAGAGAAACTGGGTCACACAAACTTTCCATTTTTCATCCCATTCCTAGGGACAAAGACAGGTTTCCCAGGAGGTTCAGTTTCTTTGCACAACTGCAAGGAAAAAATTTAGCATCTTTCTATAGTTTTATAAATGGCCATCACATTTTACGACAATGTAAAAAGAGACAGCCCAGAGGAATTTACAGTCCAGGATTAGTAAAGCATCTTTTTATTTCCCTTGAAATTCAATTAGGAAGGCGCAGGTTCCTCTCTCTCTAAATTAACCAGGAAGGTTATGATCTGTCTCCTGGGAAGTACCAATTCAAAACTGATTCCCAGCTGTGCATGTTTCCCATACAGAATTAGGATCTTCTCAAGCACAATGAGCCATCTCTTCAAGAAATTCCTAACAAAATAAATCACTGAAATCAAGAAGCTGGATGTAAATGTTTTCCCTCTTCTTCCACTTCCCCTTTTCCTTTATGGTCTTGTACAGAAAGCCTGTATCAGGATGCCAAGGATATGAAGCTCTGAACTACATCCTAAGCATAAAGAAACATTTGTTGTTTATTGACAATTTTGAATGCTTAATCCTGTTTCTGCATAAATCACTTACAAGAATTACATGAATTATATGACACACTTTTCTCAAAACTAACATTTCTGCAGCGCTATAATCTTTGCAGAAGTTGACACTCTGGGGAAGACAACTACTTCAGCTTTCCACAAGGTGGCATGGTTCCCTTTGCTGAAGGACAGCATTACTCAGTGTCACTGAGGAAATTTGATTTTTAAATTAATTTTTTTTTTCAAATGTACTGGTCAATGTCATGAATAGGTTTAAATAGGTTTAATATCTCTAGAATATCACTTACAAGGTTCATTTTAACAATTCTTCCAATAAAGTTTAATGAGTTAAAAAAAGCTTCCTTCTCTTATGCTAAAATGAAGAAAAAGTACCTGTGCTTGCTGCCACACAAAAGCAAGCTTCAATCAAATATAGTTAAGCATGTCATGTGGCAGAGGAGAGCCTAAGGGGCTAAAAAAATCTGTTTTTCCAAGTCTCAAGTATCAGTTTCAAATCCTATCAGACTTCTTTCAGTCTCACAATATTTTGGGTAAAATGGGCTAGTAAGAAATCCATCTGCCACACTCCCTTCTCATCCATGTGAGAATTAAAGATCCCAGAGCATCTTCCACAGGTGAAGATCTTCCCTGCTGTTTCCGCACCACGTCCCGCCCTGTGAGGTAGGGCCATGCAGCAGCTGCTTGTCCCCTCCTCAGGGCACTGAACAGCTCTGCCTACAGCCTCTCAAGCTGCAAAGCAACATCAGTGCTGCTGAGCTTCACCCACAGGATCACGCACGCGGTCACTACTGCCCCTGCACAACCACCGCATCAGGCAGTGACAGATGGCTGGTAAGGTGCTTTGACTCTACTGATATAAAAAACCACAAACATGTATAGTTTCTCCTCTATTTCTTGTCTTGCTCCTCCCACTCACTTCTGTGAATGTTTCAGTGCTCAGTTTTGATTACCCATTTAAGCATCATCAGCATGGTTTTGCTCAAACAGGAGAAACAAAACCAGCTGTGACAGACTAGAGGAGAAGCTTTTGGCATTGAACCATTTCACAAACATCAGAGGGGTATCAATTCCATAAATTTTGAACTTTAAACAGCAAGCCAGAGAGTGAAGGGAGATGATGACATGAGTTACTCGCCCACAGAAATACTGCCACGTTTCTCCATGCAGGAAGGGCTTCTAATTCTACCCAGTACAAATCACCTGGTAAAGAGTCAGACATATCAAAATACTGCCTCCCTATAAAGCTTTCCATATGTAAGGCTTATCTTGAAAGGAACAGCTTTCTGTTTCTGAGGACTGGTACCTAATGCTCATCACTCCTACAGCTCCATTTACTGTGCTCAGAATTTAGTGCTTGTCATTGTAATGAGCACAGCTGAAACCCTTATTTTTTAACTGCCAGCCTGCCAAGCAAAACACATTTATTCACATCTGATTTAAACATCACAAGCCAAATAATCAAGATGACAAAGAAGTTTAAGTACCCTGATCAGTCTGTTTTCTCTCCCAAAATATATTATTAATGCTATTATAATTATTAGCTCTGATACATACTGTCTTCCTGTATGTAAGTAGCTTCTGATTCTGTCAGTCACTGCAGGTGTATGGCACAGCCAAAACACTTATTTAAATTACGTGGATTTCCAATTATAGAGATTCACATACACCCATAAAAATGGATGCAAGAATATGGCAAAACCCATCAACAAGACAAATCTGTGTATATATATATATATGCATTCAAAACCTGCTTCTGCTTCTTTCTCCTCAAAAACCTTAGATTACAACAGTAAAGGCTCTGATTTAGTTCTGGTGTTTGTTCACATAATGGTCTAATTTTTCTCTATAAATTTCTCTATAAATTTTATGCTCAAACTAGGTTGCATTTTCTGTTCTTAAATACAAAGCTCCTTGTTCTAAAATGTAAATTCCTTGTTACTAGCTGTTCGTTCAAGCAGTCATCTAGACAAGGAAGAGTACATAAAAAAGGGACAAACTCAAGAATTCTGTCACTGAACGCCCCAGGAAGCTATTCAGCCATGACAGACAACAGAGCCCTCTCTCACTCAGGACAGAAAACTCCCTTAGTTGTGCAAGTGGCCTTCCAAACGTCACTATTAATCTTTCCTCCATTCAGTTATTACAAGTGTACAATAGAATCTTGAGCTGTAACATTCAATTTCTTGGTTTACGTGATTTTAAAGTAAGTCACACTTTCCTGACTAAATTGAATGAAGCTTTTAAATCTGCAAATTCCTTTGATGGAATTAGCCTTGCATGGTCAATCTACATTGTTCCAAGAGGGGGAGTACAGTTAATTTCAAAACCTAGGAGACATTCTGCACCTTGTAAGTTGTGTTTACAATTGTAAATTTTTAATTGTTATCCCATTGTGGATCTTTTTACAGACCTTGGCTTCTGGATCACTGTTGATGCTACAAGAATCATCATCATCAGATTGTGGACCATTTCTGTTACAGAAAAAGAAAAAAAAAGACAAAAAAATCAACCTTAAAATCATATAAAAACGACAGCGTAACACAAAATGGAGCTGATCATTCCATGGAGACTTCTGAAGTTATTGTACCTGAGCTTCAAGGATGCATAGCGTAATGTTGCTCCTTCAAACTCTTTCAGACTTGGGTCTGGGTTCACAGTGGCTGCATGCAGATCCTAGAGATAAAGGCAGTGGTATTAGTACAGTATTAAGTACTATTAATATAGTATTAAGTACACCATCAGGTTATTTCTTATTTCAAAGGGAAATTAAATCCTCCCTGCAAAGAAGCGATAGTATTTCTGGCTGAAGTTGAAAAGAGGCATGCATATATTCTTTAGCTGCATTTCATTCAGTGCAGGCATCTTACTTGTTACATCATGGCAGTTGCCCTGCTAGTTTAGACTGAATCAATTCCAAGTGGAAAGATCAGAAAAGGCAGCACGTTTGTGAGCTAGACATCCCTAGCAGTACCCCCATTCACTTTGGCCTAGGTTATGAATGACATTCATGGAAAAATAAAAGGGGAAAAAAACAGCCACTGCCATGCAAAAAACAAGGGTAATAGTATCAAAGGTTCTAAAATCTGACAATATACTTGCCTTCCAAATGTCACTATTAATCTTTCCCCCATTCAGTACAGCAAAATCACTCCATGGCTGTTTCTAGACACATAATTATTCACACAGGAAGAAGCACATTGATAAAAAAAAAAAAAAAAGAAAAAGAAAAGAAAAAAAAACACAAGACACTGTTGTTAGCATTGATATTTACAGGATGGGTTAGGGAACAGATCACCTCAAACTTCAACTAATTACTGTATTATACCATGGCATTTGGAGGAAAGGGGAGAGAAGACATGCCTCTAACAGTTACTTACCAAAACAAATGATTGAAACAAGGAAAGTTAATATAAATTAGGAACAGACAATGAAATTACTCTAACTATGATCTTAAGAGCAAGCAAAATGAATCTGAATATGAATGTTGGCCACAGCTGCTACAGTCTTTGACAAACAGCAATTAAGGGGAAACATTAGGATTTCTATTTGATTGACGTTTTTGTTAAAAGACCCTAACACTACTAGAACTAGAAATACTGAAACACAACGATATATTCAAGGATAAGATACATACAAGGTAAAAATCAAGTATTTCTAGAGAGAAAGAACAAGAAAAGGACAGTGAAGGGAAGGAGGATTAGTAAAGAATGCAGAGAGATTTCTTGCTGAAAAAGTAGCCTTGTAAAGTCTAGCAGCTTTTCTAAAAAACAGAATAAACAAAAAAACCCACAAAACCCAACCAACCCACCCACCCTCTCATCTTCCAGTTTCTCAGAATTTTCAGAGGTGTTCACTGGTATAATTGAGCGAGTAGCAGTGCATTTAGCACTACAGCAACCTGAGGTTCATCCTTCTCTCTAAAGTCTGGGCAGAGAAGCTGATGCTCAGTTGCCCCTCTCCTCCTCCCCACGAGGACAGAAATCCCACAGTCCTGAACAAGAGCCAGGTAGGACAAGAAATCTGGTTGCTGAGAGACCCAGAGCCACTTGTTTGTAGCTTCACCAAATCAAGTATTCCTGTAATTAGTGGTCCCTTTTAAGATGAGCTCTCCCAGGTTGTCCGGTTTGAATCAAAGATGAAATGGTACCTATTAATATGGCTCAAAGCATTAATTTGCAAGGTGGACCTCTCACCTCAGAAGTGTTCTCAGTACATCCCCACTGAAGGAAGTATTTGTGAGAAACAACTCCCAGGAGTAACCCTTCCCTAACATGTCTTTGAATTAATTGAGTTGTTAGCTTTTTCTACTAAGCCCTCCTCTCTAATTATTAGCTCCTAGTGGTTAGGTTATCTACAGAAGAACTTCTAGAGGTGATCCAGGGCTGGGATGAATCAGGCTGGGTTACCATCACCAAATTCTGCCATGATCGCAAAGAAGCTCTAATGAAAATTAAACTCTACATCTTTTTCTCTGCATAGGAAATGGAAAAGAGAAAGCAAAATCTCTAAAATTTGGAAAAGAATGCTACAGAAGAAGAGGATTCACAAAGGAAGTAATTTGGCAACACACAGGAGAAAAGAGGCATCTAAAACTAAGTCAAATTTAATCAAGTTGTGCAAAACCAAAATATATTTTCATGCTTTTGAAGGGGAGGAAGAGAAAGAATGTTCCATGCTATTCATATTTAATATTTATTAGCATTTTTGTTAAATCTGCAGGATTTTCACATTATTGTTAACCCATAATTGCTTTGGATTGAAATTTACTGATTATCTTGTGAAAGAAAAATTGCCTTGCAGCCTGTGCAGAAGTAAGACATTTTTGCATTTTTTTTTCCTTTTTAAAACCCTTTTTGCCATTTGTATGCATTACAGCATCATTCCTCCCTACCCATTTTTTCCTGACTCTCTGTTCAACAATAGTAAGTAACTGCTTTTCTTTCTGCTAAATATCCAGAGTAAGCTACAACATAAAAATGGCTGCCTTGATCTGTTCTTTCCTGACTGCTCTCAGCTGTGAGCCACATTCTACCAAATGAAGCAAAGCTTCACATCATTCAAGAGACAGGGACACAAAATAACTAACAAAAAAAAAAAAAAAAAGGGGGAAACACGACAAAGGGTAAAAAGGCATTACTGTGGAGGGGGAAAAAAGGTGTTTCTAAACATTGATTTGACAAACTCAAAAGCTGAAAAAGCCCAAATAAACTCATCTCAAGACTAGCACATGATAGTTCACAGACAAATGTGATAAAGATAAAACTATTTTTTATGGACTCATGGAAGCCTAGTGAGACAGATATGAAAAGCCAGTCTTCAATCCTAGATTATACTCTTTCATCTGCCTAAAACCTATACATCCCCCAACCTTTTCAGAGAAAGCATTACAAATTCCAGCATGTGGAAATGAGCTAAACCAGCCATCTCAAACCAGACCATCTCAGAGCACAGGATTTCAAACAGCAATGAGGAAGGGAACCAGCAGTACACAGCTCACATGTGGTCCAGCTTGGAGCTGGAAGCTGTCAACCACAACTGCTGCTGTCAATGGTAGCTCCAGGATAAAGGTGTTTGGGAGCCCCTATTCTAGATTGAATTCCACATCTTTTGTGAAGTGTCAGAGTGACCGTATCACAGGTTAATCCTTCATGGGGAGGGAGAGGGGTGAGCACTTGAGGTAGGCTGCAGTGCAGGGAACAGGGACCGAAACCAGTACCACCTGCAAGTGACCTGGAGATCATTAGGTGCTGGCAAGTATTGATTGCGGGGAGATGAAGAACCAAAGATTCACCATTAAATCTAGATTACAAATTATTTCATTACCTACCCCTACCTTTTAACACCACACCATGGCCTATTTCCCTCTTACTGCCTTATACCAGGTTCTGCTCAGAACTGAATCCCAAAGGATTCTTCCTCCAATTCCCTCTTAATAAAACTCAACATCTGTGGTTTCAAGAAATGCAAAACTTTTCCTAACAGTTCTCATTATAAGTCTAGCTACTCCCCTTCTTCATAACAGTTTCAGGATTTGCCAGTGCACAAAGTCCCGAGCCCAAATTTCACTCTCATTTTGAACTCCATTACTGTAAGTCTGCTGGTATTGTACTGCAATGATATCTTAATAAACACTGAGTCAAAAAATCAGTACTGTTTAAATAATGGTATGTAAGATACTTATCAATGAATGCAGAAACCTTCAAGAGACAAATGCCTTCATCTATACCTACAGTTGAAATAACCATATAACATCAAATTAATACAAATTTTGGAAACTCGCTTATTTTCTGTATCATCTATTGCAGTACAGTAAGTGGTCTTGGTGCTGCCAGACAACTGTATATGCATAAATCTTTGCTGAACCAAATGCCTTGCTGAATTAGAACTGCCATACCAAAATCTAGATGAGCCCACTATGTACTCACATTGTAGAATGACTCCTCAATGTCTTATCTAATAGGATCTACACTGTACTAAAATCTATGTTGTTATAATTCAAACTTTTGTGTTCTCCATGATACTGCTGAGAATTAGTGATCATTATTTATAATCACAAACCATTCTTTATTTAAAGCAAAAAAAAAAATTGTTAAAGGTTAAAAGCAAACCTGTCACACTATTAGCAGGTCAGAAATTTTCATTGTACAGACATTTTAAAGAGGTAGGAAAAGATGTGAAATGAATATATGCACTTTCCCTCTGCAATTTACCAACCATACTGATTTCTGGGTTTTTGTAAAAGACATCTATAACTTACTAATTAAAGCCCTGTCGTCCCTATTTTAGAGTAAGAAAAATACTTAATGGTGAAGTGATATCACTTGTGTACACTACAGGAATTTATGCTAGAAGCATGTATCAGCATTTTTGGATTATTTTCCCCCTTATTTTCTACCTGAATGATAAAAATTGCTGTTCTTTCTTCATGAACTCTCTCACAAATAATTTCCAGCATGCTTGGTGCACAGTAAATTCCACAGAAGCTTGACTGATGGAAACCATAACTGAAATGTGATCAAGTTTGCAAACCTTATGAGTAGCATTAATGAACATGTGGGAACAATCTTTCTAAAATAATGAACAAGAATGTACAAGTTTAAGCCTATGCAGTATAAAAGTTTCAGGATCATACTTGAAAGTCCTTAAATCCTCTTTACTTAAATTTAAGTTATTTTGGTGCATATATCAACAAAATCAAGAACAGAAAAAATGTTGTATCTAAATAAATTTTGAAAATATAAGTAAATAAAACCTATGGATTGCCTGATCCAAAACTCAAAGCTAGTACAAAGACTTCCCGTGACATCATAAAACAGTGGACCTTCTTCTGAAAAGCTAGTACGAAAAAGAATTAATTTCAAAACAATTTTATTTTATATTAGTATTTAATCTCATAGAAGTCTTCCCAGCATACTAAAAGAAAGTGATAGCATTTGTGAAGCATACTCTTCTTTCTGGTAATTTATTTTATTTTTCTACTTATATGACATAAATCAACCCCCTGGATTGTGCCTGAAAGGATTTTTTTTAAAAGGTGGTATCACCTATTGCTCTTTCAGCATACGTGGATGAGAGAGTGCATTTCTTTCTGTTTCTAGTTAAAAACTAATTGCAACACAGTGATCCACTTGTGCAGATATTTTGTACTGGGAGGATGTTAAGAGACTTACACTTGAGAATATGTGATGTTGATTCAATAGAAACTATGCTGTAAAGGAACTGGTGTCTCAAATGAAGACTCCTATGTCTTTGTGTGATACGCACACCAAGTGAGCCAAAAAGAAAGAAGATGCAAACAAAGAGTCCAGCCAAAAGATTGCTACAATGTGCAAAATGTTATGTAATCTGTATCCATATAATGCAGTAATGCATCAGCACATGCTACAGAATTGCAGTAGTCTCACATTCATCAGGCACTGGCTGTCTAATTTATCTGATATATGTCTGGTTTCATCCTACACATCCAAAGTTTAGGATGTTTCACGAGATGCAGCCATTAGATAATACACATAGAAAATAGGTACTTACAACATATTATCAACAAGTAACTACCCTTCAGGACATTACCAGGCTCCATATTCTAAAGCTCACTTTAACTAGCAGGTAAACCTGCAAGTTCAAAAAGTTATTTCAATTTTCTTCACAGTATGCAGCCCACAAAAAGATTCAGAATGTTACCTCAGTTTCTGGAGTAGGAGACGGAGTAATGGAACCAAGCGACCCTTTTCGTGAGCCCTGGAGGTCGGTTGGGATGGACACAGGACGTTGCCATTGAGTTGTCCCTGTTGGTATATGCCAGTAGTAGATCCCAGCAATGTCATTGATTTTTTTCCAGCCAGGTGGTAAGTCTGGGTCTGTCTGAAATGAATGATCACTCCATATATCTGCTGGAAACAGGGAAAAAAAAATAAATGAAATGAATCAGTGTTACTAAGACACGAACAGTTCTTCCATTAGTCTGCTCCCGATGCCAGTGATGCACAGCTGGTAGTGCTGTTGTACAGCTCCTATGTAAATGAACACCAGAAAAACATACTGAATTAATGAGGCTCAGAGTAAGGTGACAAAGCCTAGTTTGACTTGGCCTATAAAGAGAGGGAAAAACATACACTACTTACCGAACAGCTGTGCTAATATGGCAGCTATCTAATACCATCTAATACCATACCTTCTCATAAGGCTTAGCTTCAAGTACATGAAAGCACAGCACATAAAGAAATATTTGGAGTTGTACTGTACTCTATCTTCTTCATCACAGCACCTTCCCTTCTCAGTGCATAGTAGCAGAGCATGTATTCCTGCTAATCAAAGTCAGCTTATCAAAACAGAAACACCTCCCCCCACGCACCAGTCAAACAACCCCCACTGGGTTTACTTACAACATGTAAAAGACTGCTTGCACAAAACAGTGAGAACAAAAGAACTGAGCGATCATTTTACGCACATGCTGATTGTCACAAACAAACATACTGTTTTCAATTGGTTTTATAATGGGGTAGGAAAAAATCAAAAACTCATCCCAGTGCCAACACAGAAATGAAATACTGGCTCTACTGACAAACCGCCTACTAACTTCAGAATGTGCCTGTAACTCATGCTGTAATTAGAGACATTCCTAGATTTACCCGGGATTATAGATGCATATAAGAGATGTCACTTGTGGAGAGTGTGCAGTGCTTTTTAGAAAGGCAGAGGGGCACCACCTGTGTGTAAACCAGGGGCAGTTACCTCCTGCTGGATACATGCTTTCCAGAGGCTGGAAAGGTAGCCAGTGCTCTCCTAATCTCCCCAGCTAAACTGCTTTGGTGATGTTGTTATGGTATGTGCTATTAACTGGCTGCTATGGTCTGCTCCAAGGACTGGCAAGCTGCAGGGAGAAACAAGTAGCCTCACGGACTGATGTTTCCATCAGCACTTGAGCAGCCAGGATGAAGGCTGACACCAGAACAGTGAACTGAGCTTGAGAGGAAAAAAAAAAACCCAAGAATAAAGGAAGCACCATACCAATGAGGGCAGAATAGAGGGGCAGGATCACCTCCCTCGACCTGCTGGCCACACTCAGGTGGCACCCCAGGATGCCACTGGCCTTCTTGGCCACAGGGGCTCATTGCCAGCTCATGGTCAACTTGTTCACCACCTTGTTCAACACCTAGGACTCCCAGGTCCTTCTCCCCACAGCTGCTTTCCAGCAGGTCAAACCCTAACCTCTACTGGTTCATGGGGTTATTCCTCCCTAGGTGCAGGACCCTACACTTGCCTTTGTTGAACTTCATTAGGATCCTCGCCACCCAACTCTCTAGGCCTGTCCACACCTCGCTGAATGGCAGCACAGCCTCCTGGTGTATCAGCCACTCCTCCCACTTCTGCATCACCAGCAAACTTGCCGAGGATACATTCTGTCCCTTCATCCAAGTCACTGATGAATATGTTGAACAAGACTGAACCCAGTACTGACCCCTGGGGAACACCATGAGCTACAGGCCTCCAACTGGACTCTGCGCTGCTGATCACAACCCTCTGAGCTCTGCCATCCAGCCAGGCTCAATCCACCTCACTGTCCACTCATCTAAGCCACCCTTCCTAAGCTTCCCTATGAGGATGCTATGGGAGACAGTGTCAAAGCCTTGCTGAAGTCCAGGTAGACAACATCCAGTGCTCCCCTCATCTACCCAGCCAGTCATGCCATGATAGAAGGCTATCAGATTGGTCAAGCATGATTTCCCCTCGGTGAATCCATGTTGACTACTCCTGATAACGTTCTTTTCCTCCACATGCTTAGAGATAACATCCTGAATGAGCTGTTACGCCACCTTTCCGGGAATGGAGGTGATGCCTGTAGTTTACAGAGTCCTCCTTCTTGCCCTTTTTAAATACTGGAGTGACGTTGGCCTAAATGATCTCTAAACCCATCGTTCTTGACCAAGAGCAAGTCTTCAGTACAACAAAATATGTTTGTATATGCACTGAGATAAAACAGGAATTAAATTTCAGGTTTTTTCCAATTAATACAGCTCAGGACTTTCAAAAAGCTGCATTTTCCACACAAAATGACTACCTTTATACCTTTGCACAAGATGCATGTTGCTGGTGTCTGGGTACTCCTTGCACAGGGGTGCTCACCTCAGACCATCTGATAAGCATGACTGAACGGGACAGCATCAGACCGCACATGTCCATACTGAATCATCATCCTCCATGTTCCTATGCTAACCTACCTGAAAAAAATGAAATGTGCGTGTCCCAGCCCACCTGCGAACAAACTTCAGGCTCAGACAGACTGGCAGGGATAACCTTTTCACAGACTGTGATTTCCTACTGGCACAAACTGGAAAACCTCTCTAGTTAGCTGACTGTTCTAACAGATGAAAGCACTCGGTATGTAAGTCAGAGGTAATGAACCATCACAAGAGATACCAGCTTGAGAAAGACAAAAACGTAAGAGTCAACATACAAAATCTGGCAAGACAGATGAACATGCTTGCAGCATCAGAGACCTACTACAGGACACCAATGTTTTTTCTTTATTTGCATACAGAATTACAGGTAGCAAAGTAATTTTCCTCTGAATTTGAAAGACCAATGGCATGACAATGAGTCAAAGTATTTTTTGTTGCAGTGTAAGAATGGTCCTTTATCAGGGCAATGTTTGAGGTGCAGTACAAAATGAAGGCACCACACTGATATATGTATCCTGTTACATATAATGGCCTTTTCAATCCAAATCTTCTTATAGAAGACGAAGTGACAGCCACAAGATCAGGGAGAAAAGAAGCAGGTATCAAAAACATGGTGCTTAGGGACATGGTTTAGGGTGGACTTGGCAGTGTTAGGTTTACGGTTGGACTCAGTGATCTTAAAGGTCTTTTCCAACCTAAATGATTATATGATGTGTAAATCAATCCAGTCCTGTTGATGTGGCATCAAACAACTTGCATGAAACAAACCCAAGAGGAAACAGAGCTGAATCATTGGATTTCTTCATCTGAAATTGAGAACTCCTCTTGTATCTGCAAGGTTTTAAGAGGTAAAAACAATGGTTCCTTCTGGTCTGTAGATGACTAAGTCTTTCATGCTTTCTCAGTGGCAGATGATTTATGGTGACCAGGAACTTTTCTCCAATTCCCTCCCAGTCATTCCTGGGAGGTGAAGTTCTACCTGGCTTCTCTTGGCCTTTTCCATGCTGCTCTTTACTGATGGGTAGATGAAAGGTCAATGAACACAGTTGCTCATAAAGCTTCTGGTTTTGAAAATATTATTGCTCTGATAACATGGAAAGCATGGCTTGCTACAGAAAACTAGAGCACATTTCACAAAAAGAACACATCCCGTTGTATTTGGGTTGGTTTATGTACTATGTGTATTACAGTAAACCATGATCTCCTGAAAGGCTATACTGTAAGACATTTCTTATATAAAATGCATAAAGCAACAGGAGTAAGAAAAACAATACTGACCTAAGCTGTATGAGAAAGCAAACACTGGGTTTCTTTAAGAAACTTGGATTCATGTTATCTGCATAACTTGTCTTTCTACAGCAAGAGAGAGTGAATTCTTACCAGCAGAAAGACTATTTTAAGATGCAGACAATTCAAAACTCTGCACATGAACAAGGTACATCTTTCCCCAGGTGTCACACAGATTCACACAGCACTGCAGACCTTTGAAAGCCAACTATTCTTCTGGAGAAATACCTTAATGAACAGAGTGGCTCCACTGTCTGCATAACACTCTGGAGACGAAGTTCAAAGCCTCACTGCAGGAGACTGGGCAGTCAGCTTGCTGCTCATCCTTCACCTTGCTTTCAATCCCTGCCCGAACACAGGGTGCATGATAGCTGTCATTAGCGAGGCTGGCCGGCTCTGATCCCAGAGCTGCCCATACCAGTCCAGACACACCGGCCAGTCCTCATCAGCCAGCCACTACCTGGAAATCTGCCTAAGATAAGTGAGAGCTGTCACCACCGGACTTCTGAAATGCAGTGCTGTCAGCTTAAAGCTTAAAGGTCAACATAGCTACAAGTTCACCGCTGGACTTCTGCAGGCAGATTCACATGAAAGGACAGGTCACAGAGTGAGGACTGATATTTTTCAGTTGGAGTTTTGCCTCACTAAAGAAAGATGATTAAAGCTTTGTCCACATTGGGGAAGATTCCCAAACATCCCCAAATTCATAAGGATGTTATTATGGAAGAAGCATGGGACAACTCTGGTGAGAAATCACAACAGTCTAAGAGATGTGGAGGAGTATTTTGAGGACTAAAATGGAAGATTACATTAAAAATATTGAAAGATACAATTTAAGACAAGAAGTTAAATTCATTTGAGAAAACTAACAAACAGGGTGGACTTCACTGGGCTTTCCTGCCTCCACCACATTCCTGCATCAGGACCTGACAAGTCCCTCAGGAAATCAGATCTTTCTCCTCTACCTAAAGCTTGTTTAGAGAAGGTGGCCATAGTTCCTTCTTATGAGGTCCAACATGATGGGGCACAGGGTTGCCCCCTGAAAACTTTTGGCACTGGTCTCTGCAAAACTCCGAGAGGAATCCACTTGCTGCACCCCAGCACGCAGCCTCTGCTTCATCTTGTCAGACTCAGCAACACAGCAAGGACAGGAATGTTTTTAAAAGTATGAGAAAATGAAAAAAAAAACCCAAACCAAAGTGAGAGCCCAGAGGGAGCACCTGCAATGCTTTACCATTCCCTTTTAAAGCCAAACAGGGAATTATGTCAGTCATTTATCTTTAAAAATTAACAAGAGAAAGAACTAACTCACAAAAAGCCAGTAAGGGAGAGGGGTAACAGAGAGCATCTGTCATTCATTTAATTGCCAGCCCAGCGTTAAACCACAACACAAGATTTATTTTTTTTTAAAGTTATAAATAGTTGCTTCCACTTTTAATAGATGTACAAAGGAGTAAAACAGTCTGAACAGATTCCCACTTGATGAAATTGATCAAGTTTCATTCAGAAATAAATGCTTGGGTCTGAATTTTTGTCTGAATGGCTAAAATACGGAGCCTGTAATACAAAAAAAACAAATACAGCCTTCATCCCATATAAATGAGGAGAGCAGTTAGAATTTCAAAAACACTGGGAAAATGAAGTCTGTTACATCTCTGTTGCTAGAGGTTTCAAAAATGTGAATTAATAGTTTAATTTTGTGTACCTCCACAAAACCATAAACACAGTCATATTTAACCGGTAATTCTGGCTAGGAGGGCTTTGTGAACACGTTTTGTATTCTAAAGAATAGAGGGTAAAGTCCATATAATATAATATATTGCTGTCTGTAACTCCGTTCTCCAAATGTCAGCCTCTGCCAATTACCTGATACATAGTAGTGATAAATTCCATGCTGTAGTTATAGTTCAGATACTAAATTTGGCATAATAATTACAAAAATCAGTAATTACATTTTTATTTCAAGTTAAAATTATTTTACTATCTGAGGCTGATCTAGGAAAATAGTGTTATGATTGAAGAGAGATGGTAGCTCTTTGGCAAATTAAGTATTTTTCTCACTTATTGCTGTTTCATTGTTTGATAGTAATCAAACTGCTGCCATTTTGAATCACTCTTTAGCCCTTGTTCAATTAAATAGAAATTAAAACTACAGCATTCAGCAGGATGTTTCAGAGCAGACAAAGTTGTGTAGTAGACGGAGACCATTTATTTTTCCATCATTTTGCAATGCCACAAACTGTTCCCTCCTGACAGGCATCCCCTGTAAGGCAACGTTAACACTCACCAAGCACAGGTCCTCGTGTCGGTGGCATCACAATAGATGCAAAGAGTACATCCTGTATCTAACCACAGTGCAGCTTTCCAGCTGGCACCATTGTCTGCTGATGTACTTCGTGGATATTTTGTAATTAAAGAGACTAACTACCATGAAACTTAAGCAGCTTTTAACTAGTACAGGCTTTCTTCTGCAGGCACAGCTGAAAATCCCTTTCACTGAAGGCAGTCATTTAGAAACAAATAGATATGAAAAGAGAATGGCAGGAGCTCCGGAGGCACTTTCTGGAAAAGCAGAAATGCAAAGGTACAGCACAATATATTTTAATTTAACAGCAAGTTGTTTAAAAGTTTTGAGACAATAAGTACTCATATTTATTTATTTATTTATTTAGAAAGAGCTACACTGAAGTAAAATGTTCAGTCAGGGATGATTTGGTGTTATAATAACGGTGAAATGGGAGAATATTGGCAAGGTGCTTGATTTCCTATGGACCAAATTCTGTTATCTAGAAAACTGGTTTCTCCACTGGCCTTAGCAAAGTCTGTATTTATCAGCATAAAACAAAGTACTCTACCCAGCACTGTCATAAGTTGGTTTATCACCAGTCCAGTACTAAAACCTGACTGTATGACATTGTGTTTATGCTACACTAAGTAAATCAAGATCTTTTTTTGATAAAGACTAGAAACATACTGTATTGTTTCAATAACAAATCTCAATGCTCCTGCCTAGAAGGAACCTAATCTAGTTCCTTCCCTTTCTAGAGGTAAGTGGAAGATGTGTGTACTTACACATTACTTAGGACTGGAAGAAAAAGATCCCATTACGTAATAGAAAAAATACCTGATAATAGATACCTCAAGGAAAAACACACCAGCAAGGAGATAGCATGGGAACAAAAAATATAATTTAAAATAGACTGTAATAAACACACTTTCTGCTTTATTTTAGATAAACTGAACAAAAATGGATAAAAACAGCAGCAAGATGTTATCTCCACTTCAAAGAAAATTTGATGATGATAAACAAGGCGGTGATGATAAACAAGGCGCTAGGGACTGAGACCAAACTTTTAGTGCCTTTCTGCTTAGGTCCTTGTGCATGAGGGTAATAGAGCCTCAAACCTAGTTTCCTAAAGGCCAAGCAGACTTGCCTCCTGAAAAAAGTACTCTTAAGCAAGGTGATGGGTCTAATGCAATACCTTTTGTATTGAACTGGGAGATGTACTTGAAAGAAAACAAACATGTATTTTGGATGCACAGCTCTTCTTTAGGTAAAAAGAAATCCCATCAACCAGTATGGCTAAGGCGTCAAATTCTGGCTAAGAAGAGTACTCTTCAAAACAGAGACTGTAAAAGTGCTGTACAGAGCCACCAGAGTGCTGGAAATTCTCTGAGAGGTGCACCTATATGACCAGACAATATTAACTGCATTACTTCAGTTTAAAAGCACTTTTTTTTTTTGGAAGATTGGGACAAAGCAGCATACTAGACTCATACTAAGACAGAAAATATATTCAGGAAAATCTGAGAGGTTATCGCTGCATCATTAAAGGGACACGTGCTTTGCTTTTTAAGAGATTAACTTCCATATACAGGCCTCATTTTCCCTACTTGGAAGCAGCAGCAGATGTAAATGCACAGTCTCTGGCTGATGCAAACGCAGCTCCACTGGATTGGAACCTGGTTTTCAGTCAGTCTTCCTAGTTAAGGATGACTCCTTCCATTGTGTGGTGGTAGAACAACCAAGCGAGACCACTTGTCTGCAAGACTCAGCAATACTTGTGAGCGCTTGATCTACATTATCCAAATAGGTTAGGAAATAAAATACCCACACTGTACAGAGATAAAGATGAGAGAACTTACTTTTTTGTACTCCTAGCTTAGTTACCTCAATTCTTAGGGCTGTTTTATAACATTTTTTCTCCTGTAAAGATCCTCTGAAGAAAAGGGATACCGTGCCAACAGGATTTGACCTAGACTTTGATTATCTACCATTGTCTCAAAAGTGTATTTCCACAGTAAAAAGTTTACTGAAAAGGAGTGTGTAGAGTCCACCCTGGAAAAGTGATCTAGCCAATAATAAATCTGTAAATCCACTTGTCAGTCTCTGGCCCTCCCACTGCTCATATTCCAGCAGCAGGTGCACAATGTATGTGAAGAATTTCAAACTGAAAAGCACCTTCTTTGCAAATAAGAAATCTGCAGAAAAGTTTCCTATTCCAAAGACTGCAAGGAATGGGATGGCAACAGGATCCAACAACATATTGTCCTAGTGTTCGGGCAGCAATGGGAAAACACTAGCTTAGAATCTGATGGCTTTCCCTATTGTTGCAATGAAGCATAAGGAATGAGCTGGCCTAAACTGGCACGTGTGTGTTACAGATGCTGTCCTTCTGGGCACGCAAGGGGAAGCACAAGAGAGGAGCTGGAAAGACAGGATAAAAAGGGTTTTACTAAAAATGAAAGGGATAGAGGAAAGTGGTTTTTCATTTTCTGAACTTACAAAAATCTTGAAATAATTTTTTTTCCTTCTGTCTTCTGGGCCTAAAGAAAAACAAGGCCAAAGGAAAAGAAAACCACAGAAACTTAAGTGTTACTGAGAAGATTCCATTGAGTTCAGCACATTCAGGATTTGATACCAAAAGAACCACATTCCTCCCTGATCCTATACACATACTCAAGATCAAGGCAGGCACTGGAAAGGAGGGGAAGATATTGTATTAATGAGTGAAGGAAAACAAAATTAAAGGAGCACTCTCCATTAAACAGCACAATAGAAATAAACACGGGTCTTGAGTGTTTTTATCCCATTTATTTTCTGTAGTGGGCTCAATGTGCAAGTTTAAGTTGCTTGGATTTAACAAAAAAAGACCCCAAAGACAAATTTTCTCCTCACTTTGCATGTACTGCATGCACAACGGTACCACCTACTCTCATAATTCACAGTAATGATGGTCAGCAGGTAGCCTCACCTAAGCATCACTGCAAGAAGCATGAACGCTATCTCAGAAACAAATGCAGCAAAAAAGCAAGCCACTAGGACAAGTAATTATAAATCAGACAAGCCTGTCTAATTTGGGAAACATTACTCAATGAGAAGTGATAAACAGCCAGAAGCTGGTCATTTGGCATCATCTTTTCTCACAGCATGCAACTGGTTGCCATGACAACCCTGTCATCCTCCTTGCCAAATTGCTGAACCAGCCGCATGTGTTTGGGGAGAGGAAGATTCTCAAACAGGTTCCAGGAAAACGTTCTGAAATGTGGGATTTACAGACATACGTATAACCAGACACAATCTGTGCCAAAATTAATTTCCATTTTGATCAACTGTAACAAAGCATAATCAGAAAAGACTAACTTCTTAAATCCTAAGGAAGCTTGGGATGAAGCACCTGTACAATTTTTTTCATGTGATGTGATCTTCATCCTGCTGTATAAATCATGAGTTGCTACAGGCACATAAGGCATTCAAGTAGAGATGACTAATCTTAAAGAAAAGAGAGGAAAGCAGATTTGTCAACATTTGGGAAAAAAATCCATGCCACTAAACCCACGTGTTTTGATGCCCTGGCTTCTTCTCCCTTTCAACCACCAAGCCCCAGGGTGTTGACTTAAGGACTGAAATACTAGCACAATAACCAAGGGCAACTGACTTCAGGAGAGAAGTTCAGAAGAACTGTTGATGACATCTCTGGCCAGGTACTCAAGATAGTACTACCCATTCTGCTTAAGTGGGAGAATTCCAGGGCTCTGTAAGGTGTCTGTTCAGGGGCAATACAGCCTGAGGTCCAGACATGAAGCAGTGAGAAACCAGCACCACAGTTTGTGTTTACAGGAGTAAACCATAGCAGCAGCAGCAGCTGGGAAAAGTACCACGGGAAGACCAGGAGGAAAGGTCCATGTACACCTTCTTCAAAAATGAATCAAAAATAGGTAAGAACAAGAGGACTAGCCTGTTCACCAACCAAAAACATCCAGTCACAAAGCAAGCAGAGTCCAGTGATGGAAGGAAAGCTTGGAGGTGTCCTGAACTGCTGTCTCAAGGGGGCTGTTGCAGCAGAAGCTGTGGACCAGGAAGAAGCCAGGCTCTGAGAAGACCCATCCCACTTGGAAGAGGGTGGCTGCTAAGCCAGATGGAGCAGTGGTGGCAACATGAAATGACATAGTGGAAGGATCACCTCAGCTGGAGCCAAGGTTGATGAAAAGTGCTCTAGAGGAGGCACATCCTACAGCTCTTGCACAAACTCTACTGTGTGATGAGATCTCCATCTCTTGATTAGGGGGCTGATGAACATTAGGAGAGTTGGGCAACTCAGAGGCTGTAGTGGGTCTGGTTGAGATGACGTTAAATTTTCTTCATAGCAGCCTGTAACGTGCTGTGTTTTACATGTGATGAAAATAAGTGTTGAAAACACATCTGTGGTTTAGCTATTGCTGAGCAGTGCTTGCACAGGGCCAAGACCTTCTCTGTTTCTCACTGTGGTCCAAGCCAGAGACTGGCTGGGCATCAGTCTGCTAGTGGGAGGTGGTCAGTGACTGTGTTTGCATCACTTGTTTTTTATAATATTTTTTTTCACTTATTAAGCTGTCTTTATCTTGATTTGTGAGTTTTTCTCACTTTTGCATCTTCTGATTCTCTTTCCCATCCCACTGGTGGGTAAAGTGAGCCTCCACAGAGGCATTCAAAGCATACTAGCCAAGCCCAGGATCCAGGTAAGAGCAGGCAGGTACCCTCTGGGGTGGAACAAAAAGAAGTCCCAAACAAGTGAAAGCAGCCTACAAATGAATGTTCTGTTAACCAGCTTTGTGCTTAAATGATATACAGCCTCAAATACTATGTGAACAAAACGCACCATTACCTCAGAAAATTTCTACCAACTAATTTCCATAGGAAATCAGAACCATTTGCTGCTGTTCTGGCAAGAGAGTTACTCCATACACACTTTGTATATGACCAGTATAAGTGCTTATTTGAAATGCTAGTTCTCTATTCTTTCCACTAGGTGGCAAAAGTTTTTACTTAAAAATAGTAATACTCTAACACAGAATCTACCTCCACCTCTAAATCCACAGTGACTGTGTGTTGTGGGACTGCACCCCAAGGAACCTCCTCACCATGGAGGACTAACAAATAATTCATTCATAGCAGTATCATCTTCATCAGCAAATCACTAAAAGTGGTCCTGTGAGATAGCTTTGAGGGCTATAACAGCAGCAATCTGCATCTGCTGTTTTGATATTTTTTTGGGCATAGTATCTCTTCTTCCCATGCCTTTCCCCACAGAGGCCAGAACTGCAGCATACTGATCTTGTGTTCTGGGTTCATACTCAATTTAACTGCTTTTTATTGTTATGGAATGGGTTTTTTGTCTGATTCAACAGCTATCTCAGCCAAGGGACTGCTGGACTTGCACAGCAAAGCCCGCACATGTACTGTCACACCAGCAGACGTGCTGCACAGCATGCCCAGCAAAAGCAACGTGCACACTCATGGAGGCCAGTCTTCCTTACTCCCACAGAAGTAAACTCAGCAACAGCAGTCAACAACCATTTGACAGAAAAATGGGGAATATTAGTTTGGTGGCATCTCTGAATTTATGTATTTCTCTACTAAAATATATAGCCCAATTCTCCTGTCCCCTCGAAGTGAATCACTGTGTCAAACCAGAAGAGACCTTAACAAATTTCATTTCAGGCAATGAACAAATACAATCTGGAACAACCACACAAACCAGAAAGATTCAGCCTAAAAATACTGACACAAAAAGCAGTTAAACACAAATGGCCTTCTGACTTCACGATGCAAGATGCCTGCAGAGTGGGAAGAGATGCTGCACCAATGTATGGCACACAGCAGTATGGTCACCTCAACAGCCTTAACTCTCCACACAGGAACTGCTGCTCCATAATGCTTTATTTCTAAGTAAAACTGTTTTACAAGCATCAAACATTACAGAATTCAGCACCTCTCAACTTGTAACTGTTTTGCTGGGACTGGCTGTAGACACAAGTAAGTTCTATCTCCTTTAGACCTTCTGCTAGCAGCTGGTGCTACTTAACTTGACACATACCACAAAAGACAGATGGACAGATCTTATTCCCTCACTTAACTATGATACATTTGCCATCAAGTCCTGGTACTAAAGAATGACAGCAGGCTTGGATTCCACACTTTTTATCAGATTTATTTCAGCTGAGGAATAGAAAGAGCCACAATAGTTTAATGTCTCTAATCTGAATGACGTAGTAGTAAGATAGAGCTTGGAAGAAGGAATCTGACTAGCAGTCACTATCTTCTTTTCCCTTTAGAACAGGAACTGCAGAAAAAATTTTGCAAGTACCAGGGAAATGAATTTTCTTCGTCTAAAATACGATGAAGCCTACTGACTTCAGGAGAGAACAATGCAGAGAAAGGAAACACTGTATTCTCTGGAGAACATACTGTATAAACTTATTGATCTAGTCTGAAATCTTATAGAAAGGCTCATTTGTGGATTTTGTGCATATGATTGCCTAATTAAAAGCCAGTGAAGCTGGCTGGTGGCACAGATGTACAATTCAAATGGTGGCTTGACTAAAGCTGCTTTTCTTGGACAGCTTCATTTACAGCACAGTGCAAATGCATCAGAAAAACCTTTTTCTGATTTTAATGATTCAATGAAAACAGAACACAAAATTGAATTACAGTAGAATTACTGAAATTAAATGTGCCTCAAGAAAAAGCAAAACCTGCAAGAACAGCCATTTCTCATCTCAGGTGCCAACTCTGCTCATCCTTCAGTCCATGTGGACACCTGGTTCCACATGGACAGCACGGCACCATGAAAACAACAACCTTCACACAAAGCTTGTGAGGCAGGAGTGTGCAAGCCCTGTTTTAAACAAAGCCGGGCAGAGGTAGGAGGAGAGGTCTGAGATGCATTAAATAACTTTCCTGGAGTCATGTCCAGACTCTGTACTCCCTGGGATTTGTGCAGTTTCCCTGCATCCAAACATCAACCACAAGACCAAGGTGCACAGACAAGAAACCAGCCATCATCCTCCATTGTGTCCACGTGCCAGATTCCCCATCTGTCTCACACGAAGGGCTGCTCTTCCTGATGTGGCAAAAAAGTAATTCCTACCCCACTCTACCCAATTTAGTCAGTGTAGTAGTACCAGTAAAACCCAGATTGTTACTTTTAATGATCTCTACAATGAATTAGTTTGCCACTTTAAAGCTATAGTCAGATGTGCATTAGAGAACAAACTGAAGGCTCCTTTTCTTTCCAACCTAAAAGCCGGAGACCTAATGTTTCCCCACCTCCAAATTAATTTCATATTGCTACGGTACTGAAGGGAAGGGAGAAGTTATTATGGTGAAAATCCTCTCTTTTACCATTAGAGGCACATAAGCATGAAATATTGCACAAGCACGGGAAGCAAAGCATTGGCCCTCAGGGCCTACTGTTTGCCTGTGAAGATGTTAAGGGAGAAGCTCAGGCACATCGGGGAGCTAAACGCCGTGTCGAGGCCTTGTAAGATGTGAACTCAGCTCTACCTCCCAGCCTTCAAGCTTAGAGACTTCTTTTAAAACGTTAACCTTTTCAAAAGTAATCTCACTTCAGTTGAACTAAGTCTTTTCGTGCACAATGCACAGAGCCATATATGAAATGCAATGCATAGTATCTACCTACAGCAGGAGCGCTTTATGAACACCGGCTTCTGACAGCAGGTGCAAGTGTCAGGGGAGCTGGTTGTATCTCCCCCCCCTCCAAGGAGAAGGGAGGATGCTGATAGTGCACAGGGGGCTCTTGTAGCCCCGAAATTTATTTAAATAATTTCACACTGCTACACTGGCACAGACTTTCTATTAAATTTTTATCCATATCATCCAGGTATGTTTTGGTATTAAGCAAACTCAGATGTTAATCATCTTTGAAAGTACCTATCTAGCATTAGAAATCTCATTATTTTCATTCTCTTATCTACTTTACGGCACTCCGGTACTAAAACTTTGTTTTTCAGAGATGGATTTATACACATAATTTAAGCAAGATTCAGAAATCTACATTTAAGGAGATATAAATGGTATCTCTGACATAACCACTAACAAGAATTAGAAGAAAATTCAGGAAAATAACCATGGCACCGATCATCCTGGTAAGTCTAACATGGCAAACTGTAGCCAGAAACAAACCTAATGCACAACAGTTAAAAGTCCTATGCCAGACAAGCATTTGAGATAAAAAGGGAGGGATTAATTTTACAATTTTGCACAACAGAATTTCATTTGCAATTAGCATCGCCTTAGATGCAAGGTATATTAGCAAAATAGCTGCTCGCTTTGAAAACTTGAGGACAAACTCTTCTTAAAGCTGCATATGCTCAGAATAGAACAACTTCAAAAGTTTCCTTTATTGTGAAACCTGAGTTAGAATCTCCCTCAAGACAAACACCTGCTTGATAAGAATGTAAACATGCCAAAGCAATACTAAAACAATACACAAAGGACCTCCAGTGTATGATGTACCACAAGCCATAGAGATCTATTAGCACTATGGAAAAGACATGGCTGATGGTCATCACAAGTTGTCACAAACACTAAAACAAGAGATGAACAAACAACAGCATGGTCCTTCCCTCAGGTGAAAACATATCTAATCTCAGGTGAAAATGTTACAATTTGTGGACATGCCAAAGGGCTACAGGTGGTCTTGGGAAGGAGGAAAACCACAATTAGATAGGATGAGAAGATCTCCCTTTTTAGATTTATATTAACCTTTGTTGTTGTGCAAAAACTAAAGACTGCAAACAGGTCCTACAGGATTAGGACACATGATTTTAAGGGCTGTTTTTCTAACACACAGCCTTCACCACACAGATGTCCATCCCCCATTTTTTATTTATTTATTGAAGTTCCTTTACTGTCACTCTTCTGATCTGCTGCTTAAAATCCTCAAGCACAATCACAGGCAATTAATTACCTTTTGCCACTCTGGAAAGATTAAAGTCACCGAGTTCTTTGAAAATAGCAGCTTGGTACTCACTAGCCGTTGCAAAAGTTGTGTGTTAGGAACGAAGATCAAGACAAAAATCCTTATGCCTACTGTTCTAATGCAGAGTTGAACTATCACAGGATTCCACATGCTCTATTATAAAAATGGACATAACAGAACTAGAAAAGACAGAGACAAAATCACATCTGCAGGCAGAGACACTGAGTGTAGTAGGACTCTCAAGCTCAGAAAAGGAATGACAGGGAGGAGGTAAGGATACCACAGAAGTCTGTAAAATCATGAATGGTGGGAAGAAGGCAAGGATGGAAAGGAAATTATCATTCACTGTTATTTACTGCTTCCCATAACAGAAAAGCAATGTGCACCTAATGAAATTATTGGAGAGCAATTTTATAGGGAAGCACTTTTTCATACAACACATAATTAAATTATAGAGCTCATAGTCACAGGATGTTGTGGATGCCAGAAATACAAATGAGACCAAAAATGATTAAACAAATTCATGTTAGAAAACTCTATCAAGAGCAATTAAAGAAGATAACACGAATGACATGCCAAGTCTGAAAGCCCTAAAACCACCAATTGCTGAAAGTGAAAAATATATAATAGGGGGAGGATCACTTTATGTTAGCCGTTTTTTTGTTGCTGTTGTTTTCATTGTTCCTATTAAGTTTCTACTACTGACCACTGTCAGAGGTGACCCATAAAGAACTGCATGAGCCTAAGGTCTGCTGGGTACAGCTATTCTTACAAGCTAATGTACAATCTGGTGATGTACAAAATGGAACTGGAACCTCTGTAACTCTTGTAAAAGTGAGCTCTAGCTCAGGAGACAACGTTTTCTCTCTCTTTTAAGCTCTGACCACCACATTACCAATCTGCAAGTCATAAAATAACAAAGCACATCCCACCAAGAGAGATCTTTAGCATATTACCAAATGAGGTGGTAGATTTGGTCATCATTGTAGAACTCAAGCTGCAAGCTCATTCCTTTCAAAAAATTTACTTTAAAAACACTAGAGAAATTAAATAGAACTCGTTTGAACTTAGGCTTGTTTTCAGCATTTTTGACAAAAATTTTTACAGTTGTGTATTGTGTCTTGTGATATCTGGTACTTTCAAAATCTCCAACTCCTGGAATCATGAGAAATTTGCAGCTTGTCCATTAAAACACAAACACTCTCATGACAACTCACAGAATCTCCCATGTCTCCCCCTCCAAAAAAAGCTGAAAAAATATAATTAGAATGAAAGTTTAAAAGATAAACAACAACCTAAATTGATTCTTATTTTGGAAGACATATTCTTTTTAGACTCCCGTTTAGGGACAAGGTGTATTTGTTTCAGGAAAAACTTATAACTTTGTTTAAATTTAATTTTTAATTTGTTTCTTGGTGTAAATGGAAGCACTTAATCCTATTCATCAGTACTATAGCCTTTATAAATGTGTGGTATCTATAAGCATTCTTGTGTAATTAAAGAGAGAATGTAAAATAAATGTATTAATAATAAAAGAGCAACATCTGGAAACTGCTGCCACTCCCTTCTGAAGAGTCTTTCTGCTTCCAGTGCTCAGTCTGTCCACCTGCTCCATCTGCAGATTAGGTGGTTTAGCAGAGAAAAACAAGACATCTACTGTGCAAATGCTAGATATATTCCCTCACCTGCAGTAAAACTTCTGTTCTATACTTGAATACATAAAAAGAAAGGTTATAAAAATGCAACCAATAATTATTATTACTAGAGTATTTCAAGTGTGGTTTGCAGGGAATGTAACTTTTAAATCAGTACTCTAGGTGACCCTGCTCTGGCAGGGGGGTTGGACTAGATGATCCTTCGAGGTCCCTTCCAAGCCTAGAATTCTGTGATTCTGTGATTCTATTTTGTCTGGTTTTGTTTTTTTAAAATACTGTCAAATAGTTACTGCACTGATGTTAGCAAAATATGGAAGTAGTGAACCTGAAACGGTGGTCAAACATAAAGAAAGCATCTCTACCTACTTCTGGCAGAGAGATCTGAGCAACACTCCGCCCCGCTGCATCAATTTCTGGAAATCCACAGCTCTTCCTGAGTCCCTGCCCAATTGATGTTACATGGGACAGCTGAAGCTTGTCTCAGATAAACAACAGTCTCTCTCAAGTTAGAGACACCGGACCACCCAAAAAAGGCAGGTTTCCTCTGGGAAGTGTTAAGCACTCTGGACCATGCACTACTGTTTTCTAGAACAGCTCCTTGAAACTAAAAACAAAGTAGATGCCACTGGGAGGAACAGAGAATTGGGCAACTTACATGGGTCACCTTTCTCCCAAAGCAGCCTCTTTCAAGCAACTGCATTTTTCCTATGCAGTAATTGTAGAATTAGACAATCTTAGGAAAGAGGAGCTTTCCATAAAGAAGGGCACTTGGTATATTTAAAACACAGAAATCTGGAGTATAGTTATGAAAGTTAGAATTTAACTATGACATGCAAACAAGAGAAATACAGAAAAATTATCTTCTGTTAATGGTCATGCGTTCATTTTGATAGCTGCATAAGGGCCTTATTTCCTATACGTATCCTGAGTACGCAAAGGCAATATAATTTTACAAAGCCCAACACACCCGTGTTAGTGGAAAAAAACAATCCTGTATGAAAAATAAAAAAATCAATTAAACTTCCTATTCTATGCCAGTGGAAGCTTAGCCCTGAAATCTCTGTTTTCCTGATGTCTTCTACCTGCTTTTCAGATTTCTGTTAAAAAAGTGTTGGTTATGTTTTGGCACAATTAACCATGAAAAATTAATGTAATCAGGAGACTACAAAGTTTCTTAGTTGATCTGCTGACAGGCTCCAGTGGCAAAAAAGGGGAAAGTCAATATTCTGGTATAGTTAAGCATGAAAAATATAAGGTAATCTGAGTTTAACACCAAATATTACCTTGGAAGTCTGCTAAAGCTACAAACTGTGAAAAATTATGTTGGCTTGCCTAGAAAAGAAAATAATTGAACTAGATTTAAAATAATTTTACAACAGCCAAACCAGATCAGTATTTCTTATTACTAGTTTGTTTTTGCAATGAGCAAACACAGTTATGCTATTTAGGTACAATTCCACAAAAAGTTGTGTAGAGGTTTTGTGTGAACCAGCTTTCCAACAAAAGATTGTTTTTCTGACCTGGCCAAATTGATTGCAAACTGAGTGATTTAGGGCTGGCACGATGAACAAAAAAAAAAATGTTCAAGATGTTAGTCAACATACTTTGACAGATCCCAATCAAACACTGGCTATAAACTGCCTCACATTTCTAACCCCAAAAACCTCACTCAGTATATCAAAAGTTGCTTTACCTTGAACTTTAGGGAATGACTAGGGGTACTGCTCTTATATTATTTAGACAGACTATTTTCTTCCCTTTTACTGCAAGGAAAATAACACAGTCCCAGGGAGGAATTTGTGACGTGTGAAAGAGAAACTAGGAGTCCTGTTCATAATGTGTTTTAAACCTATGCCTAAAACATCACTTGTCAATTCACTACTGAAATGATGAGCATTCAGAAAGAGATACTTTTACAGTACTAACTGCACACCATGCACTCTGCAACTTAAGCTGTCAGATACCACTGAGCAGAATTTTAACAGATAATTGTATTCAACACCCAGAGTTAAGTGACACTGTCAACCAGAGCTACGAAGAAGTAAAACAGAAAAGAAGTGTTACTTACAGTTACTAGATGCTCCTGTATAGCTCAACACGTACTGATCTGCTACCAGCATCCTTTAAGTTTGCTATATACACGTCCCAACAGCTTCATATTCTCCTTCTGTGTTGCATCTCCAACTCAAATATGGAAAAATATACTGCTATGTTTAAACAGACACTTTACTTAATTACTCTAACGAGGAATGGTGCTTTGGGTTGGAGAAAAGCCACCCCCATTCAACTACCAGTAGGGGTAACAGAGGAACCACATGTTGACCATACAAATGACTGCGTTTTCTAATAAGCCAGGAACAAAATGAGAGGAATGGCCATACAGCAATTACAGCAGCGTGTGCATATAGCGCATTCTCTACTGAATTGATTCCAGCTTGCAAGACATTGATGTATTTTCTGACTGACTCTGCTCAGGAGACAAGCTTTTGAAACACTACTTTCAAAAGCCCACAAGCCTTTAGATATCAATCACATCAAGATTCAATCAGCTCAACTTTGGACCAGAACAGCCCCTCACTCTGCATATAAACTCCTGGAAATATATTTATATTAGGTTTTTTTTCTCCTCAGCTGCCTGTATAAGCATGAAAAGAAAAGGCTTAAAAAGGTGTATGGCAAAGATCCACGCTTTGAAGACAAAATTCTTCCTAAGGCTGCTAACCTCCAACTCCCCGAAGGTGCACTGCAGCAATGGCAGCAGCAATTGATTTAGTGAAAGGCTTCTATTAGTGAGAGCGCTGTTCCCATCACAAAGTCCCTCCCCTTGCTATAATCAATAATTTAAGCAAAGCCAAGAATCATGTCAACCGAAATGACCAAGGTAACTCAACTGTCTCTTTCTTGCAAGGTAGAAGTAAAATTAAATTAAGTCTGAATGGGAATGTATCCTAATTTAAAAATTAATTTGGCCAATCTGAGTGTGCATTTTGGCTCTCATTTTGAGAAGGGGAGGAGGGATGGGCCCCTTTGTTCCTTTACTGAAAACTTCTCAGGTTCAGGAAAGAACTTAAAATCCACTTCTAAAAAGTAAAAGCAGCCATAATCTTAGATTTAGAGCATTTTATCAGTTATGTGCAAACAAGAAATGTGCTCTTGAGTATTATGACTCAAGTTACTATACCTATCTCTCAGTGCACTGCAACCATCTCTGAGTTACTAACTGAAGAAGTGTTTCACATTTAAATTTAGCCCTGTAGAATCTCAATTCAAAAGCAATTACAAACAAAATAACAGGAAAAATAATTTAGTTAATATTATGTCACTGCTCAGGAAAAAAATAGTTTCATTACAAAACAGTTTCATGGATAGTTCTGAGACTGACTATTTCAAGGCTTTTGCTTGAAAATTAGGTAATAACTTAGTCCATTGTATCAAATGATGTACATATGAAGTGCTCAACATAACAAATAGTAGTTAAACACAATCCCTGTAACACAACACCATATAAAAATAGATAAAAACACCCCAGAGACACTATGAGCAGGGAGCAAAAATATATGCTTCAGATTTGGGGTTGTCCTCCCCCTCCCCCCCCTCAGATTTCTCATCACCTAAGTATCATGGATAAATCTACTGTGCAAACCAAAGGACACACACTGCTAAGCTTTAGAAATCCAGATCTCAGACGCTACAAGAAACCCACTTCATGTCATTATCCCGAGCTCTGTGGCATCCTGATACTGGACATTTATGACAAAATGCTGAGTACTCAGGGGCTCCTACATCTCAAAATGAAGCAATTGAGCCTTAATGGCAAAGGTATGTGCTTTCATGGGATTGCTTAAAAAAGGCTTCACGTCCCTTAAGGCAGGGACCATACATCCACTCTCAAGCTAGGACTGAGTTCACAGCAAGGTCTCTGCAGCATGCCAAGTCCCATCATACAAAACCTCTCCTAGCCCATGGAGATAGCTCAGTACTGCCCTGAATCCACTCACCTACTCTTGATGCAGCAGCACCAAACCAAAGGCTGCCTGTAGCACCATCTAGTCCACGCCTTGGTCCTGCGTGCTATAGGTTTCTGTGTGGTCAATACCACAGCTTGCAGTAGCACAGTTGTGACTCAAGGGACCCATGACCCCAGTTCAGCCGATCCCATGATGCTAATTAAAGCTGAATTAAATTTCAGTCAGCTAAAGCTGACTTGTGTGAGAATTAAGCAGATGAGGAACCAGTGCACTGAGAGACTGGGGTTTAAGGGAGCCCCTAACCTGGGGAGATGAAAAGAAATACCTACAGGTCCAAACGTACGAGGGCAGGAACTCGAGCAGAATTTAGGTCTGTGTTCCTCACTGCACAGACACCTCCTTCTACCAGGGCCCGAATCCAATCCTGAGCTAGGATTTAACTTTCTCTTAGCAGTACTTCAGTATGAAATAACTTTCACCCAGAGCTCTCATGTTTTTGCTCACTTTAAGTTTTCAGAACTTCTGTGAAATAACCTTCCAGCTTCAAGCACATGCAAATTCCCCAATACCCACTTCTGCTGCTTTAATCTCAATCTTAGTCCATCCTATTTACTGTCACTGTCTTTCTGCTAGTGCCACTTGCTTAACCTACTGACTACAAACACACCTGCTTGTTTCCAGCTCATGGTTATTCCAGCTTCCCCTCGGTTTGTGCCACATTCTTATTTATCCCACAGTTGCAGTTACTCTCCTTTTGCCTCCCCCTCCAGTGGGTCCCTTCTCTCAACAAGCCTCCAGGTCACAATCCCGTCTTCCAACCCTTCCTACCTTCCTCCTCACCCCATATCTTCCAACTTTTCCTACCTTCCTCCTCATCCCACAACTCTTCTTGTTTTCCCATTGGCTTTCTCCTCTGCTAGGAGCAGCAGTGAGACAAGCTCACCGCTGCTACTAGGGCCTGACACTGGTATTGCTGCAGATGCTCAGAGAAACAACTGCAACAGCCCAGGCTTTGGACTTCCACTCTGCAGGGGATTTAGCTCCTAAGAGGCAGAAATTACTTCTGAGCAGGAAACTCCCTAAACTGAACCAGCCATTTCCAGCATTGTACACCTAGGTGAATCACTGCTACCCCAGTGATGCAAGATCCTCCAAAAGCTGTGGGGCCACTGTAAAGACTAGAGAATCATTCTGCTGAGTGGCAATACCATTTTCTCTACCACATCTCCTGTAGCTGAGATACAGGAACACAGAAGATGACAAGCAAGCACCCGACCAGGCTGCAAAGAGCTCCGGAGCACATAGAACTCACTTAGCAGAATATAGCCATGCTCTCAACTTGCCTTAACAAACAGTGCCCTGCAGGTTAAGAGTCCTCCCAAAAGTAACACTGTTTTTTTTCTTCTCTTCCCAGAGATTTCTATACCCATTTCAAAGCATCAATCACGTGGATTGAAGTTTGGCCTGATTGCTATGCAGCGTTCAGAAATGCTGAGGCAGAGGTTTACTGGATCAATTTTGGTCGTAATTTGTTATTACTTGCACAGCTTTATGAACTGTGAATTTTTATTTTTTTTTAAGAAGGATCAGTTAGACTGATATTAGTTGATGGTGGCTTTTCTTCTGTACAACCTCCTGCCTTACCATCCTTCTGAAAGAGCTGTCAGGATCCCGACTTTCCCCCATTACATTCTCCTGTTTCTCTTCTGTGGTTTGTTGTCCCTTCTTCTTTGCTTGGTCCTGTGTCTGACTGGACCTGAACTTTCTCCATTGTCTCAGGAGAGACCTGTGAGGACATACAATCCTAGGCACAGATGAGCTTTTTCAGCAAGACACATTCAACCTCAGAGAGGACATGCAGGATCCAGAACTACTCCTGTCCATCCCTGAAACAACAGAAGCTTAAAAAGCTTCCAAAAACAGTTTGTCAAGTTAAATACCAGACATGATTAAGCTATTCACCACTTCTAAAACTCGAGTTTCCCCAACAGATGCACAGAACAGTCCTTCACTTTGCTACAACACACAGCAAGCCCTGTATAAAACGCATGTCCTAATATCTCTTAGCATCACACATCAGTGTAAACTGCATTATGGAATTAGGGGAAACTTGTGGTGCTCTGAAGATCTTGTGGACTACTTTACAGCTCCCACCCAAGTGCTAGTATGACGCTGGCATTCTCTTCCCACAACCTCTATTCCCCCCACTGGTACTGCACATGTTCCAGCAGCCACATCTGCAGGTATTTGTTTACCCCACAACTACACATTTTACTGAGTAGAAAATATTAATTTTTAAAACACTCAAAATCATAGCACTGCACTTACACAAAGCAGCAATCTGATTTTGTCCTTATTAGTAATTATGTGCTTTACTATGGTAGCAAGGAAGGTGCCCCTGAAAAGACAAGCACCAAACAAGAAATGAAATATCAAGGGCAAAATAAGCTGGCTTGTACAATTCCCACCAAGTGGTCAGAAGCTCAGCTGTAATAACATCAAAATTAATGAAGCTATGTCAGTTTGGACAGGGCCACATCTGATACTATCTTAGGTGAAGCACTGAGCTAGGCACAGCAATGCTTTGGCAGTCAAAGCACAGCCACTAGAAGGCAACTGTCTTCGAACACAATCGCTGCTGGCCCTGCAGCACCCAGGGAGAGCGCTGTGTTTGAGAAGAATATGACAAACCAGCCCAGACCCTTTTGGAGTAATGTAGCAGAGATTAACCAAGGAGTGGCTTTTAAAACAAAACCAGACCAAGGAAAGGAACACATTTCATTTCTGCACTGCAGGGTAGATGTTGCAGGCTCTGTCCAGCTGGTTAATTCATTTGTGAGTGCTACTTGATGTGTGTCTCACTTAGCCTGTGGTTGCTCCTCCAGGACGCAAGTCCTAGTTCTTGCCTCCTGTCTGGTGCCTGTCTTGGACACCACCAGGCACCTTTAGGGATACAAGTTGAATCAAGCCCTTCCTAGGGAGGAAAATTAATGGCTCTGATTAAATAAAGAATCCTTCTTCATCTTTTTCATAAACAGCAAGTATGAAACTGCAACCATGATGATACAACACATCCTGGAAAACCTCTTCTACAGTTCCAAACTCTGGTAACTGCAAACAGAGCCTGGGAGAGGATGCTAATCACTGTTTTATACAACATCTATCCTCCCATTCTTGAATTCAAGCATGTTAATTCACTTTTACATACCTATTTTTATTAACTATCCCAATTCAAAACGGTGCTGATCACCACTCTTTACTGTGGGAACTTTGGGTTTCAAGTCAGAGCTTGTACCTGAGCATTCAAGATACAGATTTAGGTAGCATTACTGAGAACCACAGGGTAAAACTGACTTGACTACTCAAATGCAGCAAGTGGCCTCCCTGTGCAACTGAGACCAGCGGCTTGTACTCAAGAGTCATCTTTCAAGCTCAATTTATAATCAAGTCCAATTTATTGTATGGCCTTCTACCAGTAGACCCTGAACACTGATCATTACTGTGAACATTCTGTAACTGTGTGGCCTTTTAGGTTTTATATCTTTTAAACTGGCTTACTTTTTCTTCCCTAAAATCCTCTTACAGGGCTAGCTAAAAGGAAGATAAACATGCAGTTAGTTACTCCACATACAGAATGTTACCTACACAAATACTGAAGACAGACAGACAGCAATAGTCACCTTACCTACTTCATAAGCAGTCAGCAAATGTTCAAGTCAAGTCTGAGACAATGAAGCATGCACTGTTCTTGATACATGGTTATCAGTAACAGGCAGGATTTAAAAAACAGCTCAATATTAAAAGTTGACAGGCTATTAGGATGCATAGCAGGTGTGAACTAGAGCCTCTTATTCTCCAAAATCTGAAAATCGGATGTTTATCTAGAACCCTACAATTATATGGGTGGTAATATATTCTCTCTCTAGTATTACAGGACTTGTGTTTATCCACAGTGTAATTGAATGTATTTCTGCTACCATAAATCTTTTTCCACACTCAGGAACACAGAAAACATGTTCCATAGTAAATAATATATTTGTTGTCTGTATCAGATATGTACTGCAAAGGAAAAATGGTGCTTTTAAGAGGACATCCATTTAAATTCTGTCAAAGATGATGGTTAAAATCAGAGGCAGAACTGACCATTGGTATAAATCTTCCTAGCTAGTTCATTGTTTGTTGTATTTTTTTATTGTATTAGAGGGCTATTCTACGCAGATGTACCATTACTACAGAATAAAAGGCTCTACTTACAAGAGTTACACACCTGATCCCCAAAGGCCAGTCTCATCGCTGCCATTTCTGCCCTGGGTTGAACTCGTTTACTCGTAATAACCAGCTATTAAACTGCCCTCCCGGATTTGCTCAGATAGCAGCAGCAGACAGGCATTTTGTATATGGCAGCAGCAGCACTCCCTGAAAGAGGACACTTGTACTTTTGAGACCCCTTTGAATGACATTTTCAGCCAGGGAGAAACAAGCCATGTGCAAGCCAAAGGCTGAGATGCTGGGGAGCCAGAGGAGGCTGCTGCCCCTGCGCAGCCTCCTGAGGTGCTGAACAAAGCAAGGAGGGCAACTGTCCCAGAGCAAGAAAACCCACGTCTTTTGCACCCACATCTCAGGGACCTTCCTAATGATAAGGCTATTCCCTGCTCTGGAAGGAGGGGGTTTTGTTCAAATTAAGATAAAGCAGGAAGCAAAAGCAAATTCCAGTATTTTTCTTGGTTTTGAGGCAAACAAAATTCCTTTCCCCTGCCGCCCCCAGAGGATTCTCACTCCTAATTCATTAGCTATTGCTACATAGACAGCTACACTTTACTAGAGAGGAATAACTTCCCGATGAAACTATTTTTCAGGTGATAGGAAGTTCAAGAAACATGCCTGCCTTCTACAGACATTCTGGTGAGCTTCATACAAAAAAATAAATAAAAGCCACAAACAGAAAACAGCACTAGCATCACCCTCATCCTCCCCCAGGTTTGGGCTCTGAAGTGTCAACTTGACTCCTGCAGTTTGCACCACACAGATTCATAAAATGTGATTGAAACTGGTAAAGACTAGGTAGAGGCTGCAACAACACAAAATGCATTTCCTTTGAAAACTAGACTAAGGAAATTTTCTGGAGAGAGGGGGAGGAAGCATTTGCCATGATTTAAAACCAGCTCTGTGCCATTTGCAGTTTTAAAGCCATCTGGTGCTGGTTTTTGCTAACCCACAACACACTGTCTGAATGACAGCAGAGTCAGCTGGATGGGCACAGTTGGTCCTGAGGCCAGTGGAGGAAAGCTAAAAGTCCTTATATAAAAAAAAAATAATCTCTGAAAGCTGAAGTCAACATAGTTCTTGTCAAGAAAGAGATATAGATAATTTCTTTGGAAGAGAAAGAAGAATTTCCTCAAAACACCATTCTTATACTGTACTGTACTTGTGCTGTTTGGTGTCCCTGTTACATTTGTTTTACAACATTACTATTCAATAACATTAACATTTGTTTAATATCCAGACAGTTGTTTTGCACCTTTAAGCTGGGTGGTTTTATTTTTGCCTCCTGATTCAGAAAAAAGAGTAAAGTCTCCTGAAAACACCTTTTCAGTAGACCACAAGTAAAGTATCCTGCCCTAAGGAGAGTTTAGGAGGATTTTGTCTAAACAGTGATGCATCCCCAGTGCAAACAATTAAGCTTCAGAATAAATTTTTCAGCACCTTTAAATTACAAACCTCAAAAACAAAACACGTGGAAACAAAACAAACTGACATAAAACAACATTAAGTTTTCCAGGATTTGAATACAAATTGTGTGAACAGAGGAAAGACAACGACAAAACAATTCAGAAGCCCTGGAAGTAGTATATTGCCATTTTCAAGAGTACCAATAAAACAGTATTAGTATACAGAGGAATGTGTTAGAAAAGTGCTAAATATAATCTCTGGATTAAACATTAATAATTCTCCAGGTATCTGTTAGATCACACTCTTTAATGGATTAACTGTTCTCAAAACTATCTTTTTCTCCCTTCCCAGAAGTGATGTGACTAAAACTGTCTACTTTTGCCGATTTTTCTCCCAGATGCCTTTCTTCCTTTGGTCCCTAATATTTATTACTGGAGCATAAATGCCAGAGTTGAAGAGCACTGAGCCATGAAGAACCCACATGATGCTCTCCTCCTACCCAGATGCAGTGGCAGCGAGGAGCCCTGGCCTTGCTCAAAATCTCATGCTTCCAGGATGGATACTACCAGGGCTCACTGCATGACTCCCCAGTCAAGAAGGCTTCCTTTCACTCATGCTGGCACATAGGGACAACAAGGAATGGAAGATTACACTCAGACTGGAAAGATCTACCTCAGAGGAAAGCACCACATGCCTTTGGAGCAGGTGGCCCTAGCAGGTTGGGGCAACACCGCCACCAAAGGGATGTTTAAAACCAGATCAGGCAATCACAAGAGACGAGATACCACCAATCCTTGCTTTCTGAGGTTTCTTTTTCTTACCTACTCCTAAATGTGGGCTCTCCTATCTACTCCATGACCTCTGAGAGGTTAGATATTGCCCCCTGAGAATCTCCTGGGTTTTTGACCAACCACCACTGACATAAATGCACCACATGTATTTTCTGCTTGTGGGAAACTACCTCTCTGTTCCCAGCATGGCAGAATGGTGCAAGAGGTTTCAGAAAGCAGTGAATGTTACTTGATTTCCTGCAGTACTTCCAATTCTACCCACTGCTGTAGCTCCCAACTGAGGTAGCTTGACCTGGCATGGTGAGAGGAAAGTGCTTCTCAATGAGCACCACAGTAATTCAAGCAACTCCTGAGAAGAAGACAAAAGGCTCAGGTGATTACAATGCAAAACACTGAACTGTTCTTGACCCTACCACAAAAAAGAAAGTTCAGTTCATTTACTCAACTTCTATTTCACCTCTTATTACTCTTTAAACATCCTTGGAGACATATGAACTTGCCTAGCGATGGCACATTACTCAAATCTAAAAGGCTGCAAGCTCCTGAGAACAACTAGAAAATTTACACCCAAGTGATTAAGTCTGGAGATACTTGCACCAGTCACGATTTCTGCTTTTTTCTACACCAGCAGTGCTGCTTTTTGCATGCCCCCTTTTCAGCCTCCCAGAAGGAGCTGCAGGGGAGAGCCTGAGAAACCAGACTGTTTTATCAAGTCCAAAAGCCATCTTGGCATCCAGAGCAAATTGACATTTGATTTCTTATCTCTCTTTGCCATATCAATTGATAGTCCATTTTGGAAAGAAATTGGAAGCCCTTAATGAAATAATTTTATCAGAGTGGAGGTCAACTCAAGATAGCCAATAACCCTAAGAGACAGTTGTCTGTAAGTTGCGAGTTGCAATAGTTGAATGCTTTTAGAGTCTGTGAATACTTAAATACACAGACATCTTAAAACCAGCAATCCAATCCATCATGACAGGTCCTGTGTCCTACTCAGTGCTATCTGGCAGTGACCAAAGGGACGAGAAAGAAACACCTCTACCACTTCGATCTTGAAAGGCAATTTTGAGGTTTTTCTAAGGGCTTTCTGTTTAACTCTTTTCTTCCAGAAACTGAACTCAGATATCTGGACATCTGCTTTTCTGTAACTGTCTGTTTATAAATACAATGGTTGCTAGTATGGTGAAGATTGCAGAGAACTTTAAGCCCTTTATTCTGCTTTAGAAGAGTGGCCGGCTTTAAGGGCTTTATTAATTTGTATTTTTTAATTATTTTTTTTTTAAACAAGGAAACTCCCCATACTCAGCAGGGGAAAGTTCCCCTTTACTTCCATAGTGCAAACAAACCACAGCTCAGCTAACACTTGGTTACTTAAATCAGCAAACTTGCCAACACCGCGAAACAGCTCAGAAAATAACCGAGTGCTGAAAGACCTCACATACACCATAGAGTGGCAATACACGTTAGAAGAATAACATTTTAAACATATTATTTAAAAAGAAACAAAAACTTCAGCTAGCTCTTAGCATCTTAGGCCACCCTTACTTAATTAGACTACTTGGATTTATTCTAATTTAGATTAATGTTGATATGAAATTTCTACCCACAGTTTCTCATTGCCAAACCTGGGGCAACTACAAAGTCAGAAGGAACCATGAAGCTCAAAATTAAGTTATCTAAATACCTCTTATTGATATTTTATTCAGAAAATGTTATCAGTGATGTGGCACATATATCAAGTATCTTGAGAAATAACATTAACAAGATTTTAGTAAACTGAAGACTTTTTCATTTTGCATGTGAAGAGGTGACATTATGAATATTTCCTATCTTTACAGAAAAGGTTTGTTACATACGAAAAAGAAGATCAGAAGATCCGTTATATGTCGCATAGTGAAGATTTTTGCTTGTGATTTTAAAAAAACCTACACATTAAAATAAAACTCACTATTGTCACAATTATGCATGACTGACATGCATGACCATGGTGGCCTCCATGTATGATCTCTGCACTGTAATAATGAAATCACTTTAAATACAAACCATATATGATGAACTTCTTTAACCACAGGTCACCCTCGAGAACTGGATTGCCTTCCCTCACTTTGACAAAGTCACACCTTTACATACTGGTTTGTATATAAAAAAAGGTGACAAAGTCCATTAACTAGAGTAAATGAGATGTCTGTGTTTTAAAAATAATACAAATGTGTTTTAAAAATAATACAGATGTATGTAAATCACTTGAGTCAGTTCAGGTTCATCATTGCTGTTCAAATAATTAATGAGCCCAGGCTCCCAAAATATGAAATGCCATGGTTTCAACTTCTGAGTTACTGTATGGAACTGCTGCACAAAGGACACATCATGGAAACTAAATGACCCAACGTTTGGGAGGACTTCTTTGAAAATAATATCATCAGATCACTGGGGGCAGGTAGGGGTCACTCACAAAGATTTGAATGAGAAAAGTAAAAATCTTTGCTGAAACTAAAAATCATCGCTCAAAAAAGTTTGTTTGTTGTGTGCAGGCAGCTGTCAGTAGTTCAGCTTCTCCAGGCAATCGTGTACTCCTCACAACATGTACCCATTGATCATTGAAGAGCAATTATTCATAAACTAGCAAAAGGTGCAGTTAGCATATTTTCAGAACCCTGTTTGGAGTTTTACCGTTTACTGGTGCCTTTCCTAAAGGAGCAGTAAAGCCACAAGGATTGAGTGAGAGACTCCCAGCACTTGCATTTTGATGCAATCCACTTCCCCACCAAAAGCTTCGCTAAATTGCCCCTCTCCTTCCAGTCGCCAGCTGAGAGGAGTTAAGCAATGTTTCTCAAGCAGTGGCCACAAGCAGCCTTTACTTGCATACCTGTTTCATCAGGTGAGCTCGGCGAGGCGCTGTCCTGGGACAGTGTAGTCCAGCTGGAGTCCTCATCGCTTGGGGCCAGGTTTTGAATCCTATGGAGGGCGCAATCTGTTTTGGCCCCAGTTTTTGGGTGGTCTTTCTTAGTCTCAGGGCTTGATGACACTGTAGCAACTTGGCCATCCTCTGGGCTTGACAGCTTGTTTTGTTTCCGGGGCAGGACTTCCCCGTTGACAATAACAGTAGAAGCCTGGCTGTTGCTTTGTGCAGAGTTATCTTCCATCGCAACAAAACTCTGATCTAGCTCTCGAGCAGATGTCTCTAGATCTGCATAGTAATTCAGGAAGCTCTTGGTCCTCCTTGGCTGCGAGGGTAATATTTCACAGCCCGAGGAATCCTGCGGAGTCGGCTCTTTGCCTTCAAACTTCTCAGAAGTTACGTTTATGCCTGCAATGGTACTGAGGTTTTTGTTGGGATCCTGCTGTCCCTGCTCGGCGGCTTTCCTGAGCTGGTTTTCTCCATTCTTCACCAGCTTTATATTGGCAGAGCTGTTCCCTAGAAGGGGCTGCGCTGCTGGATCGGAAAGACCCATGGCTGTCTGAATGTTAGTCAGTGCATATTTTTTCCTGCATTTTGGAGGAGTGCTGTTCTTGGTCTCCGTGTGCCTGATTTCCGCATTCAGAAGTTCATTGTGTGAGGAGCGCAGGTTAAGGGTGTTCGGCGGGGTGGCAGGGCTGTTGCGGTTCACAACGTCCGTCGTGCTGCTGCTTGCCATAAACACTGCCAACGCGTCCACGCCGGAATCAACTAAAAAAGCAAAAGAAACAGCCATGAAACACATTCATTATATACACTATTTTGCTAGGGCTTCTGGTTAAGGGATGCGGCACTTTACATAATTGTTTTATAGTTGGAAAATTACCACAACCTAAGTGGGTAAGAGAAAAGACAACAGCTTAGCTTATTAAATAAGGAAAAACAGAGGCAGAAGAATATAGATGGATCATCAGGACCATGAAGCTGAGAAAAAGCAGAAAGCTTGACCCTATACAAGGCAGTTTTAAGCCAGGTTTTTCATATCTGATTCTGTTGCAGGCAGGACTGGGGACAGGAGAGCTGCCCTTTCCAAATGCTTGGGAGTCCAGAATTTGTCCTTACCACCATTTCATGTTACTATTTCACATCTACCTCTGATGATGATGATGATGATAACTCCTTGAGCAGTCATTACTAGGAAGCAGAAAATTTGAGAAATTTCTAAGCTGACCACAAGCTGCTCCTTTTTCATCTAGGGTAGAACTCAAGCACTGCTAATTTTAAGCCTGACTTAAGTCAGCTGTTGCCTCTTAACACCTGCAGTTTCTCCACTCTTTTTTTTGGTTTTGTGGTGGTTTTTTGTTTTGCTTTGTTTTTGTTTTTTTTAGAAGGGGGAAGCAGAGGGACAGAAGGCAGAGAATACAAAAAATAAAGAGTATCTCACAATACTGTGTTTGACTTCTGTGGGGGAACAAAAAAATCCCTTGACAAAGTAGCCTACTCTAATTCAACCGGTTTTCAAAAAGAGCTGCTCCAGAGATGAAGATGGCTCACTGTTTTTACAGCTCACAAAGTTCAAACTTAGGGATAAAATGTACATCCCATGACAGAGTACACATATACCACAGCTAAATAAAATCCTTATTTTGTCTACTTGTAGACAAGTTTCTGATTTTTCTCAGCCAGAGGCACAGCTTACATTTGAAAAATATTACAGTTTTTGAGGTAGGAGATTTTTAGACTACGAAATAAAGATCATAAATATATTTTTTAAAACAACTATCATTTGTTCCTGTGCTGCCTATTTATGGCTCCCACTAACCTGCACAAATACTCCATGAACACCTCAATTTACATATTGCAGTAGTCACTGTTTGACACCTGGGAACCAAATTAGAGGCCAATTAATAAATCACTCCCACCTGCCACTGCATGAAACAGCCTTTCTGTTGTTCCTAATTCTCAGCTATCACTGACTGCTTATATTGCACATAAAAACACATCTGGGGCTTATCCAGGAATGAAACCTTGTAATTTGAGCTAGCCGATGACAGATCATTCCAGAGTTGTGCTTCATCCTTGTATATTTGATATAAGACAGGACTGACTGCTGTACAGATTTACAAAAGATTATGTATATGTTTTTTAAAAAAACCATATATATAAACACAGCGTGAAAAGGAGCACTTCACAGTGTTACCTAAATGCACTCACAGTTGTTATTGTTCCCTTCTCTCTGATGTGCTGTCAAAGCTGCATACTTCCAACCATCACTCCAGCTTATTTAAAATCAAGACCAAGTACACTCTTTGTTCCTTGAATCACCCACCTAGAACAACTTCTAAAACTTGTTCAAAACAGAATTTAAACTAAGTTTGCACCAGTCAGTCAGTCTAAACCAACTGCAAATTCTTCAGAAGAGAGATCGCCCCATGTAGACTGTGCAAGAGCCATCAGCTTAGGCAGCACACTTACCAAACATCCTACAGACAACTGCAGTTTTAGCCACAAGACTTCTAAAACACAACCATCACATAATTTAAAGGAATTTTGTAAATGCACTTCTCAAATACATCAATAAACATAGCTTTCTGCGCCTTTCCTAAAACCAACCAAATCTAATGCAAGCGAGGTCACATCTGATCCAACACAACGTTACCAAAGCTCATGTTTTAATTTGAAAACACGAATGGCCTGTGTTTATGACTGGCTACTTAATATTTTTTCTACATCAGTTAAAAGTCTGCCAATCTGGAAGTCATATAAAAGTAAATTTATAGGGCAGGATAATTTTGACCCATTGCCCGACCTTCAGAATTACAGAACTGCACAATATCTACCAATTTAACTAGCTTGCATTTTACTTTATTCTTCAGCAAATTAAAAACATTTTTTTTCATCAATAAATACAACCGCCACAATCTGAACAAGACCGAAATTTATTCTTGTTCTTTGTTGCAAGTGAGCTGCTTCATGCAATGTTTGTCACTATTTTTACCACTGAACAAATTTCTTATAATTTTCCTAGATAAAACTTAAATATCTGCCTGCTAGATTATCTTTAGTCAGTCTCCTGCTGTTGGCATTTCATTTAAAAATATTGTAAGAATAAGCATGTAGAAACATTAAACCAAAAGGTATTATTTTTTACTAATCTGCTTGATAAAGATCCCCCATGGATTTACAATAACACTGGCACATTGATCAATGACTGAGCCAAAGCACCCAGAAGTCTTTGTGACCCAAGTAGTGTTTGTCAGTCGGGTGCTAAATGGGGTTTGTGTATGATTATAAGCAGAAAAATGTCAAAATGAACCTTTTACTAGACACCACCTCCCTTCCTGACCCCCTTTAAATGATCCATTGATCAAATAATCACGACCAATGAACATGTGAACAGTACCACCAGGTGCACACAGCAAGGAGCAGGCACCTGCACGCTGGCTGTCACCCTGCACTCCCAGCCAGGCTCTGGAGTATGCACAGCCGGAATCCCTCCACTTTCAGAAACAGATACAAAGGTGGGGAAAAGAGAAGCAAGAGAAGAGGCAAAAAGATAATAAGAAATATATATGGGAAGGGCCAGGTCTTGCATCTCAAGGGCAGAAGTTGCTACCAGACTGGGACTAACTAAAGGGCTGGAAAATGTCTGAAGGTAAGGAAATGCTTAAATGCACTGAAAAACCCCTAGATTGCATAGTAGAAGGACATAAGGAAGAAGAGCAATAGCCTGTCCCTCCTCCGTTATACAGGACACAGTGATGCTCAAAACACGTTACTTTTTCCAGAGGAAGCACGTCTTAACTTCCTAATCAAAAACTTCAAGGAAATGCAACTTCTTCCCGTGCCTGTAATTTCAAGACCAAAATTCCAAATGCTGACTTCTCATATCTTTCAATTTTTCCTCTCCTGCCAACCCCGTTTCCCTTGCCACTGGGGTACCTGATGCACACTGGTGCTGTGCTCCTCACCATGTAACCAACAACCTGTGACCAGGGTCCTGCACCCAGGTACCCCGCCACAGGCAGACCCCTGAAAAGCAAACAAACTGACAAGCAGAACCGGAATCACTGAGCTGATACATGTATCTCAGCTGCAGCAGGTGAACAGTGTTGAGTAACAAGCGAGTAAAAATAGGGTATTATAATTGAAAATATTGGACTCTGGTGAAAAACTAAACAATAATTAGGACATTACCATGACAGGGAATAACAACATATTATTAAAATGTTGGTGCTTAAGCACTTAAGTAGATAGAAGATCTGTCATAGCAATTAATTAATGATTTTAGCTTGCTCACTTTTTAAAAAAAGATCAGTCTCAACTGTATGCTTCCAACGTTTAGAAACATACCTACAGATATAGATACACTTGCACCACTACAGTGCACTTAACACAAAGAAGTCCCAATATTCTAAGCACCACAGTAATACAAATACCACTACTACTTGAATGGCTTTTATTGATGCTTTTCAATATTGCCATAAACCTTACAGAGATAAAAGGAGGAGAGAGAAAATGTCATTGCAAGCAGAAAACAGTGCATGACCAATTTGTCTTTACCTCTAATAAGACTTTTTTGCATCGTATTGTGTATAGGAATAGTTTTTTAAAAGCTGAATAGAGTTTATTAAAAATGCACTGTTAAAAAGAAATGAAAGTGCTTTCTCTTTTTCATGTGTAAGTGCAAAATGAAAGTGAAATATGGGCCTGGGAAGAAGAAGGAGGAAAAGAAGAGGAAAGTTTCACATATTTGCATAGCAGAATCTTTTAAAGGGCATCTGACCTGGAAGTACTTCTGACATGGCTCACGGGGCGTCAGCAATGCATCAGGAAATAGATTACAATTTGAAATCTGAAAAGAGGGATCATTTAAGAATTAAAACCAAAGGAAAACACAAAATAAAATACCACATTTCAGAAGCTCCTGAAAGATGTTAAGCATTCTAACCAAACCCGGTAACATAACAGTGAGCATTTTTTGAGCTTTCAATGTTATTTGACAGTCATTAAAGTATGGGAGAAGCTACTCTACAGCAATGAGAACAAGTAATTAAAAATAACTGTGACATTTTTCTTAATGTGCTCTTTGCTGGGAGCACAAGTTCAACAATGCTCTCCAGTTTCAATCAACATATAGCAAAAATTTCGAGACTTTAGAAAATCTGGGGTCTTCCTCAATTACACAGCTAGAGCTTACTCATGAAACTACACCAACGTTGGTAAAAATAAACACAGCGGTGAAGCATGTTCACATGAGAATTTGCAGAATGAGATCCAACATATGAAGTTAAGAAGCATAGTCTGCAGGGTTGATCCCATAGGGGGGAATCATAAAGAGCAAGCCAGGCAGTTACCTCCTCTAGGGGACCCTTTCCTGGCCATCTTCTCCTAAGTAAGCCATTTTGCCTCAGTCTCTGGTTTGGATGTGAATGACACATACACTCAGAGCCAAGGTATCTCTGTGCACCTATGACTGTTTCTGCTGTTGTGTCTAGGAAATGTAGGAAAGTAAGAATACAAACCTCTTCACACAGCAGATTTCCTTTCTGCAAGAATATCTGTTGAGTATAAATGTTTCGTGCCAAACTCATGCCGTAGGGCTACAGCCTCAGGTCCTGTACACTCTGGCTCTAGTTAAAAGTCTAAGCAGGTGGAGAGAATGCCTCTATTATACAACGATTGCAAGTCAACACTAGCTAACTCCCTCAGCTCCAAAGGGTGAATCCCAATGTTAAAACATTAATTCTTCATTAAATATGCCAACACACTGTCTTCTCCTATCTGCACTCTTCAACTAGGACCAGCTAAATGGTAGTAGCTAAATAGATGTCAGCCAAAAGTATTCTAATGAAGTCTAGATTTACATTAAAGTAGCTGAAATGAGAACCAGGACTAGAATGTTTCTTTATGTCCTGCGTCATTGAACTTGTTTTTGGCTACATATCCACACAAATGCCAGAGGATGTTAAACACTTTCAGAGGGGAAAAAGAAGGGGGACAAACACTTGAATGAAGTGCTGGGGTAGATCAGAGCAAACAGTGATGTTCCTACAGCCAGTGGTTTTCTTCTCACTGCTCCCTCCAGAAATGAAATCTCTGCTGGACTGAGCTTGGAAGCTGGAGAGAGAAAAGCTCACCAAAGCCAGGAAAACAAACTCTAAAGGCACACTGAGCAGTTTTGGGAATGCAGGAGCAGGAAAGAAGCAGGGCTGCGATCAGCTTGCACATGTGCCCTCAAACCTGTCTGCAGATTCCTCCACAGAAACTTCAGAGATGCTGAGGGTGGGAAGGACCTCTCAAGATCTTCTAGTCCAACCCCCGACCAAGCAGGGAATCACTGTTGCCTTCTCTACGCTACCCTGACCTGTCCTCACATCACAACAAAATCACCTTTTCAACTTGCTTGCTAAATGTAGCTTCTCCCATCTCCAGCTATTTCTGCTTCACCTAGTCCTACTGAAATCACCATCTGGTAACTGGCTTTCTGTCCTGGCTCCTCCCTCCCCAAGAGGCACCCTGCCAGCCCCTGCTGCCACAATAATTACATTTTTCCTTTTAGAGGTAAACATGCTGCCAACTGACTGCAACAGCCTAGCAGCAGTGCTGTCTCCGTTCTCGTGATGCTGTTAGTAATGGAAATCCATAATGCTGATCTGTCTTTAAATAATGATATTAAAGAAAAAACTCCTGCAATGAGTTCTGGCACTTGACTGGGGGACTTCCCATTTCCTATTCTTTCCTCCCCCTGCCCACACAGACAGTCAAATTGCTTATTCAGCAAAAATTTGGGAACAAGATGCCTCTCAGAATCAGTCTAACAACTACAATGGAAAATAATAAATAATAATAATGAAACAGGCTAAATCCATTGCTCCTTTACTTCTAATTTTATTAAGACAAATGCATCTGGATAATCAGTGTATATTTGACTATCTGATTGAAACTCTAGGTTGCAAATGACCTGAGTCATCTCCTGCTACCACAGTATTCTTAAATCAAGGGATCACTTCCAGAAATAAAGAGCAATTCTTTCATTTACATGAGGCATAACCATGACATGCAACCACGACTTATCCTGCATTTAGTAAGGGAATAAACATTATGGCATACTAAGTCTTTTCCAAATTAAATTTTCTCCCTTTAATTAGATTTTCCCCCCTGTGCAGAATGGAACAGTCTGGCAGGGAAAAAGAGTGTTGTCAAGGCAATAAGATGGAGTGTGCTTTATCTATGGGCTACTTGCAAACACAGATAATGAGACCTTCTGTCATTGGATCTATACATTCACAGCGACATTTGCTAAGTAAGCGTCAGTCATTTTTTCTAATCCTATTGTTTAAATTAAACTCCTGAGCCTTAACATTTTTTTTTTTTTAAATCTATATATAAACTACTCCGTTTCTACAATAAGGATCACACCTCAGGCATATTTGTTAATTACAGACAAATCTACTTCAAATGCAGATGCTAATATCGCACACAAGCATAAACTTCATTCTCTGTTACACAGAGATGCAAACTCAGAAACTGACTTAAATTTCTGCAACTGAGATGTCTAATAAAGCAAGGACTTGGTCTTCCATATCCTGCAACTTCAGTCTCAAGTGGCATCCAAAAATAACTTTTACCAAGTCTGAAGGTTAACAATGTGTAATCAAACCTGATGAGAATTATCAAAAGCACAATGCCATATGAAAAAGCAGGCTAGGATAAGCTGTCTCAGGGGAAAAAAAGGCAGCAAAAATGCTTTGTAGGACAGGCAGCCTACCCATATGCTTTACGGAGTGATAGAAAGGAAACAACGGCCACAGATTTGGCACATAAAATGACTTAGACTGATTAGACTGAGTTTAGACCAGGGATTTTTCAGCCCCACATAAATTTGACTTAGATCATTTGACAGCTCCTAAATCAGGAAGCAGAACAATTCAAAATATGATTGATTCCTGAACAGGGTTAAAGAAACCCGCAGGGTCCAGCACCAGCTTTCAAGCTGTTCATGATGGCACTAGCCCAACACCAAGCTCTCTGATCAGGAGACACAGGCAGCAGAAGTAGGGAAGAAACTAAGCATAGGTCACAGCGTTATTAATAGAAAGAGCAAAAATGCAAACTGAGCCCTTGTCAGATGCAATGAATTAGTTAAATTCCAGCAGAGCATCTGTGGTGGGTAGGAAAAAAACCCAAAAACTATTATCACTACCCACCTCTCCACACATCTTGTCTGTGGTCCTGCTATTTGTGGCTTGCAAACACTCCACTGTTCCCACAAAGCCTAGAAACCACACTGCATACTCCTGAGCACAATCCGCCCCCCTGAGAACAACTTCATACACACAAATACACACATTTCAGCTTCTCTTTTTAAATTAATATATTTTAACAATCACGCTTCTGGTGGTCTGGCGCCATGATCTCACTTGCTACAACTTCAACCGAATTACATGTAATAAATTCATGGCTAGTTACATACAAAGTTCTCATCAAGGTTATACAGAAATGCTTTTACCCTCAAATTACCTGGACTGATAGCAATAGTTTTGAGCCACTTATTATCACTGCCTCATAGCTGAGATCTTAAAATGCATTTGAAAGAACACGGTACACCAAAATTGTTTTCTTGTTACTATAGAGTTCTTCTTCGTGTCAAATTGAGCTCTAGAGATGGAAATTAAGTTAGTGGAAAAAAAAAATCATTCAGTAGACTCCCCACAATTATATATTAAAAGAAATAAATAATAAAAATATCTGTTTAACAAAAGTCTCAATATAAAGAATGAAAACCTCTAATTTAATTAATTTGTAAGTATTTGCAAATAATTTCAAATTGCTAGTAAGCTGAGACCTGTTAGAAAAACTAAAAAAGTCCACGTCTTAGTAACAGAACAGAGCATTAGAACGATTGCCAGGTTTTGCAAAATGAGACTATCAGGGCTCTCAAGGAGAGGAATGAAAATTTCACACGTTGACAAGATTGCTTCTGTTCTACATATATTAAAAACATGCTGCATCTAACCTAGGTAAGGTTAACAGTCCAAAGAGGAAATGGTCCAGGAGGTTCTTGGAAGGTGTGAAAGTAACTTCCTGACCCAACTGGTGAGTGAGCCAACCAGGGGAGAGCCCAGCTAGATCTGCTCTTCACAAACGGAGAAGGATGGATTGGCAATGAGATGGTTGGAGGCTGTCTTGCACAAAGCCATTGTGAAATGATGGAGTTTTCGATCCTTGGAGAAATCAGGAGAGGGTGAGCAAAACCGCCACCTTAGATTTCTGGAGGGCCAACTTTGGCCTGGTTAGGAAGCTGGTTGAGAGAGTCCCTTGGGAGACAGTACCGAGGGACAAAGGGGTCCAGGAAGGCTGGACACTCTTCAAGAATGAAATCTTCAAGGTACAGGAGCAGACAGTCCCCAAGTGCCGAAGGTTGAACTGGCGGGGAAAACAACCAGCCTGGCTGAACAGGGAGATACTGCTGGAATTCAGGAAAAAAAAAATAGAGAATCTATCAACTTTGGATGAAGGGACTGTCAACCCATGAGGAGTACAACGATGTTGTTAGGTTATGCAGGGAGAAAATTAGAAAAGTGAAGGTACAACTGGAACTTAATCTGGCCACTGCCATAAAAGGTAATAAAAAAACATTTTTACAAATATACTAGCAATAAAAGAAGGGCCAAGGAGAACCTCCATCCTTTACTGGATACCCAGGGAAGCCTACTGGCCAAGGATGAGGAAAAGCTGAGGTGCTTAATGTTGTCTTTGCCTCAGTCTTCAATAGTCCAACCAGCCATCCTCAGGGTACTCGGTCCCCTGAGCTGGATGACAGAGATGGGGAGATGGTTGAAGTCCCCATAAACCAGGAGGAAATGTTTAGTGACCTCCTGTTTCACTTAAACATACACAAGTCTGTGGGGCCAGATGGGTTCCACCCAAGAGTGCTGAAGGAGCTGGCACAGCAGCTCACCAAGCCACTCTACGTCATTTATCAGCAGTTCTGGTCTAGTGGGCAGGTCCCAGAGGACTGGAGGTTGGCCAGTGTGATGCCTCTCTACAAAAAGGGCAGCAAGGAGGACCCTGGAAACTACAGGCCTGTCAGCCTGACCTCGGTGCCGGGGAATGTCTTGGAGCAGATCATCCTGAGTGCGATCACACAGCACATGAGGGAAAACCGGGGGATCAGGCCCAGTCAGCACAGGTTCATGAAGGGCAGGTCCTGCTTGACCAACCTGATCTCCTTCTATGACAAGGTGACCCACCTGGTTGATGAGGGAAGGCTGAAGACATCACCTATTTGGACTTTAGTAAAGCATCTGACACTGTCTCCCACAGCATTCTCCTGGAGAAACTGGCAGCTCTTGGCCTGGATAGATGTACTCTTCTCTGGGTAAAAAACTGGCTGGATGGCTGAGCCCAAAGAGGAATGGTGAATGGTGTCACATCTAGTTGGCGAGTGGTCACTAGTGGTGTCCCTCAGGGCTCAGTACTGGGGCCAGTGTTGTTTAATATCTTCACTGACGATCTGGATGAGGGGATCAAGTGCATCCCCAGTAAATTTGCAGGTGACACCAAGCTGGGTGGGAGTGTTGATCTGCTGGAGGGTAGGAAGGCCCTACAGTGGGATTTGGACAGGCTGAATCGATGGACTGTGGCCAATTGCATGAGGTTCAACAAGGCTGAGTCCTGCACTCGGGCCACAACAACCCCATGCAATGCTACAGGCTTGGGGAAGAGTGGCTGGAGAGCTGCCCATCAGAAAAGGACCTGGCAGTGCTGATTGACAGCCGGCTGAACATGAGCCAGCAGTGTGCCCAGGTGGCCAAGAAGGCCAATGGCATTCTGGACTGTGTCAGAAATAGTGTGGCCATCAGGAATAGGGAAGGGATTGTCTCCCTGTATTCAGCACTGGTGAGGCTGCACCTCAAATACTGTGTTCAGTTCTGGGCCCCTCACTACAAGGTAGACATTGAGGTACTGGAGCGGGTCCAGAGAAGGGCAACTAAGCTGGTGAAGGGCCTAGAGCATGTCTTATGAAGAGTGGCTGAGAGAACTGGGGTTGTTTAGATCTGAAGAAGAGAAGGCTCGGGGGAGACCTTATCGCTCTCTATAACTACCTGAAATGAGGATGAAGCAAGGAGGTGGCTGATCTCTTCTCCCAGGTAACAAGTGATAGGACAAGAGGTAATGGCTTCAAGCTGCACCAAGGGAGGTTTAGACTGGATGTCAGGAAAAATTTCTTCACTGAAAGGGTTGTCAGGCATTGGAACAGGCTGCCCAGGGAAGTGGTGGAGTCATCATCCCTGGAATTTTTCAAAAAACGTATAGATGAGGCCCTTAGTGACATGGTTTAGTGGTGGACTTGGCAGTCCTGGAGTAACGGTTGAACATAATGATCTTGAAGGTCTTTTTCAACCTAGTTGATTCTGTGATTACATGTGCACTTTTAACTACATCTGCTAAAACCATCTTAAAGTTGGACTCACATGTCCTACCCACATACGCCTTGACCCCAGTAATGAAACAGGATGTATTTCAGAGCACAGGATGCAAACTAGGAAAGGTCTCCACATTTCTAGTCTGTTTTTCCATTAAAAGTTGAACTAAAAGAAGGCTCATTACACAAAGAGCTACATCTCAGCAAGGCTTAAAGTTGCCTGCAAAGCTACATATCGTATTCAACCAAATTTTCATGAGATAAATCAGAAATACTTCAAAACATATAAACAGCTTATAAACCAAGTGTTGCAGTACTGCTTAAGCTGACTGAATGCTGAGAAAATGGCCATACCCTACAGTAACTCTCCCAATGTAATTGTGGTACTAGAATATAGGAATAACTTCAATCTTGGCCTGCTGTAGCAAGCTAAAACTCTTTGAGAATGCTGTTCTACTAAAGTTGAGAAACTTTTACCCATAATGCTCTTATATAAAACAAAACCACGTGCTCATAAATAAAATCAAAGTATCATATTTGCTTTACAGTCCCCATAAACTAAACACATAAATCCATAATAAAGTGGAAAGATAACAAAAAAGCAACTGCACTTACTGGCATTTATATTATACACTGAAGTATGGCCAAAAGTGTGCTCAGTTTCAACAAGAAGTAAGCTTGGCTGTAGAAGACATTGAACAAGTGGAAAAGAACAAGTGGAAATTCAGTGGCCTGAATTTCAGTAAGGAGTCTTAAGTGCTTGACGTGCTAGCCAAAATTCTCTACTCCTTTTTCTTAGTTGCAAACTCACAAGATCTTCCAAAGGCACTTTAACACCAAAGGAACTGGGGCTTCTGTGAAATCAGACAAATACACATGCAAATCCAGTACCACGGTGGTTCTCCATGAACATGCACAAGCCCAAGCAGAGTTAGCAGGATTTTCAGCTTCAAAGCACTCTACTTTTGGTTTCACCACGAAGAAGAAATGGACCTGTCATGGTCCTGGGGCACAGGTACTATTTGACTATGCTAAGAAATAAAACCAGAAGTGATGATACACATTCAGAGTAATACACAGTTCTTAAAAGAAAGCTTTTTATCTGCAAGCTCCAAGTCAGCTCCTATCTGTGGAAACCAGCATGTGTTTTGGGGTTTCACCAAGAGCACACAAGACACCTTGATGAAGTTGTGCAACTCTCCATGTACCTTCCTAAGAAAGGCTATACAAGTGAGGCTTTAACGGGGAGAGCAACTTATGTGTAAATTGGGTGCTTTTGTAAATTTTATTCCATGAATCATCTGTATTCCTGCCTTTTCTTCACCTAAGCAACAATTACATGGAGCTTTTCAGCAACTTTACAGAGAACTGTCCCTCCTGAGCACAATCTGAACAGTACTAAAGCTTGAGACTCATTTACACCAAGATACCCTTCTCTGGAAAGAAGAGGTCAGGAAATACAGGGCAGGATTTTGCAGATGTAAAATTTTACTGGGATGCTTCCACCAGGAGTTGCATGGTTGATACTCTCCTCCTTGGGGGTCAGGGTGCCTCTTTGGGCGAGTTTCCTGCTAGTCTGAAAAAGACTTCAAGCCAAGCCCACGGAGCCATTCCATGGCACGTTTTCACACCAGCTTGTCTTGGGCTAACACCACCAGTGTAATTACTGGCACTGGCTGCAAGACTGGAATTTGGGGGGGTTTTCAGTGGTTTTCTGTTATTTATAATGTCACCATTCTCACATTTGTTTCCTTACTTCACTGCAATGAAGCCAAGACTTTCCAGCAGTTTCACTAAGCCACAGCCCCCCTTGCAAGACCAGCAGCAGGGGACTGCCCCCATGTAAAGTTCACAGCTGGGCACTCCTTGAGAAGCTGAAGAGACATAGGCAGAGCAGAAATTTGAGTGTTCATGGAGGGAATTCAAACTCCGAGTTTATAAAACCAACCCTACTCTCTTTGTCCTCAAGTATATTGAATTATTTATAAGAGCAGCTCTAGCACAGTAAGAACCAAGACACAAACTTCTCCCCTCTGCAGTCCAGAGGAGTGCCTTCCCACAAGGGATATTTCCTTTCATCCTCATCCTTGATTTATGAACATTTGACCAAAAAAGGTATTTCCCCGAGAAAGTCTGCTTGAAAAAAGAGAAAAACAAACCAAAAAACACCCCACACTCTATCATAAGTTTCTGAAATAAAACTCCAGTCAGCTCTAATAATTATATTGACAGAATTACATCAATAAATCATTCCATATGGACCCTAGTCAGAGTTGTTTCTAAATAAGAGATGCCTAATAGTTGAAAAAGAAATAAAAGTCCACCTCTGCCTGCCACAAATCAAGAGGGTGACTTAAGGGTAGGAGATGTGGCGCCGTCATCTGTGGGCAGCAAGGGCTGGTCATGGAGCTCCAGGCACAAGGGTGTCCCTTCTTCTCATCAATGCTGATGTGCCACCACAAGACCGCACCTCCACCCTGGCACATGCCAGAGGTCAACAAGTGCCCCAAACTACCACCCACAAATTCCTGCATTTCCTCACTTCTGGTATCTACTAAAAGAAAAATGAGGGCTCACAAAACAGTGCATTTTATTATTATTATTGTTTAAACCCTTCCCGAGCATTTAATGCCAGCAGAACAGTACTGGAATCAATTTCATTTTCTCCAGAACGCTTTGCTCAGATTCCAATATCATACAACACACAACTACGATAGATGAATTATTATGCTGGGGAGAGGGTATGCACGGACATTCCATTGAAAAGTTTTTTCCAGACATACAAAACCCTTTTACTCTGTGCATATAAATTTTTAGCCACAGCACAAAAGAAAATTTGAGGCTATCTAACAACACAAACAGTATCACATCTTCAGGACAGCTGCAGCAGTCAGTGCAAAAAAGTGGGGTTTATAAGCAAATATTAGAAAACTATAAAGCATAAACAAAGCTCAGGAGAAATTCCTGAAAGAAGTCTGTTTACAAAACCTAGCTTCTCAGCAGCTGGAGACTGTACATCCTTAATCTGTATTTTTCACAAGAAAAGCACAGAAAAAAAATAAAACCCAACAAAACAGCACACAAGGAAGTATTAAGTCAGGACAAGCAGTGCTAGACACAGCCAGGGATACACCCAAGACTGTTTTGCTTATGGTCAGTAATCAAGGGAGATCACTGATCTTTAATTACACTTTTAAAAAGTCTAAATTAGCACGCATCTGTTAAATTCACAGCTTTCAGTTTTACATTTTAAACACCCTGCTGTTTCTTGCATCTTCAGCACCTGTATTTCAAATATATTTCCTAGCACTGTCTCCAAATAAGCCGTTTTCTATTTAAACTTATGTGTTTCCTTGAACCTTTTGCTATTCTCCTAAGACTACACAGTATTATACTCATTAAATTTATGAAATCATTCAACAAAACAGTCAATGTCATAAATGGATGAAATATTATCTCACCATCAAAGAAGCAATACAACGGCCATACTAACACAGACCTAATTCTTTCCCTCACAGACTTTATTTAGGTATATACATATGCACAGATGGAAGGTAAGTTGGGGACTAAGACTTAAGTCCTTAATGGCACAACATTAGGATTGCAATAACTGTGAATGTGAAACACAATAGCAGAGATGGTGCAATTACTCATTATTTATGCAAAGAAAACAAAAGCAAAATTACGTTATTTTACCAGCACTTTCATTGAGATCTAATCTGCTATCAGAGATTTCATTATGATCCGCAGTTCCCAGACTGGGCAGTTTCAATGCTACTATTGTTGGATGCTCAAAGCACTTACTATGTTAAGCAGTGGGAAGTTGCACAAATCCTACAGTAACAAAACCAAAAACTAAAGCAAGTTTCCTGGCTTAGAAACCCTGACAGGTTAAGGAAAGGGGAAACTTGGTAAACAAAAGCATAAAGCAATCGTGAAGTAGTTATTCTGATATCTCTGTCCTCAGAGGGAGCTCTGGCGCCAGTAGATTCTGACACAAGTTTCTGCCCTGGCAGATGATGGAAATCCCAGCATTTCCCCAAGCAAACAATTCTAGTTCTTCTCTGTCTGCAACTGCTTCACTAGATAACAGGAAAAACACCCTAGGCTCTTCTGTAAGAACTTAATGCCCAGTACTTGGTCTCTCTAAGTAGCAGTGGGGAAGACTTGATTACCAACTGCTGCACTGGATCATTTTAAAGCTCTGAGCTTCAGTCCTAGGCATGAGACATGGATATCATGCCCTGCACTACACAGAGAGGCCAAGTTTGAAGGCTAGTGTCTAGATTAAATGTCAAGTGATTAAAACAGACCAGTCCAATTCTATACTCCAGCACCTGATCACCAGAAATCTGTCAAGACTAACAAACATTTATTTCCCCCATTCTAGTATAGACAATATCCCAACATTAATATTCAAGACAAGCTCTTTGGAAAAATAGCATCTGAGTTGGCTTTAATGCACCATTTTAACACAAATCTTCATGACATCTATGACTAGTCTGCAGCAAAGAGTAAACGTGCTTTACTAGTTCCTAGGATTGAGCCATGGGGTTAGGGAAAACCCCATAAAGTCAAGTTCTGAATATAGGATCTCACTGTGCAGCTACTTGTATTTGGTGGCAAAGCCACCTTAGGAAGTCCCTGACCTGCCACAGCTGTAAGCTCTCACTGCAGTTTCCTACTTGCATCAGCCAACACAAGTATGTGTGGAGCTGGATGCCTGAAGTGATAGAGGCTTTTAAAGAAGTCTTTAAAGGAATAGAAAGAACATTACAGAAATGAGAGCTTCTTAAGCTGGCTTTGATGCCAGCAAAAGCCAGTTGGGATCATGTTCTTCTGCAACAGCAGAAAAAAGAGTGAATGCAAAAGTTAACCTACCACAGCTTCACCTCAGTAGCCTGAGGGATCAACAGAAAGTGCACAAGGACTTCTGGAGTCGGGGCACTACCCCACACAGCTCTCCAGGGAAGTCATGTCAGCTCATTTCACACAGCCTGCACTGTGGAACCACTGCGGTGTGGTGGCTGCCATCTGCATTAGCACGAGAGACGTCTGCTTACTCAGTGGAAGGTGTAGGTGAAAAAAATCAGGAGTTGTCTTTGGACTTTTAAAGAAGACAGCCTTCAGTAAGAGACAATGTAATATAATCCAATAGGATAGAATTCAAAGGAAAAAACAACATGAATAATATTGAAACTCAAGCATATACATAATCTGAACAGGAGCAGTTAAGTGCAGTTGTAAGACATTTACGCTACGGTGCACAGTGACATCTTAGGATAAGCTCAAGCAGTTTGTTAATTTGAAGGTATCTGGTAATAAAAACTTGGGATGGGAGTGAAGAATAGCAGCTAAATTTTTGAACCCTATAATAAATGAAGTTGGGGACCCTGAACAGAAAACACAGTAAACTTGGTAAAGTCACACCACAAGGCTCTTTTTAGAGTCCTAGAAAACACCTTTGAAGTTTAAACATAAATCAATATACTTACCATTTGGGTACACACACAGGAGAGCTGGCATGAATCAGAACATGTCATCATCCTTTACAAATACTATTTCAAAATTTATAAACTTAGCAGCCTTCAAAAGCAATAAAGCGACAAATAAATTAGACCAATTGCATACATACATGAGCTGCTTGGCCGATAGTGAGCCCCTGGGTACCGCCTGCCCATAGTGCCAGTCAGCACATTACCGCACGCTGTCAGCTGCTTTCAAAGTACAGATCAAAACGCTTAACTGAGGGAGAAGAAAAAAAAAAAGTGAAGATTTAGTACAACAGCTGTATCTTTTTCATTAAAATGCTAATGACCCCTACAAATTTCAGGATAACTACATCTATAAATTATTCATAACCATGTTGTCAGAGGAGATGAACTGTTGTGCTATGCACGCAGCACAAATTTATTGTTAGTGGTTGGCCTCCATTAATAAGCTCACATAAATTTTAAGGCACAAAGTAGTCTCGGGTCATATAGTAGCTTCTTTTGGCCCATGACACAGACAGAACAAACACTGCAGGAAAGAATTTTGTTTTGGCTTTAGAGTTAGCCAGTAGGTGAGATTTAATAATAACACTGTCTTAAATTTTGTAAAGCAATCATTAAGCAACAAGTTTATGAAGAGTTTGCTACAGCAACAAAACTTATCCATACTACATAACATTGATCATTTTGAATATGTCCCTAAAAACCGAAGGGTCTTTACAGGAATGCAGGATGTTTTCTAGTGTATCAGTTTCCTTGAAGTATCAAAACCCCAAGAAAACAAGACATGCACAGCACATCTTATGGTCAGTTTGGAACAACAAATCAGAAATACAAAATCTTAATTGAAAAGCTGTTGAACCTGTCAAATAACTAGCGTAAAATCTTTTAGCCTAAAACTTAGCCTCACTGTTTCTTTCTTTGGTGAAAGATTTTGTACTAAAACACAGCTGTCAGCTGATTTTCATCTTTAGCTTTTCTTATCTGAATAGCCTTCACGTTCCCAGATGTCTTCCAATATGCATTGCACGCCAACCATGTAATTTATAAAGATACATTTCCTTTTATTTCATTCTCTCCCTTGCTAGAAGGACTAAAAAAGCAACAAATTCTGTGGAGTGTTTTTCCTAATTCAGTAAGGATTTTACTGTCTCTGGCTGCAGCTACAAGCACAAGCTTGTTCTACCCAGAGAGAAGTATCAGGACACAGATGAAACAGCACTGAACTGAAACCGGGAGATTTCCACATATCTCCAGATACACCACTTCCCTGATTGAGAGCAGAACACCAGCTTACCCTGAACCAGGTAAGTGTTTTATATATATTGGCATTTATGCAATTCTCCAGTGAGCTGGTGTGGGAGCCAACACAGCTGAAAACTCCACATAAAGATGTGTCTTCAGTCAGACTGGGCTCCTGAACCAGCTTATGGTGGTTGCACTAACATTGGTAGCTAGTGAGGGCAAGCGGAAAGAATGGGACCATGGCAGCTTGTGCTTAAAATGACTTAAAATGCAATCACAGAACATTGCTACAGTCTCTGTGGATTACTTTTGAAATCCAGGCAGCAACTACATGGCTGCATATCTGACAGTGCATAAAACAGGTAAAGATCTCCATTACTTTCCAAATCAGTGCTGACCAAGCATGTCCTATTCAACTCTACTCAATGGAGAAAGTTCAATGAGTCAATGAGACTGTACTCGCTTGCAACAAAACTAATTCTGACTATTAAGATGAAAAGTGAGTGATAAACAGTAAAATCAATGTTCAATAAAAAACCCTGCATTTCTTTTGGAGGGCAATATGGGACAACTTCTTGCCATGAGCCAAACAGACCTCTTCAAATTTGTGTGGTGGCTAACCAGTTTAACACATGCTGTTTTGCAAGGAAAAAATTTGCAGATGGCTGCTTCCCCTTTTCCTGATATCTAGGAACAACACACCACCCCCCCAAATTTATCTGCTGAAAAAAATTAGTCTCCTCTCACCCCAAATTCATTAACATTAACATTCCCTTCAAATACCTATGCACTCAGTTCATAACTCATAGCAGAATACAACAGAACAGTCCTTAGTTATGCAAGGATAAAAAAAATTACTGAAGGGAAACAAAAATTGTAACCAGATGACAGTATTTACAAATTTTTTCCCTAGCTTGTGAAAGAATTTGATCAGTATGTATGGAGCTACAAGATTACTCATTTTTCATAAATGCATTCTTTTCTTTCTAGAAGGTGTACACTTTTCTAAAGTTATAACACTCACTAAATTATATCAAATGTCTACACCTGAGACACGCTATTCCTCCCCTACCTATCAGCACAGCAGAAGGGTCCTTCTGCACCATAATAATAATAAAAAAAAACAAACAACAAAACTGAGACATAAATTAAAAATCCCAAACCCCATAATTATGCTCTCAAACAACTGAATTAAACTAGATTCTCCTAAAGTTTGCCCACCTTGCTTGGAGACGCCAAGTGGGGACTCAAAGGTATGGCCATTTTCACAGAATCACAGA